>CAVNZK010000339.1:1200000-1800000 GCA_963693345.1 Pieris melete | reverse complement strand
TACGTGCTTTATTTCGCTTTGTCCGTAATTAGCCGACATCGTGTCGATATTATCTCTCATTCCATTATAATTCAGAGTCTTTTACTTAGAATTAGTAGACTGAATCTGTGTTGAACTGTAGCGTGTCTATTAAACTTTAGTTGATGGTCAATGGTAGAGGGAATCTCCGAAATCCGATCTCCGATTTAAATTTCACAATAAGCCGTAACAACCCAAAAGTAACATAATATAATACAAATTTAATATATGGGAAGAAGCAACAAATAAAACATGCAATGAGCTTTATATCGCGTAAGCCTTTATCTTTTTGGAGCAGAAAGTCGAATCGAGATAGTTTAAAATGACAATAAACAATACGAACAGAATGACAGCTTACGAAAACATCACAATTAGAGAACAATGGGCCTCGAAAATTTCAATGAATTCTCTTCATAAAGAAAAAATAATACTTTTGCAGAACAATTAGCGGTTTTATAAAAGCCATAATGCTCGCATCGAGTTCCTGAAGCCGCAGCCACAATGCGACTGACCGTGGCCGCCATTTTGTGCAAAATTCAGATTTCGCGCGAAATGGCCGACACATCCGTCGCTCGCAGACGCATTGTGCTTGTTTAAATATTAAAATAGAGTTTTGAATAATGAGCCGTTTTCGTGTATATTTTACATTTATTGCCGTGTTTGCAGTCCTCGCCAGATTTGATATTCTTGTGTGAATACGGCTTTATCTTTATTTGTGCAGACGAATTTTAATACCCGCTGTTTTGTGAAATTTGGAGCGAACTGCATTTGATAAAAGGATAAATTCGTTATAGTATGCAAAGAGAGCTAGCCACTACGGTTAAAGCTGTATATATATCTGATTAAATTAAAACCTTTTTAAATATTCACAATTATAAAATAATTTATAAAATTTAGCTTGCAAATTTGAAAAATATAATAATAGCATTTACTCTACTGTCATAGTATAAGTATATAGAAAACGTAGTTATTTGGCTTTTCGGAGGCATAAATTACACGCACACATGTGACCCCCGTAAGAGTTCTTTGGGAGAAAAGGTTGGGTTTCGAAAATGTTTATTACGTACAAAATGCGACTTATTACGAAGTTTGAAGTAAAATTGGAGGATTGTGTTTTTTATTAAAATATGATTAAATTTATTTAATTGTTTGTGATCAACATACAATACATACTTCTCATTTTATTCAATTACATCTATCCACGGATTCAACTTTTAGAAGTTTGTGGTAAAGCCCCGTACAGAGAGGACGATGCATTGGCCGTTTCCGCTGCGTCTGTGGCGGGAATGTTCTTTGTTCCAACTAGACTACGATCGCCATAATATTCCGAGAATGTTTCATTTATGTTTAGCGACGCTCGTAAATTTGTTTAGCAGTTATTATGTCGGCTATGATAGGAATTGGGGTCCGCAATTTCAGTTTTAAGGCACGACCGAGGAAAATCAAATACAGAAGTACGACTATTTACAACGACTTGCATAATTTCTGCCAAAGAATCTGTAGATTGTTGTCGAAATATCTCATCATCGTTAAAGAAAGCGTTTTCTTAAATTTAGCAATGTTTTACAAATATCGAATACACATTCTTGAATAGAATTGTACACTGGTACAATAGATGTTGTTCTCGGCGATAGTAAGCAGAAAGACAAGGCAAAAGCTCATTTAATTGAAGAAATAACAAAAGGATGAACTTGAGACGAGGCGACGTTATTAACGCGCGCCTTAAAAGCCTTTTTGCCGAGCTTCTGTTCTCACACGTGCGAGTTGTTCCCAACTAAGTGAAACATCTCTCTACACCCGTAAGAACAGCATAACAAAATATATTAACAGAATTACTCTAGTCATATTAACGCTTTCAGAACATATTCGATGAAATACAATTCTCCGACAAGTTTTCAGTGCAACCATTAAATCTAAAGCCACATCGTTGCCAAATTAGATTAGACCTTTTTAAGAGGAGAGGTATTTACTTAAAATTCTCGGGACTAGACTCAGAAATTTTCATGTTTAATTGTTTAAGTATTTGCTGAATGGCGAGACAGACTACGATTAACAATTAAGGAGAGAATGCTAATAATCCGTTCACGGCTGTTTATTATTTATGACTTCGTTTAGTTTTCCATCGCGGTCTCGTTTGGAGAATCAACGGAAGTTCTAACAATTAACAAGTTTGTAAATATTTAATTCAAAGAAGCGTTTATTTGGGTTTTCCCCTTTTTAGAAATCAGTACATTATGAAATTCATTCATTAACTATATTAATCAAATATTAAGTGAATGCGAATTTTGGGTAACTAATATATCTGGACGTAACGTGTAAATATGATCTGCGGTTTATTTGGTGTTCACTTACGTATTTCAAATCGTAACTCTTTAATTCAATTATTATCTTCGTCTCACCCTCTAATAAAAACTTTTTCTATGAAAGCTTTCTTTATAAACTTTAATTGTGAAGTTTTCTATCCATCTTATTATAAACCCAGAGAAATAATTAATTATCTTGCAACAACTCATTAACGAGCAAACAATAACCGCAAAACGATAAAAGGTCGTGGGAAATTGTCGATAAATTGACGTTCAAAGGGCCTGCTTGCATTTATTACGTCATCGGTCTCATCGCTCATCACTCCAAGCGGCTGAAAAAAGCATTGGTTATATTTGACACTTGCTCAGATTAAAATCGCTACGACTTTGCTCGTATTACGATTATTGTTCTATTTACACACGATATTCACTGTTTCGTCCCGAAAAGAATGGGACAATAAACCGTTTGGATTGAGAACGACTAAAATAAATAATATTTTTGAAATAAGTAAAAGATTATGTAATACCTATAATATATATTCCAGGCATCCGACGCCATAAGTTTGATTTATAGATTTCATTTGACCAAGATAAAAGCCGTATTTATAAAAAATACATATTCAAAAAAAATTGTGTACCGACTGAATATACATAGTAATAACAAATAATAACTACATGTATTCGATGTCAATTCATAAATAGTTAAAAAACATAGTCTTTTCAATACAATGACAATATTATAAAAAGGATTATTTTCTTGTTTGCAAAAAGTACACCATCAACAATTACCAGCGTACTTTCGTTAAAATTAAGACTGATTTAGTTTTTATTAATTAAAAGGGTTTGATTACAACAAAAGTTATATTTATATCGTTGATTTATAAACTAACAATATATTATATATATATTTCTCAAAGCGCAAATTTTATAAGTTATTTGCTTTTGTTCTCATCCCAGTTAAGTCAAAGATGTCGACACACATCTCCGACGAGAGCAAAGATGATATTTGTGTATTACTGGGGCCAAATGTCTAGAATGTCAAATGTAGAAAGGCTTTAGCAGGCTAAAATATTTTTGTTAATGTATGTATAATTCACGGTATTATTAAAAAAAATGCGGTGTAGTTGTTCTCACGTGTGCTTGACATGAGATAAAAAAGTTACATATAATTCTTAATAATAAAATAAGTGAATTTGCCTCATTAGTAAACTTTCACACGCGCTATTAATTAACTTCAGCACTTCAACTTTTCTCATTCATTAATTTCATTTACTTTCGAAGTTTTTGATTATATGTAGTGATTGCGAAAATTTGTATTTGCTTCAAATTAGCAATGCGTTTGATATTTTCATAAAGCTGTAGTAGTTTCACCAAATGCAAAACTACGTTTGAAAAATCTACGAGAACTATATAAAAGCGAACGAGTGAGCTAGGAGTCGTGAGTTGCGAGCCGTGAGTCGCGAATTGAGAGTGGGCGATGTAAACGCCGGGTGTTTAAAGTTGTGCTGTAAATACAAGTTTAAGTCGAATAAAGTTTTCATCTCTACTAATTGACGCTTAGCTACAATTTAATCAAGATTAATGTGTGGTTTAATCTGTACAAAGAGAAGACAAAGTTACCATAGCTTTTCGTTTGCTCAAATGACACAACGCCATGAAAACGGCATGAATTAATAAACACTCGTTCCGTGTTAGTTATCAGGCGCGGCCGCAATTAGCGCGCACGGTAACGCTCGCGTACCGCGCACGCAACGCGCCCTAACGCTAGTCGCGTGCGATTCGATTTAATAATACGCTTGCACGATACTCGAATGGGCCGCCCGAAATAATAAACGATTGTAATTCGTTACGTAAATAAACAATCACTTATGTTAATTAACTGTTAGTCTGAAGACTATTGTTTTTTCAAAACAAAAATGTTCGTAACTGTTCGAGCGATTCACGTAAACGACGATCAAACTGAAATAAAATATTCCGTAGAACAATAATAGGGAATCCTCTTAGCTGTGTGCCTTTTATCGCGTCGTGAAATAAAAGATCCTATCAAAATTTAAACGCATCTCGCAATCTCGCCGGTTGTTACTTGTTGTTTTAAATTCAAATTGTCCCTACACACCGCTCCGGGAACGCTCCGTCATTGTGTTATTAAAAGCTTTTCCCGTCTTACTCGACCGTGTCGGATTAATGATGGTGTCTCGTCATACTCAACTAAAATTGTACCATTTTATTTTTACCAGGGCCACGCCGGCGGTCAGACAGTCTACGTATTCTATTGTCTAATTACGAGAACATAACGCATATAACTAAAGCGATTAAAACAAATCCGAAAAAATAAAAGTCGTTCGCAATTTTCAACCGTGACGGGTTTCAAGCACACTGTTATTCGTTTCGTAGTCCAACACTTAATTTAATTTGCGATATGCAAAAGTGCATGTAGCAAAATAAATGAATTTAACTGTGCCCAGGCTCACGGCGTTACTCGCTTAACTCGATTTCCCTTTGTGATAATTTCCACAAACAGTCGCGTGGTAGGAGAGCAGTTTAAATACAAAACAAATTACGTTCCGCCAGGAATGCACGCTAACTTTAATTATACAACGATAACCACAGACTGAAAGAGTGCCGCTACCGGCTCCGAGTCAATGTGCGTGGTGACTGCACTACAGGAGTTAATGAAACAGTTAATCCAGCTCTTTCTACTAATGTCAAGTACATCGTTAACTTTATCATAGTTCCCATCAGACAAGCAAATAAATGAACAGGGAACTTTGAAGAATAGCTTTTTGGTCTAAAAGCAGAAAACTGTGGTTTTGTCAAGTGATAAATTGTGTCACTATTTCCTTGAAAAGGGGAAATTTATTAATGACCTTTAACATTTACCCCTCCAGGTGACTGATTGTATGAGAATGGTAACTAAAAAGTGAGGTCATTAATCTTTTTATCTGAGTTCAGAAATTTGCAATTCCCACAAATGACCTGTGTAAAGCGAGCAATAACTTGATTTGCGAATAAATGGCTCGGAATATGATCTACCGTTCCACTCTAATGCCTTTTAAAACTGGGAAATTCCCGTTTATTCCTCCATTGCGCCATTAGTCACGAGGTGCTACCACAAAGTAGGTTTAAAACCGCAATCGACAATAAACATTAATGTTTGTCTACGTAAGCTATACATCTGTTTGTGTTTTGTTTTGCATTTCCACGATTCCATACTCAGCAATCGTTTTATACGTACCTATTTTTGTATTGTGTTATCTTTTTTAGCCGTAAGCGCTGGTTACATAGTATTACTGTCACCGAATACCCTAAATTTTACTCTGTGACTGTGCGTTATATGAAAAAGGGGTTCCTGACACAACAGTTATTTACTTTCACGGATGTCAGATTAGCTGACGTCAACCATGAAAGACGATTCCTTCTCAACATACGCGGACTACATTTAATATTTTGAATAGAAGCATATCATGAAAAGTAAAAATGTAATAAATGCTTAAAGAAATGACGTGTTTATGAAAGATGCAAGCGATAAAGCTTTCTTGACTGTTAAAAAAGTCGGTAACGAAGCGTTACCTAGTGTACACTTAAATCTCCAAGAGATCCAAGTGCATTCAGAAACTACAATCCTTAGAAAGTTAGAGCTACGTGACTAGCAGATCTTAGAGAGTGCAATCTGAGCTTCAGTTCAGCGCCAATTAGTTTCAACGGCGTCTGTTTAGGGCTGCGGTGGAGCTCCGGGCTTCTAGTGCTCTCGACTCTTAGCTGTTATGTTTCGAGTCTCGATGCAATCGCAGTTTGTGATCTCACTTCGATCGCTACTTCATAACGCCCTGCCGTTTTATATCCACGTTGTCAATGGGACTAATTAAAACTCGGTAACGAGCTAGCTTGTCTGCTTACGCTGAAATAGGCATACGGAAGCATCAATACCCGAGCCAATTAAATTATTACTATCGAATCCTCATCGATAAGCTCACTAATAAACCCTTTCCGATTCTTTTTTTGGGTCACAACCCTTGTGACATAGTTTTTATGGGTACTTACAGCCATAGCTTTCGAGTCAAACGGTAGATACAACGAAGACGTCTAAAGAACGACTTGAGAAATTAATGGATTCGAAAACTTAGTAGGAACAATCTCGTCGATTCCAACTTCTGCACTAAGAATCTAAGCACGTTTTAATTCGCAAGTTTTCGGGCTTGATGACTGCACCCCTTGAGGGGGATCGGTTCGTGACGAGACTCTCGATGCCAACAATAAAAACCTCGAAGGTGGGGCGTTTCTTTCAGGAAATTAGCTGTCACATTAGTTGGCTATTAACGCCCCGTGTTTTGTTCGATAGAATTTTTCCTCAGTCGAGTTCGGGCGACTAATTTGTCGTGTCATCGTGAATCATTTGTGTACCTTCGTATAATAGGCCGTGACATATTGGTTTGATCGGGGAGAACGATCTATATTAATTTCGCATTATTTTTTCCTAATTTTGTTTCGCTGCTATTTTTTCAGGCTACGAAAATAATTAAATACATACAGTCATACACGTATTAGGAATTGTAATAATACAGTTTAAGAGTGCTATAATATTAAGTAAAGCAAGAGTTCATGAGCTTAACAACATCCGAGATATATTTACGAAGTGTTTGTCGGTAGAAATCCACTTATTCTCAACTTGACAAATCATAAACTATCCAATCTCATTGAGCGGGAAACCCCATTCTGGTAAGCGTTCGCAATCTAGCGCAAGAGGCTGCCTCAAACGGAATTATTACAGCGAGCCACCAATAATTCAATGGTATAATTAAGCGAGATTGCTTGTACCGGCCAGCGGCTACATCACTTGGAGCGAATTAAGTTTACGCGGCTAATTATGAGTAATGAGTTATTTCTCGTTCTGCCTTCAATATTCCTGTGTTTCTGACGTTCTCGTTAATTTTTATTTTCTCTCTTTATCCAGTTTGCGATTTCGCTCGGAAACTAACTCTGGCTTCAATTAGTTTTCTCGTACTTAAATGTAATGGGTTACGCTCGGTGAGCATTTGATTATGCTTAGAACGTTGACACCTTAATTATCCTCCAGGATCTCAATACTTATTTGACATTGGCCTTCGATTCTTAATGTTACAAGATCAGGTAATATCGGAGAAAACATTACCTTGTATTGGGTATAACTATAATAGGCCAAGGAATATTATTTTAAGTGGCATTTTGTTAATCTTTGCAAAACTGGGGGCACGGTAGTGTTCCTGCTCAGAAGAGCCAAGCGAAGCGCTACTCACTTTTCTCGAATCGTCAAGTCTGCACCTAAGTCAAAATATGCGTATTAATACAAGAATCATTGTATAAGAGTAAAGGAATGAACAGTGAATATTAATTCACTTTAGGCCTAAGTAAGTTTGTGAAGTACTACACATTCTGTAGAATTAGAAGTTTTTGACAATGCGAGCCTATATTATCTGGAATAGATATTGCCTAATTGATTTGAGGTATGTGAGGTAATCTCGAATTTATTTTATTTAACTGTTCAAATTAGAAGTTGTAGATACAATAAGCAGGTATAACAATGCCACGTTGTCTTTTTTCGTATCTATTCAAATAATTGGTAATTAAAGCCAAAACCTTTGGGTAAACATAAGACCGATGAAATTTAAGAAGACAGGACAACTTACTTATGCGTAAAATTAGCATTTCATTCCCTCCAAGTAAGAAACAAACTTCGTAGCAATTGGCAGGAGCGAACTGCGAAGAGTTTAAGTTAAAAAGCATTCGTTACAGAGGACACACTGAAGTGCAATTAAAGCAAAAGAGTGAAGGGTCGCAAGTGAGCTCGCAGCGATCGACTCCGATCGTTTTTTACAATTTTCAAAGCTGTAAAGGTACGACTCATGAATACAGATTCGAAATGACACGGTTGTGTGTTCGTTTTTCGGGGGTTGTTTGAAGGTAGTTTGCAGTTCCTCGTACATATGTGACGTGTGTGGCGTGACTTGTATTTATGAACGGGTTAGTGGCGTGGAAACCAGCCTTTATGGCCCCGCCACTTTTGTTTCTCTAATACTATTTTTGTAGTTTTCGTTTGACACGCGTATTCTTTGTTGTGCATGTTTTCTGTTTTGCCTCGTAACAAAGTTGTGAATTTACAGAGCAATTATGGTGACATCGTAGGCCCATAATATGTGAAACTCTTTTCTAAGTTTAAGCACCGCCATCTTGAATAATCATCTGTCTGAAGAGCTACACACATGGGTATGTAAAGCAGACACAGGACTACATCGACACGTCTAATTAGCGCAGTTAGTGCGCGCCTAACGAGTACGTAACAAGGTAAACTTTGCTCACCGTGGATATTCTGAAGGAGTCGTCGCTGTGTGCGTGTCTTCCGATACCTTTCATTGTTATCTGTGGACAAAAACGTTTTTGTTATAATTTGGGTTTTAATTGGATATTGATATTGGATTAACGATTAAAAAGAAATATCCTACTAATTACACAAGTTTTTTTGTCTACAAATATTGTGATTGGGACAAATTATTATCAGACGAAGGAAAGAATCGTCGAGAGCTAAAACACAGATATTCTTGGAAAGAAAGCCTCCTGTCTACGTTTTAAATAATAACGAAACATAGGAGAGAAAAATACTGAGCTATTAGCTCGTAGGGTGGAGTTATTGTGCGCAACAAATAGAGTACACGTTATCCCTACTAATATTATAAATGCGAAAGTAACTCTGTCTGTCTGTTACCTTTTCACGCCTAAACCGCTAAACCGATTTTGATGAATTTTGGTATAGAGATAGATGGAACCTTGGGAAAGGACATAGGATACTTTTTATCCAGATCCCGATCCCGATCCCGGAATTATACGGGTGAAAACGCGGGGTGCAGTTATGTATCGCATAATTCAAATACTCCTAGCCAGCTTTTAGAATACTTTCTGCCTGACATGTCCATCAGGCCCATCGGCCTATACACTATGAATGTGTGAGTGTGACGATGCATGGTGTGGTGTGGCGGGGCTGGCGGGCGCGGGCGCGCTGCGCGGCGCGGCGGCAAAGACGTGCGGGGGACGCGGATGGCTCGGTGGGAGGAGTGTAGATCACAAAGTATGCTTACCCGAACGGGCAGACACGTGAGGGCAGACGTCGTTGGCGGACGCATGCGATATCTACAATTTTGAGCTGCAACGTATTCGCTTTCTTTACGTTTTCATTGGTGTTTAGGGTTTCTTGGATAAGCATTTTGTGTTATTTACTTAGTTGTTTTGGTTGTTATTATTAGTTTAGCATAAGTTAGTAGTAGGTAAAATTATAGTTAATAGGTAAAATCAATACTTTAATTCATTTTTTAGGATAGGTATAAAATTGTAGTAGATTAGTAGGCAGGTTTTTTAAGTTTTTTCACATTTAGTAAGTAGTTACGGTACCTAAGAAGGTCAGCATAGTTTTTATTGAGTATTAATAGGTAAGTAATGTTGTTTTGTGAATAAAATAGTTCCAGTAGTTTCGCATATAATTTTATCGATTCATTTTGTTTTTATTCCATGTAGATAGTATATTTTTTTTAACATTTAGTTTTAGTTTTGTTTTTGTTTTATTTCATGTGTATAAGTACCTACCTTAAGTATAGTTTCGTACTCAGTACCTTTAACTAAATTATTTGTCAGCTAAAGAATTTTTTTTTGCATAAGTACTTACCTGTTTTTATTACTTTAGGTAGGTAACTGGTTAAGTAATATGCCTCGCAAGCGTAAATCTAATTTAGCGCGTAGCTCTAAAAGAGCTCGAACTGCGCAAGTAGCTAGATCCCAAGAATCTGAGGAGCAGACTCAGGCCCGGCAGATTTTAGATGCTGAGCGACACGCAACGCAAAGAGCTGCCGAGACCTATGAACAAACTCAGGCCCGGCAGATTTTAGATGCTGAGCGACACGCAACGCAAAGAGCTGCCGAGACCTATGAACAGACTCAGGCCCGGCAGATTTTAGATGCTGAGCGACACGCAACGCAAAGAGCTGCCGAGACCTATGAACAGACTCAGGCCCGGCAGATTTTAGATGCTGAGCGACACGCAACGCAAAGAGCTGCCGAAACCTATGAACAGACTCAGGCCCGGCAGATTATAGATGCTGAGCGACACGCAACGCAAAGAGCTGCCGAAACCTATGAACAGACTCAGGCCCGGCAGATTTTAGATGCTGAGCGACACGCAACGCAAAGAGCTGCCGAAACCTATGAACAGACTCAGGCCCGGCAGATTTTAGATGCTGAGCGACACGCAACGCAAAGAGCTGCCGAGACCTATGAACAGACTCAGGCCCGGCAGATTTTAGATGCTGAGCGACACGCATCATTGATAGCTGCAGAGATGCCAGAAGAATCCCAAAGACGACGTGTGTTAAATGCTGAATGGCAGTCAGAAAGGAGAAATGCGTTTACAATGTATACATGGGGAGCATTCCACAATGCTGCTTTTGATTATGACCCATCGATTGAGTATAATAACCATCGATTACTTCTCATAGGTGGAATGGATAAAAAATGTATACATTGTGAAGCACTCAAGTGGAAAGAAGAAACTCCGGGTATGTGTTGTTCTGGTGGCAAGGTTTCAATTCCAATACTTGGAGAACCAGAGGAATCATTGAAGTCTTTACTTTTAGGTGATAACAACGAATCGCGGCGTTTTTTAATCAAAATAAGGAAATATAATTCATGCTTTCAAATGACGTCATTTGGTGTAGAAAATGAGGTGGTTATGCCTGGGTTTTCATCTACTTTTACAATCCAAGGTCAAATCTATCATAGGATTGGTTCTTTGCTTCCTACAAATAATGAGCAACCAAAATTTTTACAGATTTATTTTATGGGAAATGAAAACGACGAGGTTGACCGCAGGTGTCAAAACATTCAATTAGTAGAAAAGGATATTGTCTTAAAGATTCAGAGAATGTTGCATGAACATAACCGCCTAATAAACACTTTCACAACAGCCTTAGAAAGAATGCCGGGAGATGATTATAAGTTGGTGATTCACCCAGATCGTACACCAAGTGGGGAACACGAAAGACGATATAATGCACCTTTAATAAATGAAGTCGCAGCCATGGTTTGTGGTGAACAGTTTTCTTCCCGTGATATAGTTTTACATGCCCGTGATAACACACTAACTAGGGTGCCGGATACACATAAATTTTACGATGCGTTACAATATCCGCTAATATTTAGCAAAGGGCAAGAAGGGTATCACTTTCAAATTCCACAAGTCGATCCTGTAACTGGCCTGCCCTTGCCTAACAAAAAGGTATCATGTATGGACTTTTATGCCTTTCATATCATGATTAGAGAAAATGATTTTAATATTATATCACGATGCAGGCAACTGGCCAATCAGTTTTATGTTGATATGTAGGTTAAGGTAGAAAGTGAACGATTACGATACATAACATTAAATCAAACTAAATTAAGAGCAGAAAATTATATCCACCTTCAAGACGCAGTAGCGAATGACGCTAATCTAAATCCAAATGATATTGGTAGAATGATAATTTTACCGTCTTCATTTGTAAATAGTCCGAGGTACTTACACGAATATACTCAGGATGCGTTTGCTTATGTACGTACATATGGTCGCCCTGACTTATTCGTTACGTTTACTTGCAACCCAGCATGGCCGGAAATAGTAAATGAATTAATGCCGGGTCAAAGCGCGATTGATAGGCATGATGTAGTCGCAAGAGTTTTTAGGTTGAAAGTTAAAAAACTTATGTCTGTTATTTCCAAAGGCAGAATATTTGGAGAAGTGATCTGCTTTATGTATTCCATAGAGTGGCAGAAGCGTGGCCTACCACATGTCCACATATTATTGTGGTTAAAAGACAAGTTGAGACCCGATCAAATTGATAATATTATCAGCGCAGAAATACCCGATCCAAGCACTGACAAGACACTTCATGATATTATAGTTAAAAACATGATTCATGGTCCATGTGGACCTGAAAATCCTCAGTGCCCTTGCATGAAAGATGGAAAATGCACAAAGAAATTTCCTCGCAAATTACACAAAGACACTGTCCACAGTGAAAACGGATACCCACTCTATCGTAGAAGAGCACCAGCAGACGGAGGTCGAACGGCATCTGTGAAACTACGAAATGGGAGTTACGTCACTATTGATAATAGTTGGGTGGTCCCTTATTCCGCTATTCTATTAAAAATATTTAACGCCCATATAAATGTTGAGGCTTGCAGTTCAGTGCGCGCTATCAAATATATCTGCAAATATATTAACAAAGGCAGTGACCAAGCTATTTTCAATTTTAGGAGCACAGAGCTTGCAAATCGCGTAAATGAAGTACATACATATCAATCTGGTCGTTATGTTAGCAGCAACGAAGCCGTGTGGCGGTTATTAGGGTTCCCGTTGCACGAAAGGCACCCCACCGTTACACATCTAAGTGTACACTTAGAGAACGGTGAACGAGTTTATTTTACAGAAGATAATTTCCACGAGCGACTATCTACTCGACCAAAAACCACCCTTACAGCTTTTTTTGAACTTTGCATAAGAGATGAGTTTGCAAGAACTAGAATAATCCCTACCGATTTGCCATTCCAATTCAAAAGAGTACAATTTCCCCTGAAAGCAGCATTCGCTATGACGATAAACAAAGCTCAAGGACAGACACTCAAAGTAGCTGGTGTTCATTTAGAAAAAAACTGTTTCTCCCATGGGCAACTGTATGTGGCGTGCTCACGAGTATCGAGTCCACAAAACCTACATGTTTTGACCAAAGAAGGAAAAACAAAAAATGTCGTATACAAAAACGTATTAAACTAAGTTAAGTCAGGGATCAGGGTCAGGAAAAGTCTACCTATGTTAATCTCAATAATTCAATGTGCCGGCTTCATTAGAATCGTTTCATTATAGTTTCAGAGCCTATTCAGTCCAAACAAATTTACACGAAGTAGTAGTTCTACGCAGACGAAGTCGCGGGTAACAGCTAGTATTAAATATTAAGATCGACAGGTCTCGTCGATATTGAACAAATTTTACGCTCTAAAGAATTGGACAATATTTGCAACGCTTCCAATATTTGTACGTAAAGATGTTGAAATGTGTTTTCTTTCTTGAGTTTTAGTTAAGTTTTCTTGTAACAAGTATCAGAGGTGAATAATGTAAAACTTTAAAAAAGCAAGGCCTAATGATTTGTTTGCGCAATGATTAAAGTATTCTCGGTAACAACGTCGATCCCAAACATTAGTTTGTGCCGGGCCGTGAATGAGCCGAGCTCACATCGGCCAAATGAGCCCAGTATCGGGCGGAACGCAATTTGCAGTAAATAAGGATATCGGTTAGCGTCATTATCCGCCCGCCCTCCGCCGCCCGCCCTCGCCTTAATGAGTCAGCCTTGAAATAGAGCTGCGTACTCGCCTTTATAGGAAAGTGGTAACTTTTCGAATAGTTTATTTTATTTAGTTAATTACGAAATTAGGCGGGAAATTTCAGCTTTTACTTAGTACAATGATTTATGTAGCTATAATAATATAATTAAATTTATTAGAATAATTATATATAATTAATGTTATTTTTAATCTGCTACAAATGTAGTGGCTTCAGTTCAATACAAGCCGAGCTATCTTATGCTGTTTCTGCGACACAATAAATCATCCCGCTAGCGACCCACTCCGAGAGCTGCTTACTATAATATAATATATAATCAATACACAATTCCACAAAACACAATATTAATTTTCAACCTTCACCACAAATTTAATTTACTCAGCATTCATCCAGCGACACGTGATATTCACGATGTCGTGTGGCCATTTTCGTTTTAACAATACGTTTCAAGAACGGTGACAAAGTGTTTAAAATATACAGGCAATAATCAACAAACGGCGGCTTTTAAAACAAAGCACGCACTTTAACTTCATTAAAATTATTATTTAATGTTACGACGTTAAAAAAAACCACTATATTTAAAGCGAAAAATGACTTAGCATATTAATGTGTGATTCCATTCCGCAGAGCATCAATAACAAAAAAGTCGTGACAGTTTTAAATTGTTAAACTCAAAAATACATACATAAAAAACTCTCAGACTAAGATAAGATCATAAAACAGCAAGCAGTCTGAACTCTTGGGCCGATTGACGTAAGCCTATTGCAATTCAAATGAAAGTAATGTAAGGTGTCTCAATATATCACACTCTACCCATCATTCGACGTCTGCACTGTCGCGAACTCGTGTACATTCCGTTAAAAAATGAATTTTCAATCGTGTGAAACTATCGCTTTTGCAGACCTGTGTGGAAACGAAGTTTTTACGTGCGTTCAGATAGGATTAGAAATTAATTACCACAAAGCATATCACAAAACACTGTGTATATGTGTATGTATAACAGTATAATAACAGTAACTCCTGCTTTTTAAGTAAGTTGTTCTTATAAACAATAAACAACATCGCAATGCTGCGAAACGCTTTTGTATGTCATCCGTCATATCAGTCTTAATCGTAAATTGATGAAAGGTGTACATGCTAATGAGCAGTAATTTTCCGCGATGTAGGCATATTGTCACGAGAGTGCAGCAGATAGCAGCGGCGCAGTTAACATGAGGTTAACAAAGCCGAGCGACGGGTTCGCGCGTAATTAAAACAATGTACTCTTCGACGTGCGCCGACAAATACTGCTTTTGCAAGAGGATTATACCCGATAGAATCTATTCAATTACTTTTACACAGTGACGATAGTACAAATAAAGGAATTTTCAATTTTTGGGCCAACGGTGGGGTTATGCAATTGCGTGGCCCCTTAATTGTTCGTGTAAACGAAATTTGAAAATGTTATGAGTTTAATACGAAATGAAATGGTCTGTGACGAGGGTAGTTACGTAAACGGCTGTGTCTGTCCGTGAGTCACCCCGCACTGGAAAATCGTTCGGTTAAGTTCCGCCTCAATGGACAATTATAATTTGTTCGATTTATTGAAACGGGAACCACACATACGTTAAACGATTATTGGATATTCGAATATGGCTGTTTTAATTTAAATAAAATTATATTCAACAAAATATTTTTTGTTTAAGCCAGCAGACAACAAATTAGAGTACGCATCTGAATGTGAAGCCGTGTTCTATTAATATGTAGACATTAGAGAAATATAACTAAGATTTATGTGAACTATGAAGTATTTCAATAGAGTAAATACATTATATTGTAGACTGTGGAAGTAAAGGAATCGATGGAAACAATGAGTCGTTGACACAATGAAGACAACTCGAGACTCAACATACGCGTGACTATTGTCGCTCCGTCGCGACAACTCCACTCCACACACTGCCGATAGTCACTTTGCATTGGAAAAATTCAGCCACCACAGTCTAGTAACGTTTGGGAATTGGAGAGAAGACGATACTCAAATGATTAGCAAAACTATTAAGACACTTTTGATTAACTTAATGAAATTTGTTACACTATATACAATATCTACAATATCAGTTTTGGAATTAGGAATAGGTCCTAGCGCTATAAGGCTTTATAAGGAAATAGCAAAAAAGGTTAGGCGACTTAATCCCTTAATAATATATTTTAGTTATTATGTATTTTATTAATTTATGTTAGCTTTAGTAAGTAAATTCCTTTAATACATATTTAAATTAGCAAATTTGATTTAATTTTAAGAAATTCATATGTATCAATTTAACATTATTACTTTGAACGGTGTTGATTGGCAAGAATTGCAAACAGAAGTGCGCATTCGTATCTACACGATGCCGTAACTGGGGGCGAGAGCTGGTTACAGAATATTCCAGAGTTAGCTTGATGCCGTACACTGTGGTGCACTTGTTTTTATTCGTCACTAACGAGTGTAACGCATTGAACTGCGAGAGCCGCCCTCAGCGCCTTTGACGAGCCCCGATTGTTTCGATACAAACGGAAACACTCCTCGCCCTAAAAGGTTTTACAACTGAGCCTACACCCAGACTTAGGCTGCATTTCAATGAGAGAACGCGCGGTTTTGCATATTTCACTCGGCAACGATGAAAGCAAATAAATACAGGCATTTCATTTCTTTTGTAAAGATTTTTGCTACAATGTGTCGAACTCGTTTCCAGATAGAGTATAGCTCGGGTCTATAAGGTAGATCCACACGTCACCGCTTTAATCGAAATTACTAAAATACGAAGCGGGTTTTAAAACGTTCGTAAACTCGTTTTCCCGGCAGCTTGTCCGCGGACGGTTTTTCGTGAAAAATGAGCCACCGAATGCGGCGCTTTTAGCCCAGTTTCGGGCAGTCACGGCACGACCGGCCGATTTCCTTCGCCGGTCAATTGGAGTGCTCCGCTAAATAGCTTCACCTAATAGTGCCGAGGAACTCGCTCAGATTATAAACGATCTAGGAGGCATTTTTTTAGGAAATAGATAAATTTTATTCTAGATTGCAATATGCATGCATTTACAAAACTAATAATGTCCGCCCGTCGAAAGGATCAAGTCCATGCAAAAATAGATTGATCAAAGGGCGGGCAGTAATGGTTGTTAAAGGCAGAGCATTTCGGGACAAGAGCGCATGTTTATTACAGACCGAGCCCGACCCTCGATTTGCATAACCGTCTCGTAATTAGAAACCATCTCCGGTCATCCTTTGTCCCATTCCACTCAGTCCTAGTCATACGGGCGTTCCGAATTAGTCTTAGCACGTTGCCGGTAAGAGTATTACCATTTCTATATGCACTTAACGGTAACGTTCTCAATAACAATTACAGGATACGAATCTGTATCTGTAATACTTTTATTTTATGCGAAGTAAATATAATATTAAACTATTTTCATATTCTTAAACATTTATATACAACATTTAAGTGACAGGATGATGTTACAGATCTAACGCAAATTTTAATTGCTTTGATAAAAAATTGGCAATAGCACTTTCAAAATAGGTTGCATACAATTTTGGAAATGCTGTATGAATATGCATATTTGTGTCGACGGCATGTTAACGAAACAGCCGGCTGCAAAGAGCTCCATAAATAATTAATTTGTGTGTTTGCATCCTTAATGCGGTGTAATGTTAATCGGCTCGGCTTTTACTACTGTTACCACATTGCAGGCAAATAAAATTACGCAACATTACATTTTAAAGCTTTGTATTGACTTATTCATCGAAATTACCCCAACTTTTGATGATGCCCACAATACAGGCAACTATTCTAGTAAATTCAGAGTTCGAAAGACATATAAGGTTGTACAGGAAATAAATACATTCATAACATTATCTAGTTTCAATGAAGTTATTATATATATCATTTGGTAAGGCTTTACAATTAAAATAACTATATAAACATTCCAAATGATACTCGGCGACTCTGAAAAGGGAAAGCTTCAATATGTACGGCCTGTTCACGTCTAATTACAATTTTACTGCGTACACACCTTTCGAAGGGGTCGTTAGTTCGACATTATATAGAACACAATGGTAAGAAAAATAAGCAGACAGGTGGAGAGGCACGTTCCGTGGCTGAGGGCCCTTGCCTCGTCATTACCGCCCTTCTAAGCTGCTTTCCATTATTTTGTAAGGTTTACTCACTGTTACCGAGTCAAATAAAAAAAACAAACGTCGATCATAATTGGGCAACTTGGCGAATAGAATGTAACGGACACAGAAGCTAAGCTTTACATTTAAGATTTCGTATAATAGTATTAATGCGTTGCGTGTTTTAACTGCAAATAGTTTAGTGTCGGTACAGTGAGTAAAGCAGTAGCCCCGTACTAAACATAAACAATAGAACGAAACAAATGATAGCCGTGATAAATGTTCGTCTCAGAAATGGCGCTCATTCCCGATTGATTGCGGATCATTCCGACAATGGAAAATTGCCTTTAGGCGCCTAATATCCGCTGCCTTTCAACTGAATGAAGCCTATTCTTTTTCGAACTGTATCAATTTGCAATAGCATTCTGTTTTCCTACAGTTCTGGAATCATGAAGAATTAATTTATAGTATGCTCAGTATAATACATTATTTATTTACGACCTGTGTGTAAAGATATTTTTCATGTCGACATGGGTGGGTCAATCATTATATTAATTTGGAAAATATATCAGTGTTTGTATTGCTGGATGCTTTCGAAGTTCTCCGAAACGGGCGCAAGTACGTTCTTTGTAATTCGGGTGGAGTTGGCGCGCGATCGGATTCACTTGTTTTAACTCCGCTTATTTATTGCCGAGACAGTAATCGAATGTGAAACGGGAGGGGGGATGCGATCGGATTAGGGGATTTTTTGTAGACAGTAAAAACGGATTCCGCTTTAGATTAAGAGCTCGGCTTACTGTCTTTTGCCATGTAAAGAGATATCTATTAGCGTTTAAAGTGTTACTCGAACTACTGAAGCCCCTTGACATCCAACACGTACAGAGGTTAAGGACAGTTTGTATGGAAAACACATTATAAAGTATCATCGCATAGTTTCTAATTGTTTTCTAGAACATTAAAATTGCAAGTTAAGTAGATTGTGCTTCCTCTAGATTGAAAACCAATAAATCAATTTTGTTCTTTGATGAGTTTAAGAGATTCTCCGAAAAATTCGTTCTGCATTGAATAAAACCCAAAGCTGGCCACAATTGACTCGTGTGTACTCGCAATACGAGGGATATTGCAATTGATACGGGCCCTTCAGGCGGTCTGCGGTCGCCGCTATAGTTATTTCATTAGTGTTAAGCGATTAATCAGTGACCGACACAGAAAGTGGAGGGGCTCAGGGGGAAGGCACCCTCGTGTGGGCTTCACGCTCCACCTAATGTTGGAGATTGAGGATTTCAACGGATTTCTGCACCTTTGTTGGATTTTTTTTAAATTATAGAATTTGTTACGTCGCGTAACAATTAGAAGATAAGTGGGTTTAAACATTAACAAGTCTCTCGCTGACCACACTGTTGAACTCACCGTTTGAGTTATGTAAATGAATAGTTAAGGAGTTAGTTACTGTTCAGTATTCGTTTAAACAAAAGAACTGTTTAACAATTGAAACTATGTTTACATAAATACCTTAACCGTTGTTAGAACGATAATAAAAGTTATCGCGGCAAAAGCAGTGAAAGAGAAGAAAAATTAGGGATGTGACGTCACAGGCGCGACGAACGGGCACTAATGTCCCACTCGGAGTTGCTATTTTATTCGGAATTCTGACAGAATTATTTTATATTCCCAACACTACAATGAGTAAGTGAATTGCCTTTGTCATGATTCTTTCATATATTTTTATTATTCATCAGTATGATTAAGGAATATTGGTTATTTCTAGAAAAAGTAATAAATCTGTTACAAACTGATTCGTCTAAAATATAACATTAAATAGAAAAAAACTAGATGTCGATAAATAAGTTGGAAAACAAGTCAAAACATTTTTTAAATAATTCAAATAAAACCTTGCAACTCATACACTAAATTTAATGTTTAAGTTTTGTGTAAATAACTATATTATATACCTTAATGTATAATGTATTTTGCACTTCTTGCTTACCTTATCTAATTTAATTTTTTTTTTTCAACAGTGGTTGTCTTAAAACAGATCGCTCCAAAGCGATAAGGCCGCCAGTTACCCTCCTTTTCATTTAATTATGTAAATTTTATTATGTTATTGCAACGATGTTTTAATAAATAAATTAAATAAATGAATTAATTAAAAATTAAATTCTAAGTCATTTACGTCGAATCAAAGTAATTTTTAAAATTGTATACCTACTATAATTAGCAATTAACTAGCTTTCCGTCGCACTACTTCATTATACTTTAATGATAGAAAATCAATACTACTAAGGAATCCTTGCATGATGAGGCCGACCGACCGTATCTGGTCGATCGCTAATGAAACTACTAGTCGTAAGCTCGTCCCCTGGTTTCCTGTGGATTTATTTCAGGACTGATAGCGTTCCCCAATCCCCCTCACGCAATTTAACTAAGATGTACAAGAAAGAAGTTATACGAATTGTCTTCGATTTAATGTTATTCAATTCGTTTCAACAAATGATTCAGAAAGTATTGTAATAAAAGCGGTTCAAATCAATTAAAATGTTTACAAAGATAATACAAAGTAGCAGACGATAAGTAAAAAGTTTTCGCCGCAAAGTATGTCACGTCCGGAGCGGTGATTTGTTTCAATTTATTTCAATTGCGCGGTAAATGTCAATATGTATAGGCAAATGGCTTTAAAACTATTTCGACAAATAATTGAAGTCAGAGGCGAAGAAGTAAAGTCAATAAACATAAGCTTCGATTAACGATATCGGTACTGCGTATTAGCTCGATGGGATCCGACTCGATTCCTCAGGATTTATGTGTAAGCTAGTGAGATTCACTCCGAGATTGTTGAGCAAACAAATCGACTTCCAGCGTTATTACCGACTTAACATAATCTATATTAAACAATCGTATTCGGTGATGGAATCCATTCCATGCGAGCATCTTCCTCTGCCAACTTGCGGTATTGTTATTTGCTCATAGCATTTTGTAGACATAACGAATATGTAATGGTAATGTAATATCGTATGTACTATAAACAGTTCAATTACTCTTCGTACATAAACCGAGAGTCGTAAAGCCGCGGGTTTATGGAGTGCCTACGTTCACGTTGACAAATTAAATTACAGGCAGTAACAAGCGTTTGATATCTCGTAAAAACTTTGTCCAACCGTAATGAAATACGTTCAGAAGTTATAATTACCGCAAATGAATCAAAATCAAATATATATTAGGTATACCTCTCTGTTTTGTTAAGTGTAAATCAGAATAATGTGATACAATTTACTTGAAATATGCTAACAGTGACAAAAAAGTGGACTTCACTGAAATCAGATTTCCAAATGAAACAAACTTTAGTTGACTTATTCCCAAAGGGGTATTTCTTTGGCTGTAATCACGCGATTGTAGAAATATGTGAAAGTTCCTGAAGCAGTTGAGTCCTTAACTATTGTTTTCGCACACCTCCAAGAAGTACGTAGTTAGTTGTAATCCCGGTCGAGTTGTTCGCTTCGATTTGGGGGGAGTAGAGGGGAATGCATTAGGGGGGAATTTTAAACCGATTACTGGTACGTGCCAGCGATTAGTTCTAAACCAACAGTTCAATTTATTTAATGTTCAAGTTGTTAGTTACAATGAACGTGTCCGGTACAATACAAGGAAGTATACGGCATTTTCATTATTACTTTAACTTGGTATTTTCAAGTTACTTAGCTAAATGAAATAAATTTATTGCAGCTACTAAGTTAAATTTTATGTTAAATTCCGATTTCGAGCTACATTTTCACATTAAAGCAAATAACCCAGTATAGGATTTTCCACAGAAATGCAAAACTGTAATTTTTCATCCTCTCAATTGTAACTCGAGGGCGGAGATGAAACCACAGTAGATAGAATTAAAATAGTAGCATACTGTTGAAAAAATAATCGAAGCTACACAATTTATTTAAATGGCACACTGTAAATGAATAGTTATTTGTGCTTATAACTCGACTGTTAAGATTGCAATTTGTATTAAGTAAATACTGAACGATAACTCACTTACTGTGTAGCTCTTGTATAATTCGTGTGAGGGAAAATTTTAAGCCTACGTTGGTTATACTTGCTTAAACTGAAGCCATGCAGTACTGTGGGTAAAACATATAATACATGGAGTATTTCGTGTAAATGGCGGCCGCGCCGCAGGATGTTCTCGGGCGAATATTCGAGATGCTACGCCCGACTCACTCGCGCCAAAAGAAATTTCCTTCTGTTGCGTTTCCTTGACAATTTCTTTCCTCACATTGAATATATTTTGCAATCATTTAATTCAAAAATTGGCACCGATAAAGAAGACAGCGATGCATTTAATATAGAATGAAGCCAAAAGTAAGCTTTTACGCTTAAACCCTCCATTGCTGAATAATGCATTCTCTCTTACCTCATTCGAACTACTTATTAAATTATACAACACACATTTCACGAAAATGCAGTAAAAATCGCACAGTAAGCCGGCTCTATTGTAGAGCAGAGATTTACTAGGGACACCTGTGCGCGACACTTTTTCCGGACACTAGCTGTCAGCGACACTTTATTATATAGTGCCCCAGAGCGACCGCGGTGTCCCACTGCCGAGAGTTAGACGTTACGTGTTTTATTGTCCGCCACTGCTTTTGATAATTTATGGGAAGTGCTTAACAAAACTCCTAGATTTTTATTTAGAACAGTATTGAATTCAGAGCAATTCTAAGTCTACTGCTAAAAATTACCCGGCAATTTAGAATAATTTCGAAACCAAACAACTCCGGTATTACGACTATATGTGACGTACAAATATATAATCTGCGGCACGATTGTTGCAACGTTAGTACGGGCGGCGTAGGACGAAGGGCGGGCGGCATTATAATATCAATTAGCATAGAGAGCAGTCCACAGTGGGTTGGCGTTGCCGGCCGATTGAATAATCAATCAGACAAATGCAAATATGGCCGCAACAGGCGACGTCCGATCTGTTTTTGGAGCCAAGTGGCTGAATACAAACGGAATCGCAAAGTGGATTAGTTTCATCATTTCCAACTTACCTTCGCAATTTGGACTCTATCCTGCTATGTTTAGCATCGCCAGTCAACGCGATATATGTTCAAGGTTATAATAGAGCACTCGACTATAATGGCAACATTTAAAAAGGACAATATTTCTACGTGGTCGCTTAAAATTTGATAACAAAAGATAACTTCAAAAACACATCAAATTATCATTCCTTTGAATTTGATACTTAAAAAGTTGTAACAAAGCGGGTTGATTTAATTTGTGTTTGAAACAAAAAGACATAACAGTAAACATCGCTAACGAAGATTTTATGCAAAACTTTTGTTTCACGAATACTTTTTAAACGCTTTTGTTCCCAGTACCGTTTCCTAATTGAAACAAAAAACCTATTATTAGCGGGAAACGGGGATTTTACTATTCATTCGAGATAAACAGCACAGTCAGTTTCGTGAACATTCTTCGCACTTTAAAAGTCAGCAAACTGTGTCAAATTCAAATGAAAATCCCATATAAATGTGCGAATGATTTTTTAACAAGAGGCTTATGATTCCAATTTTAAAAGCTCAAAATTTGAAGTGATTTAAGCTGCAAGTGAAAAAGGCTTGACTGTCGGGACTTTGGGAGATTAAGATCGGCGGAGAGGACTACCGATCCTCTCACTATTGGGATTTGAGACAGCGGATGACGCCTTGAGGTTTAATTGACAGCCCAGGTTTGGCTACAGTAGAAGATTAATCATATAACTATAAAATCTTATAATTCTACACAATTTTTGTATTACTATGGATTAGGCTGAAGGCATTTAGACCATTCAGGGATATTGGATAGGGCCGGTACAATTTAAATGCTTGAAGCGACTGAAGCGCAGCGAAAGCTTTGATTGCCCGCTCACCGACCGCACGTGAAGAGCAATATCGCGAAACGCGTTTTTTCAATCACCACTCCGCCGAGTCGAAGAAATGGCCGCTTCATGAAATATTTATGTGTCAGGGACGGCTTTTCCCCGAAAGGCGCATAACAAACCGAATAACATTAGTTTATGGCCCGGCCTGAGTGCACTAAAACGCTTCCCCAGTTTCGCTCGCCTTCGAGTTATAAGTTAGTCGGGGCTCGGTTCTCTCCTTGTTCGACGTTTCCGCATATTAAAACTTTCCAACAGTCCGTTTCTGTTTTGGTAATTACACTCGAAATAGAACAATAGATTCAATTTGGCTGTTCTAACCTCTTTATTATTTTGTTCAATTTCAGATTCTTTATAAAGTCAAATTAAAGCGAGCGCAATAAGAGATAAGGGAGAGGAGAATGTTTCGTATTGTTTTCTAAACAAACCGGGTATTTGACAGTGAAATAATGTGTAACGCAGGTTTTTCCATTGTTTCGTACCAAACTAGACGACAGGGACATATCGTATCACAGTTTTTTTCTCGGATCCACATTTGGTATGCTCATTTAAATAGAAAATTAGTATGATTAAAGCATGTGTAATAAAAGCAGCAGCTGGCAACACCAATATCAAAATCGAATTGCAGTTATACCTCATCCGCATGGGCAAAGGAGGTGAAAATGAAAAATAGAACGCGTTCCCTTTCGGGAAATAATGGAGTGGCCGAGTCGGGCGGTCGTTAGCGAAACTCGAAACTTCGCTCGAACAACATTCGGTTGTCGTTCGAAATTTCTAATGATAAATGTTCTTGCTGTTTATTATGAAGTTGTACCGAGTTACTTAGCGGTCGCCCGCACTCAGCTTTTTCATTTTTAATTTACGAAAATGCGATCAAAGCTTTTTACGGGAACAGCTTACTTTAAAATCACTTATTGCAAAAATATTCAATCGCAATTCTAAATTAGCATCAGTTTTTAATACCTACAGGTCAGCTGTGTAAACTTACCGCGAAGCACGATAAAATTATATATAATTAGAAGTGTTATTCAGTATCCAATTAGGTTCGCGCGTATGGTGTAAGCAGAAAATAGGACAACAGCCTTTATATCGTCCAAAGTGACAGTATCATTAACAGAAAGTTAATCCCGCGCCTGGAAGCGACAATGGCGCTGTTTGCGGAGCACAAAACATTTGTCCTATTTGTTATCTTGGCAAATATTGAAATAGTATTATTGGATGGTAGACGAAGAAAATTGTGTCCGGTTTTAAACATTTGCCTATGCCGTTTTGTTTAGACTAATTGAGATTTTTTGTTGAGAAAGAATGTGCCTTAGAAAGATCTCTGTCGTGGTTCGAGATTTGTTTCCTACTTAAACAAAAATCTGATAATATAATCGGAGATATTGAAATCACAAACTAACACGATAGAAAATCAATATCGAAAATGGAAGCAACAAATTGTAAACTCAAATAGGGATCTGCGAGAGATAACGGTTTTGTCGCGTAGTGGGAACGTATGGCAATACTTCAGATCGAATTTGAAAGTAAACAAAGGCACATTGTGTTTGAATTGGCCGTTCAATTAACAAAATAGAGGCAGGTATGGCTGCCGCTGACAGCCGCCTATACTCTATACTACGAGTGACGTTACAATACATTACAAATCCTATTCGACGCTACCACAAAATCCTAACTATTCGTTTAAAATGCAGAAGCTCGATAAAGCGAAGGATAAAAATATTTTTTCCATTGTTTTGACTTTAATTTAAAATTTAATAGAAACAAAAAACATTATTGAATTTATACAAATACCTAAATGGAAAATCTACCAATATCTTCATTTAAGAGGCAATAATTAAATTTTGTTTCTCTATTCAATCCCTTTGAAAAATAAAGATAGAGACGTGTAAAAAGCTCAGAGAGTAAACATTCTTTGTAAATAAAACGGAGCAATATCGAGCTCTGTCAAAGTGAAGTTAAAGCAAGGGCGAAGAAAAAAACATTGGTTCATTTCCAGAGACATCGCTAAAATAGGTTTCATTCAAAGTGTGAAATTGACGTTCGCTAACCCTTTTATTTTAGCCATTGAAATGAAAAATAAAGCAAAAACAATATTGATTGAGTACAAAAAGAAATCGATTGTTAGAATAGTAAGCCATTAACAGGGTTGAAACCGAAACTGGTCGCGATAGCGCGCACCAAATGGACTTTTGATGTAAGGAGCGGGCTTCTTTCATACCGACTATTTGTAAACCAAATTTTATTCTAATTCATTTTCTTGCGCTTAATGCTATTTAAAGGTAGCTGTTTCTGAGACTTTATAAGCCCTAAATATTAGTTAAGTTTTCTTTAGCCTTAAACATGGAGTACTGCTCTCACCTCTGGGCGGGGGCTCCCCAGTACCAGCTCCTTCCACTTGACCGTATACAACGCAGAGCGGTTCGAATCGTCGACGACCAATCCCTCTCCGAGCGGCTTGATCCTTTGGCGTTGCGTAGAGATGTGGGGTCACTCTGCATCTTCTACCGCATTTACCATGGAGAGTGTTCAGAGGAGTTGTTCGGATTAATACCTGCAGCTGAATTTCATTATCGGACGTCGAGACAGAATACGAAATTCAATAGACGATACTACATCTAATATATAAAATTATTGTGGCACAATGTTCGTAAAGACATACTTTTTAGATTAAGATATAAAACGTATATTACAGAATACTAAATAAAATTAATTTAGACTATTACAAAGGCATTAGACATACATGAATTCCGGAGTTCAAAAGAACCCTTGAACCGATTAAATATTAAAGTCAACAAAGAAACATTCCGATCTCGAATTACAATCGCTTTCAATACCATTTAGCATATCTACTCGTCAATTGTTATTATAGCATTTCCAACGTTTACTCACTACGCAGGAGCGCACTATTGATCCCTTATACGTAATTTATACTTTATATTAACAACCTTTAACGTCCTTTCGAAGAGTGATATTAGAGTTAATTGAATTCTTCGCACTTTCTTCAAATGTTAACAAGAGTTAGTTTATTAACGATAAAGCCGTCCGTCAACCTCAGCGACTTCTGTTTCTGTCTTTATTTGTAATTGTTAAAATTAACTATTAAAATTATTACAACATCAACAGTTAAAAATTAAAAAAAAAACGTTATAAACACAGTGCGTAAAGTTTGATATTTAATATAACTCTACAATCACACCCGGAGAGCGGGGCATGGGGCATAGGCGCCTGCATTGTAATAGGAAAGCTTTTTGTGGCGATAATCACATAATAAACGTGGCGGGGCCCGCTCATTCTCATGCGTCGAGTTGAATATTAATATACGTTATTGAAAACGTTATCAATATTGGTACTTAGCAACCGTGAGTAGCAAATTGTGAGTTGAAATAGAGAGTTATTTTTAGCATTAATAAATGTCCGAATGCTATTCATTTGTGACAAGGATACATTCCGCTTCAAGACAATTCCTTGATCGTTTGTATAGATTTTGCGATTATCCTTCTGTACTTGAGCCTTGAAGTGCGGTTATTCTTGCTGCCTATTGTTTATTAGTAAGAAAAAACCATCGGTTGACCAATGGGTTGAGAGTCGCCCGATTAACCCTTTAGGTCAACACTAAATAACATTTAATTCATATACTTATCTCACGTAACATTCTTATACAGTTAATGTTTGCACTTGTTAGAAGTGTTAAGCGTTACATTTAAAAAAAAGGTCAGAGCTTTAATCTAATATTAACAAAGCTCGGGGATCATTTAAATAAAAGCCATACAAAGTGTCATCAAATAAACGTGTCTGGACGGAATTAATTTAATTTAAAATAGTTAAAGAGCCAGGCACGAAGTTTCATTAAAGAACAATTACGGTTCGTTTTAGCAACAGTTAAAGCAGACTAGCCTCGTCACACGCATTACTGCGTCTCCTAAAACCTTAATTAAGATATTCCAGTACACTGTTATCAAAGAACAATTATACAGCTTGTAATGTGCTGGAGATCTTTTATCTTTACATTTATTTCTTAATCTTTTAATATAAAACAAACCGAGGTAATGTATAGTTTAGTAAATTTTATTAAACTTAAACATTTTAAGAAACTTATTTAAATGAATGGTAAACCAGAATATCGTGAATAATAGATTCCATATTTGTATTAATTAAATAGTTTTTATCGCACCCTAAATTAATTATAGCTGTATTCTAAAGAAAATGAGTTTTTTTGTAATAAACGCGACTAATTAGATAATTTATTTAGTTGACTTTAAACAATTTCATTAGATCAATGGGTTTTGTAACTAAAAAGGAGCAATGGAAGGAATAAAGGAAACATTTTCGTACAAAGAATGTATAAAGGAAAATTGAACACACTTCTTTGAACGTACCTGGAAATTGCTTATTTTTTAGAAGCTTTACATTACATTATTGTTTTCTGTAAAGATACTCAAAGGAACACCAAAGACTGGAAAGTACAAAGGGTATCATAGTTCAATATTAAAGTCTTCATGTATTTATTAGGCTAATGGTATAGAATCTAGATGCTCAGGATTTCTATGAACTTGTGCCAAAGTACTTAGGTTTTATTTTTCTTGTTAATATACATATGTATAAATGTAATATCCTTCGTATAATATATAAGACACAATGCCCTAGCTGTTTAATCAAACAAGTTCAGCTTAATAGATGGACAGATAATATATTTCTAAACACAACATGTTATTTTCGCATTGACTGCGTTGAACCCTCACGTATTGATTTCACACTTCCATCAGGATTATTATTTAATCTGCAGAATCGAAGCTAGAGAATAATAGAAATAGCTGAATGGACACGTGGTGACGTATCCGCCGGAATAATATTATCCTGGGAATCAATCCCGGAATAATATTATCCGGAGCCGTGGGGACGAAATCGACTCCATTATTATCACGCGCCTATTGAATCGCACCGTTTTTTAAATATAGAATTTCCTTTTTTGCAAGGCATGTTCTCAGTGGTTTAACTAGATTTTACCCGGATTTTATATAGGCAAATAGAAACATAGATAAAGTCCTTATATAAGTAATATTAATTTTACATATAGAGTATTTAATCGATGACTCCTCGTCGAACAAAACAGACGAAGCCAGGTCCAGGCACTAGTCACTAGGCTTCTAAATTACAACCGCGATTCGGATTATTTCATTCGCTAATAAAATGATGGCTGTGAAAACAGCATAATAAAAGCGATGCACTAAAGTCCTGCGGGATTAGAGGCGGGATAAAATTATCCCGGGCCGGCCTTTTGCCGAATAAAACTATTTTATATATGAATCGGTAAAATATCGTTGAAAAAGCTTTATATGTACACTCTCTTAACATGACGAATGCGGTGTTTGCAAAATAAACTTTTTATTCATGTATGTCAATTGTTTAAGCTCGGTATACTTATTCGCGTTTGTATATTAGCCATTTGCGTTATTAAGTTTAATTCAGAAATTTTTTAAATCTACCCAATTACACAATTAAGACCTTAAAGTATTATTTAAACGTTTTAAATATAATTAGCAGCAAACAGTGGGACTTTTCGATGACAAAGTATCAGCCAGTTTTAAGCTCAGCTGATCCACGGGCCGAGACTAATCCTTTAACGCGACATTTCTTAAAACAAACCGGAGATTACGTCATAACTTGTAATCAGTTAACGCTGGATATTACGAGCGATTTAACCATTACATTGACTTTCACATATTTTTTTGTTTTACTGAGACTCGAATGCAGATTTTCTTCGCTACTCTGAGTAATTAATTGTTGGTTATATATGATACATAACAAAGCGCAATGATTCTATACGTACATTTTTTATTTATATTTTAAACAACAACAACAACAACAATTTAAGAAATAGATTGCCGCCGTGTTAGGTTTTCCATGAGGCCTATTTCGATATATATTTTCTGTAGGAAATTCCAGCACAATTAGCGGCAGATGTAAAGCCGCCTTAACCGGGAGCGAGGCGTAATCCCCTGTTTAAACGAAGATTACCTCTTATCAGCTGAGACCAGGGCTTTCCTCACTTTCAATTAAACGCCTTCGCGTTTTTTGTACACACCGAGAGGGATTACATCGGCCCACCATTTACTAGCCTCAGTGAACTATACTTTGAGAGTTCCAATACTAGGAAATTCTACATCAATTATTATAAAACCACTATATATTTATTCATATGGGTAACTTAATGTACACTTATGATCGTCAAAAAAGAAATATATACTTTAAATGCTTTTTTTTACAAAAAAATTTACATTTACTGCCAGTTCTCAAATCAAGGGCGTAGAACTAGCAATAAACTCTTCGCCACTCTTTTTTATTAATAATTGTAATGATACTCAAACTTATACGATTGTTATAAATTAAAAGCTCGGAAAAACCTTACTCACCATTCAACAAGTATAAAAGCGTAGCTCTATGTTGTTTAGGTACACGCAATGTTAAAAATTAATAATTAATAGTGGAAAAATATTGCTAAAAGCTTTAGATTTTTAATGTGAAATAAACAGATTTGTATAAAAAACTATCTGTAAAAGTTTCGGTCTGATAAGTGCAACGGCGAGCCCGAGCCTGCCCACACGAGGGCGAGCGTTCGATTAGGTTGCTATCGTGCCCAATACAATCAACATTACATGAGCCAGCTGCGGAGGCCTAAATTATGGCCCTTACGCGTAACGAAGGGCTCTGACATGGGGGAAACAATCCAAATAAAGTGACAATTGGTAACGGGAACACGTAGTTTTATTTGTCTTGTTTATAGCACTATTTCTCTTTAGTGGAGCTTGATATAGTGTTAAACGTATCGAGGATGCGTCGCGAATACTTCATTCGTATTTTTGTCTGATACGCCTTTTTTTACGGCAAGCAGAGGATGAATTCTGAAGTAAATACGTAAGGATTATATATAACATTTATGTTTACCTAAAGAAAAGCGATATTATGAACAGTCGCTGCTTTAAAACCTAATGAGAACTTTATTAGGTCTTTGAAAAGTCGCGATTAAACATTCATCTTTTCAAAAAAGAAACCTAAACCTACGCTTCAGGTAACATTTCCAAAAAGCCGTTTTGTGTTCGTCTACTTCTCAAACTTTATACATAAAATATCTACTATTTTAAAAGATGCTTGATATGAACTTAATGTGTTTTTTTGCAAAGAGTAAGTATTTAAGCAATGTTGTATGCTGCATTCACTGTAAGGACATTGACTATCGGTATATTACTATATGGGTTACTAAAATCAACTATCAATAAAATCGCAGAAACCACTTCTCATAATGCTAAAAGGCGAAATAGCGGTATCTCGACATGGTTATAAATAGGTGAACACTTAAAACACACTGTATGGCTATCTAACTTCAAACAGAGCCACGGGTATCACAGATAGAAGATAAAATATGCGATGGAGTTAAAAAACTGCCGCAGTTACAAAACTATTTAAACGCTGGATATTAACTTTTCCGAAAACGGAGGTTTAACAACGTAGCATTAAGCGGCTATCAAGATTAAATAAATCACTTTCGAGGGCAAGTTTAATTCCCGCCGAGTTAAAGGAAAAAGATAGTAGGTATCGAAATTGACAGTTTAATCTAGAGAATTGGGTGTGCGGCTAGCCGAGTGCAGCGGGGACGAAAAAAAAGGTTTCCGCTAGAACAGAAACTTGGGTCCGAGTGATGAATGAATTCAGCGACCTTCCTCATTGGAATTCAGCCAAACATTGGCCACTGCGCGAATAAAGTATATAACAAAACATTTGTACATAGTCTCTGTTAAATCGAATTATCGAGTAACGTAATTAGACTAGAAAACTATATAAATAAATAGATAAGCTCACGATTAAATGTTTGATTCGATGTGGCGAAGTTTGCATCGCGGTAGACACTGCGCAGACGAAGTCGTTGGAATTAGTGACGAATACTAAACTTTATGTTCCTACACAAGATAAGTTTTAGCCGTTCGTCGAGTGGATGTTCGATTGTGTATATAACGAATATTAGTCCCTAATTAAAATTGTTTGCCGAGTGTGTATTAACGCAAATACAGCGTGGGAAATGCGGGATGCTTCAATTAGATGTTATTTCGTGTCGATCGGCTTAAAGCGAATAATTTCAATATTTTCCCTCAAACATTGGTAGTTAACCGTTCTGTTAATTATATGTAATTACATGACCTACTTAGCTTTACACAGGTGTAGGAAAGCTAAGTAGGTCAAGATTAGATGTCAAATGTTATTTTCAGTTAAGTAGTTTGCCCGCACATCCGCTCGCGGGGAAAAATTGTCCTACGAATATCTGTTTTATTTAATTTATTACAAGTAGTAAGCAAGATTCTCTTGTAATATAAAAAAAATATGCTACAGATGAATTATCATAGCTATTTCAGCATGATCGAAAGCGAGGTTAGCATGAATGAATGTGATTATGATGACGGAAGCCCCACACGACATCTGGTCAATGTCTTCGGACATCGACCTAACCTATTTATATACGGCTCGTTATATTTGTAGTCTCCACTAGTACACGTTTCCAAACATAAATACAACTAAACCAAATCTAGATGTTTGATAGAGAATTTTAAATCACCGTGCATGCTTTAATTAGTGAGGAAATAATAATTAATGTTTCTCTTTTATTAAGAATCTTTTATTTTGCGTATTTCTCAAATATAAAAGCGATAATGGAATTATATAATGCATTTATTAGAAACCACTAGGTTTTATGTTCTTTGTTTTGTTTATTATGTTCTTAGTTTAATTTGTATATTAATCCTCTGCATAGGTAGCTTATCATTTAAAAAAATCAAACACACCACTACACAAACTGTACAAATTATTTAAAACAGTCTATTAAGTACGCGGGTGTGTCATTATTTAATCAATTACCGTCTAAAATTCTAATATTAGCGTATTTAATAAATTCAAAAGGGCATTAAAGATGAGCCAGAATGAGCCTAGTAGACTAAAATTGGGACGGCTGATGGCGATGTGTATCTTCGTTTGTATATACATATTAAGTTTCTCATGGAAATAAAAATACATTTTTTATACTGAGAAAGAAAGTTCTTTAAAAATTATTAATAAGTTTTCTATTGTATTAGTATTATCTTACTGTAAAAATAGAAAATAAATAAATAAAAATGCTTACTATATGTGATTTATGCTGGATTTTATCGTTTAAAAAATCATTATCTTCGCTACTTACCAGACATACGGAGAAGAATGTTTATGATACCCTATATTATTAACATAAGGAAATATATTTACATTTATTGCCCGATATAAAGACCGCCTTGAAACATTACGCTCGCATACAAACTTTATTCGTATTTATTTTGAAAAAGTCGTAACAAACGTACGTTTTCCCGCCATAAACGGCCGAACGTTTTACGCGGCGTCGCAAAAACGCAACGCAAAATATATTATTTTGTTACGTTATGACGTGAATAACAAAGTTAACCTCAATAAAACATTCAAAAGGAGCCATCGAAGCGTTCGTTAAAACCTTTCATGTAAAACGAACCGAAATGCGGAACTTCCAATTTTTCCCTCCATTTCAAAACGAACTTTTTTAAAATTTTATGCCGCTTTGGCCAGCCCATTCAGCCGGTTCAAGTTCGCCTTTTTATTCGGTTATCTATATCGGTATCAAGCTAAATGTGAAATGAGATATGCGATACGTTTCCGTGTATTTAACTTTATGCATTTTATTAGATTGGAAATTGTTTATACAACAGCTATATATGGTTATATGTGACAAAACCAGAATTAGTTTAGAAGTGTGATAATAATAATAGCGTGAAATACAACTCAAACATTTAACACATTGCTCGAATACATTAATAAAGTATTCATTAATAACGCGCTGAAGAATGATTGTTATTGTGTCAATATTTCTCTAATCTTTTTCTGAAGCAATGTCAATTTAATATCAAAATCGGCAAATATTAACAATCCATTATCAAGCAGCTGTTTGAAAGTTTAACTTAAAGCTTAACCCTAAATAAGAGGGGATATGTTGAACCCCTTTTTATGTTCTATGGGCGTCTTAAATAAGGTAAAACATACGTTTAATTAAACGTATTTTATATAAGTTAGAAATTTTAATAAAATAATAATAAAAAAGGAATTGTAGAACTTCCACTAATTATATCCAAACATGGTTAATAATTCGCAAAGCTTCAATTGTGCAGTATGCCGCTAACACAGGTGCGCCCGAGGCTATGGGGTTCAATAAGAACGCACTCCCCTCGTGTTTCCTCCCCGAGGGACAGAAATGCTACTGTTGTTCTTTTACTGTGTTTGCTCACCTTGGACGATGATGGATATTGGCAACAACCGTGCGTAGACCGCACACAGTTTCGTCAGGTCTGGTAAACATAGATTTAATCCACTAAGTCAGTGCATATAATTCTGGCTTATAAAAGAAAGTGTTTGATTTATAAAAGTTTAAATATTTTTAGAAGAAAGGTGCTTCATTTTATTTACGTAACAAGATACAATTTATTCCCCTAAGGTGCGGTTGCAAGTACCAACCGGGAGCGCATAAGGGTCGAGGAGCTAGAGAACATTGACAGATGCAAAATCCCTAGCGATTTGCTGCAGAGCACCCAAGGGATAGATAGGATACTTTTTATTTTAAATAACGTAGAATTCACCACATGATTACATACTGACTGAGTTACGGTGTATAAGAAAGTAAGTAAGTATACAAGTGATAAAATAGTCTTAATGAAGAGCCGTCGTTATCAGATATTTAATTGATAGAGATGAATTGAGAGATATTTAAAAAACATTTTTTTCTAATTTTAGATCGTTTAAATAAATATTTTTTTGCAGTAAAAAGGTTAAGGGAGCAGCCAAATTAATTCAGCCAAGTAAGTATCGGAATGTCGAAAGAGTGTCAGATAATAGTATCTTGTATCAAAAACTGAAATCAGCAACAGTTCAAACATTATTTTATTTCTATACACACATTATTCTGAGTAACGTGGCTCTCAGAGAATCGATGCCGGTTCGGTTTGACGTGAGGAGTTTCGACAAGGGACATATCTATGGGGGACCTAATGAAGGGATCGGGACAGTTTTATGGTCAATTTGAACCGATTTTACCCTACCAGTGTAGGTTTAGGAGCCGGTAGCTTCAGTGCAATAAGATTTTAAATATAGAACGTGTAAATCAATCAAATTGATAAAGAATCAAAGATCAGTTACGTTTCTCGGTTAAATAGAAAAAGTTCATCGCGATTGTTCCGAATATAATCATACTAGGCTAAAAGTTTGTCGTTATTGTTTAGTCATTTTCGAATTTTACTTTACATTTGGTTAATTCAAAAGTTCATATATCTATTTATTCAAATCACAAAGATGGATAAAAGAAAATTGAGGACGTTTTCTTGTGATATAACAGCATTGCAAACATCGAATGCGTTTTCTTAACTATAAACGAGTAATCGGAGAGCGGCAAACATCTGGTAGCAGGGGTCGAAGCGACCCCACACTAGGGGGGGGGGGGGGACAAATCAACTACGAGTAGGGGGCCGATGTAGCCCATAAAAGAAAGTCTGTTTGTGAGTTTAAGTACGCTCTTTGCAAGACAATATCTTCGCATTTTTATACAGTTAATGCACGTGAAGAATATGTGTAAGTTGTTAGGTAATGCAGCTTATTTCAGAGCTTTCCAATGCAGGATACGGTAATATGTTTTATTTATTCCTTTTGTTTATTTCAAAGACGTTTCCATTAAGAATAGTTTAGTAATTGTTTAAGAATTGTGTATGTTATATCTTCTATATGTTCTAATATATTATTATTTGGATAATGTCTACAGAGGCTTAATAAGTCGAACGAAGCTTTAAAATTGGTTTCCTATAAATCCATTATTTCAATGTCAATGTATATAAATCATCTACCCTTCGTCGCTGTAGGTCAAAAAGGCAATAAATTATTTGAACAGGAGATAAGTTTAATTACAAGCCGATAAATAATCGAGACAAATTGTTACCGATAGCCATATCTGAACAATTTCTGTTGTCCTGTCAATCGTCACCCGTACTACTGAAGATAACCCTAGGCATATTGAGCGCCGACTGCCGACAAATATCTATGGAGATCTTTCAAACGAGATGCAAGTCTCGTCAATTGGGGTGGAGTGACTTTTGTACACATCATATGATGATGATGATGATGACAATTGCTCTTTTTTAACGCATAATTAGTTTATTTACAAATTGATTTATAATCGGAACTTATTTGAGGTACATTATAAAATCCAAGTCAATCTTCGAGTTATATTAATATTAAAGGACAATATTCAATATATGATAAATAAGAGGTCGTTAACGCGTGTCAAAACTCGACAAGGGTTAAATTGGTTGCGTCAAAATAGCTCGAGCTAACGAACGAAATGTACAAATATTAAGCATTTTATTCGTTACAGCGGGCTTTCGCCGGTCAATACGATAGATTCAATTTCCACAATTTAGAACAAAAGTTATAAAGTATTTTACTAAATGTTATACAACGCTTCAAACGGATTAGGAATTTAATTAATATCAACGCTTGTATCATAATGATAGAAAAAATATTTTTAATGTTAATAATGCATAAACCTTAATAGTTTTAATAAATTCTACTGTACATTTGTTTTTATTTTTTTTACTTTAAAAAGTGCAATTAAACTGATTGATATTTTATTAATATAGTGTATTTGTATGCAATAAGAATTTGAAAAATATATTTCAAGTCTGCAAAGTTTTAACGCGTGTGTGAATACTGTGTTTGGTTCTGCGTGCTACGTTAAGAGTTTCTTAACGTTAGATACGTTTGGCTACTGGCTCATAAAACTAGGGGTCATATCGCGCCATCTGCCCATCCATACCGGAATCACTCAAAGCAAAATTACACAATCTCGAAGGGGACCGTTTTCATAAAAGATTCCGGAATTCGGAGAATAAAATTCTTCTCTTTACGACCTCTCGAATCGATGGTCAGTGGAAAGGGCAAGTCTAATTTTACGCTAATATTATAAATGCGAACGTCTGTCTTCGGGTATTGAAAAGGAATCCCTGTTCAGCCTTTAATAAAGGACCACTCTAATTAAATATATTATACTAGGTGGAAAATGAAACACGAATAAAAGTATATAAAATGTAGAAATTATTGTTTCATTAGAGCTTACCAGTTACTTTTCTTCTTTATCAAAAGCTCTTAAAACTTAAGGTTCATTGTGGGCTCGCAAAGTCCGCGTTAATGTCGGGTCACGCAATCGGACCAAGAATATTAAAGTGTAAAACAAAAGGAACCCGGAATAATATTATTTACGCACGCTTCTAAACATCGGAAATGGCGGGGATAAATTCAGCCCGTTCCGGGTTTTTTGGTCAAACTTTTGACCCTTCCTTCCTGGCGCTAACTTCGCGCTTCGCCCCCGTTTCTCGCATTATAATTTTGTTCAGATTACACTCGGCACAGTGGACTTATCCGCAACTTTGTGCGTTCTTGTAAACAATGTAATTCTTTCCTATTCTATTATCATTCATGACCGAACATCGCTTACCCAATTTCAAGAAACGTTTCAACCGTTCATTTTCTTGATTAAATGTTTTCTATAAACACGAGGGTATCGGGCAGACAACTAAATTGCCCAATTGAGTGTAATTGTAGCTGAAATGTATTCTGCCTAAAACGAAATAGATTTGATTCTTTAAGCCGGTCGGTATATTTACAGTGAGATCTATTAATCATTTTATATTGAGAAACGTGAAGCAAATGAAAACAACCAGACTAATGAAATTGATACAAAAAGATCATTTATCAGCGGCGGCTTCGAGGCAACGGAGTGATAAATTGTCTCGAAATTTTAAACTAAGACGCCGCACTAAGATATCACTATTAGTAACAATGGCCGAAGCTACTGAAAAGCATTCTTAACTCGTGTGTTTGTTTCGTTACTCTCAAAGGATCCGCTACCTCCCCTCGCCCCCCACTACCCTGTGTAGTAACTCTCCACTGGAGCCTGCTAAAGAGCCCGTATGTTCAGCTTTTAGACGCTAGGATTTTATCTAAGGTGTTGCGAAGCATGTAATTTGCTACCGTGTTCTTGCATTATGAAAGTAAACTGTGTCTTGTGTAACAGATTGTAAGACGCTCTTAACGGAAGCGTTGTATTGTGTTAGTTAATTAAAACTAATATACTATAAAGTTTGCAGTTTACTTGCCTTTGTTGTAGTATTTGGAGAACGGTAAACAAATCAGCAGCTGTCATCAGTTCTCTGTAACAAATAACAAAAGTTGAAGAAGAAGAAACTAATAAGGACGGACATAATAAAGGCCAATTAGATTATGGGTTCGGCTTTTTTGTATTAGTATTGAAAATTAATTACACTAGAACACTATATCTTTAACAAAACAATATTCTAAAGTACACTGAAACTATGCTCACTCGTTATATGTTCACGGAATGAAATTGAATTCGTTTTTAGTAAGATACAATACATATTCATCACTGGCAGGGCCGAGCTTGGGCTGGGGTAATGTAGTGAGTGCTGCACCTGGGACGACCCTATACGTGCCTCGTAATTTACTGAACCACCGTGTTTGTTACCCAAACATGCTTCAGGCACCATAGTAAGTTCTCTGTTTTACGATGTGAAATCATTATTGTCCATAACATGAGTGGTAATGTGATGACGTAGCAAATCACGCACTTAGTTACTTTACTTTTTGCTACGCTCTACGCAGTCGACTACGCTGTAGCAATACAGATATTATAAGGTATAGCTACGGCGTAGTATAGTAGTTAATTATTTAATTTAACAGTCCTTTCTTTACCTTTTTAACTGGACACTTCTTCTTTTGTGAAATCAAATCGTAGAAGCAAAAAAATTGGTGTGGCAAATTTATATATATTATGAAATTTTTCTTGAGCTGCAAATAGAAACTTAATATAAGCTAGTATGCATGTTTTTCGGTTAATATTGTTAGAAATGTACAGTAGAACTGCACAGTCCGTCGCCCGCACTGAGCTTTCCCGCGGGAGCTTATTGTTATCCTCAACACGCTCGTAGCAAGAGTATCAAGATTCTTGGAAATTATATTTCAGAAGTATTGCGAAATCTGCATAGAAACCGTGAGAAAATTTAATTATTATGCAGTTAAAAAAGCACTTCTGTTACGTTTTATTTACTTAATATTAAATAGAGAAGGGTGCACTATAGTAGACTGTCACGAAATCAGTAATTTTGAGCTGTTTTCTCATCTATTATTTTTTTCTTTTCATACTTAGATTTAGGTTAGCATTATTTTATGAGTCTATTTGTCTTAAAAAGCTTAAATCTCATCAACATGGAATACAGACGCGTAATTTTTATTAGGGCACATATGCATACTTAAGGGTCTTGTATCTTTCCTATTCAAACACAAGAAACACAAAGTAGTTCAGTTGAACAGGTCACTAATGTCATCGCTCTACTGTAGTATTCACTTTGTTGAACTGTTTGACGTTCCCATTCCTGGGCTAATGTGTGATTGAGAGTTAGGACAAAATAAGAATATCGACATAAGAAAATAGGCGACCGAGTGATCATCGGTCACTTCTGTTTATATTTACATACCTTAAAGGTATGTAAATGCTACACTGAAGTGATATGGGATATCGAAGGCAACAGCAAAGTTAAATCAATTTTTTTAGCATCAAAATAGGACGTGTAAGGTGAACATAAAATCATATTTTTAAGCAGAACAGTGTCCCATACACGATGGAGTAAAACGGCCAGAGATCGTTGTATTTCGATCTTCACCGCCATTTAGCAGAGCCGGCTTTGACCACCTTTGTTCGCCGCCAATAAGAATTGAGTTAGAGTGTCTCTAGCACCTTATTGGGAAAAGCTAAAGCAAACTGGCCTCGAAGTGATTTGCACTTTTATTGCTTTGTTACTTTACTAAGGAGATTCAAAGTCTACAAGATGTACCAACTCGGGAGGCGAGCAATAAATGCGAATTACACATTTCAAACTTCGATAAAAAGATGTTTCAAGACAATTATTCTATGAAATTATTGCCTTAAATGGTAATTTCGAAAAGTAAGAATAAAAATCCGCTGCTAAGAAGCAGGTGTAAGTCGAGCGATGCAGAGGTAGTTATAAGTTGTTGCTTCACGAGTTTAAATAAACACTAACGTAATGAACTCGTTTCGGAATTTTTAATTTTCTCTCAGAGGCTGCAGTTTAATAAGGAAAATAAAATTTCCGCTCTTTAACTTTTTGTTAACTGTTGCAATGATACTATTTACAAAAACTATGAAAATATAAAAGATCGCCATTAATGACGGTCGGACAATTTTTTTGTGGTTGCCACGCCATTAACCAACTGATAATAAAAAACGTATAAACGTACATATTTAGGGAACATAATACTTTCATTTATAATGCCATGTGTTCGTCCCTAAGGGTAGCCGATGACCTGGTTTTATGGCTATACAGTACACACTAACAGATGACACGAATTTTGTATTTAGGCCAAAGGGCAACATCAAATATTATGGAGTTAACCACTTGTGTGCACTTTGCGTTACGTGACGTGAATATCTTCAACACTGATGAACGTTCCTCCTACTCCAATCAATGGGTAGCTAAATCTTGCCAGAGTTTCCTTCTGTATTAAGCGAACATATACACATTCAAATGAAATCAAAATGAAATTACTACAGAAGTTTTATGTTCGTGTCTGTAATAATTTGCGACGTAATGCTGAATATTGTATAGAAAATATCAACAAACTAAAGGTATGAAAGAGAATGTATCCACGACAGGCAGTTTCGGCAACTTGTCACCTCCGTTAATACTCTTCCATTCTCGGCGAATAGTTTAATACATTTGGAGCATATCATCTGCAGATGAGACAACTGAATATAACCTCAAACTCAATACTCGGTATAATGGTGTGTAGCTGTCAAAACGGTTTGCGGCGGGCGGCGTCGGGCGGGCGGCGAATGCAGAGCAGTGACAGGTCGCGGCTCTGTCGCCGACACGAGAGCGGGGTAATGCATAAAATTTCACACGGCGGCCGCAATTTAAACTGATATCATATTTGAGTTTAGGCGAGACGTGCTCGTGATAGCTCGATATAGCGGGCGCCGTCGAATATGCATAACTCCCAATTTCGAGTCACGTTTCTGCATAATTTTTTGAAGATGTTACGATGCTTGTTTGAGAAACACTTCTCGCTGACGAATTTATTGATATCCTTACTTACATTGCTCATTGTACTTTTTAATAAAGTATTTTTTCACACATTAACAGTTGAAAGTGTCTTCTTTCACTTTACTACAAATGCTTTGAACAACTGTGATTTCATAAGCACTGCAAATAATATCGAACCATTAAAAATGTTTTCGAAATACAGTTAACAAATGGCCTCTGTGTACGGAGGACTTAACAAAAATAATATCAAACAATATTTGTTTAAATGAAATTCGAACAACTAACAAAACTTTAGGCTTTCACCGTTAAAATAACAAAGGTCAAAAGGCCAAACGTCAAAATACGGCGAAATGTTTGACGGATATATATGGGATTCTAATAAAAAATTACAGTTTATACGACAGTGAGACTACAATTATTCAGTCAGGAATAAAAAATACAGAAATATTTAATTTTGCAAACAACATTATTATCATATCATGAAAAATGTTAAATGTTACTTTGATGGGACTGCTCCGTAATTATTTCATGATGTTTTTCATTTCTAGCTATATCATATTGGACAAGACTGTAAAAAGGTTACTTGAGGACGTAATTTAATAACAATGACGATTTACATGTCAAAGAGGAACATTTACTTTCGGGTATCAAACATATTTAAGGTTAAAGAAAAAACAAGAATAGCGAATGCTTACGTAAACCTAGAAGTTCAAAGTTTAGCAGTTTATACGAAACTAAATCACATTTAGTACTCATTTATAAGTATTAAGATTAGAATATTCATCGACAGTCTATTTGGAGCGTAGGCATCACTATCTGCGGAGTGCGCACTGATTTATAGTGACGTCCGCGGTGAGTTATCGATATCGACGCTTCGTTTGATTGCCTTATTGCCTTTTGTTAGCTCTCCGAATATTTTAGCTTATAATTTGCATTAATTTCACGAGCGGGGAGATTTGTTCCACTCAGTATTCGAATTGTTTTCAGAAATTTTGGCATTGGCCTTCGAGTTTATCGTAGACATAGTTGACTTTAATTATAATATTCAATTTTATTTCGAATAAGTTTAAACTTCAAAAGGTCTGAGTCTTTGATATTAAAATAAGTCCATAAATAATTAAAAGTAACAACTTAATATGCATTTATTTAGATTCACGAAATTACTCAACAATCACGCACACCACTATATCATGTACCTATTGCCTATTTCGACTGTATTATTAGCTATTCCATCTAATGTCTATTTATATTTAATATTAAACGGCGAAGACACAGCATTATTGAGTTTTAATATTCCAGATTGCATAATACGTCATGGCCATTCTTAACAGCGAAATGCATTTTTAGATGCAGCGTGATGTGCATTATTTATTGTGCATAAATATCGTAGACGGGAGAAGTGCTCGGAACGTGGAGTAATTTCGCACTGAATGTGAGATATTATTGCCGGGACGCTGTGTTTAATGCCTTGATGCCGTCTTAATATACGTCACAGCTTTCATATAGTATATTAATTAATCACGACAATTCTATATATTTCCGTAGTACTAAGTTGCCTAATCAGAAACTCTTCTGCTAGGTCAAGTCGCAGACCTACTGGATGGCGTCTCGCACAGTCAGTAGTTTGGGCTATAGCTTAAGCACAAATGCCTTTTTTTAATAACATAGCTTTGCTCGTATGAGATGTTGCAATGTTCAAGGGCGTCATTCGCCTTTGATTCCGATCAAAACGAGATGCATAATCCGTTACACAACGAGCGAGTGCTGGTGGCACGCCGCCAACCGTTATAAATGTTTGATTTCGAGCCACCGATTTGATTTCTCGCTACTTTATTATTAAAGTGAACACGATTTACAATGCCTTTAGAATTTGGCAGTGATTGCACTCCAATTGGATAACCCTAGCATTCAAAACACACATTTCCAACTTCTACGCTTCTATAGATAAAATTGTCCACATTCAAATCTTTTCATAATCTAACTTTTTACTTTCTCGAATAAGGTTTTATTAAAACCTAATTTCATTAGCATTTCATATCAAAATGGAGACGTTATTCAACTTCTATAGCGCGCGAAGGTAATAAATCTTGTGATAATTGACCTTCTAGAATCTAGATTCACTCAGTTTTACATATTTATATCTATTTTAAGTACAAAATCAAATCAAATGGTATGGCGCTTATAAAGGGGACATTACCTACTCGACTACAGTGGAGTGGAAAGAAAGGCAGAAGTGGCACGGTTAGACCAAGCAAGGTAAATACCTACGAGTGTTACTTGAGCCTCGGAATAACCTACTTTCAACACTTTTGCAAGAACTTCGAATAAAACACCGGGTAAGCAGCCTTTGTCAAAAGATTTTTTTTCTACTTATTTGTGGATTGTGTACATTTCACGTACACAATCCACACGAACGCGGTTCCGTGTGTAGTGGTACATCTAGTGGATCAAACTGTCAAATATTTCTCGTGTTCGTCACATCACAATCTTGAGAATTTATTAATGCAATCATGTTTTAACAGTCACGATATCAAAGTTATGAGGCACATTAAAATTGTCTAATGAATGGAATATGTCGATAATAAAACTGACAATAGCGTGTGAAGACATCAGCAATAATAATTATTAAAGCTCGAGTGCCTTTCTAAATAATATAACAGAGTAAAATGAAGCTTATTTGCAGTTAATATTCCCCTATACGAATCATGTGTTTAGATTATGAAGTCAGATATTATTATAGAATCTATGAGTATTGTTAGTATTATAAGTTAGGAAATTGATGAATACATACAAGTATACAATTATGACTTGGCACCGACTTCCAAAATTTGGCTAATAGGATCTTCATGTCCGTTTTTATAGATAATAAGCTAATGAACAAGTAATACATTTAATTTTCTTAATAATACACTTAAGAATTATTATTATCTGATACCTTTTAGTGGATCTTAGAGTCAGTTATGTTTATAAGTACAGTTATTTTTACACGCTATTGAAGGTCACATCGTTTTGAGCGATTAAAAGATTTCATTAAGAGATTTACTGCGATGCAACACAAACATTTATAACAGCAATTGAAGAATTTTCATATATGTAGACTGCATCAAGCGTTTATATGTTCTAGACTTCTGTGGCTGTTATGCTATTATTCTTTCCTAATTTCCGTCTATGAAGTTATATTATACTACAGATCTATATATAGCACAAAACTGCCTCATAAGGGCTATAAATTAAGGTTGCGTTGTTTTCAAACAGCAGCGCCTCCGCTTCAAAACTTAAGCAAATTATAAGTTAGACGACATACGTCAGGAATTTGGAAGTTTAAAGATATGGTTAGCGAGACGCCAGTTTAACATAAACTATCTTAGATCTCGACTAACTCCTAGACTAAACTCGGGTTAACTCAGAATTAAATTAGTTTTAATTTTAAGCCTGATTCTTGGCGAGATTGAGAAAGTTGTAACCCTTGGTTTGGTCGATGTTGACTACGTGACGTGATGCTCAGAAAGAAACCTAGTTAACAACTCTTAATTAGAAGATACTTTAAGGTATTTATATTAAATTCTTTGCCAAAGTTCTTTTGACGAGCTTTGGTAAAGGGATGCTTCAACTTTGGCGAGACGTTTCGCACAATCTTATCCAACTAACATGAAAGTTGCTATTTTAAGATTTACAAAATATAGACCTTCATGTATTATATTTATAAAACTCTAATGTAACGATGTTATATCCGAATTCATCTGGATCATTCGTTCGAAATACAAACGCCTTTGAGAATCGATACAAAGCGTCAATCAGATAAACATTATCAGCTGATAGGCGGCCATAAAAGTAGTCTCCACGCTGTTGCGGCACTGGCGTGACGCCAGCACGGCGCGTGGCACGTGAGACATTACTGAACAGTATTTACGGAGACTGGCAACCCCCATAATGAGCTGGAACTCTGCTAATGTCCTGAAAAACGGACCGAGCCTAGCCAACTCATCCAGACAGTTCTTTACATATTCCGGTACGAATACGCCCTAATATCGGTATTCAAACGAATATAAATGGTAATCTATATTATTTCAAGATTTTCACGATGCTCAAGACTTTTTAATAGCGCATACCGATTCCTATTCAAAGTTACTGGTATGTTGTAGTGATAGCAAAAATTGTAAATAAATGATCCCGAAAAGGTCTAATAGCAAAATAGTCATAAATCAACAGCAAGTGACGAACGTTACAAAGAGTAGAGTTGTAAAAATCTAGTTAGATTTCAATCTCCGGCCCGTAGTCGAAAGATTTATTCTCTGCAGGGCATTGTTTCATATTTCTCATAGACGGACAGTTCGCGTATTGATAACGTGTCCACACAAGTAATATAATAAAAAAGTGAGAGGAATGTACGACTATACATACATGTTTATAAACGATATGCAAATCTAAAAATAATTTTATTTATAGAAGTTACATATAACTTTAATAAATAAATACAAAGACTTAAAAAACCGGTGATATTTGTTTAACAATAAACCAGTTGTCGCCTGTCTTTTCTCCGCAAGTTCAAATATTTCCTCCACAAACACAGATCGATACCGCGAAGCTGTATTCAAATGTAAGTGAGCCATTGGTTTCGGCGTGTCGTGCGCTAATGGAGCGATTGTGTTCCTCACAACAGGCTTCGGAAAACTACGCTTTCAGCTCATACTTTTGTAACTGTACTTCGCCCACCTTTCAGTGCCATTACTATAAAAGTTGAATGTAGACTATATAAAAAACTACGTTTAAGATAAGTACTTACACGTAGGGTGCTTTATGATGTACAACGTTCCATTGGGGTAAATAACATACAAAATGCACAGTTAAAATTAAAAATGAAGTCTTATTTTAATAAGAAAATATTAAATTTTAACCCGATTGCATTACTGCGTCGTAAAAACAAATTAGTTCGCCCGATGACGTTGCCAAAACCGTACAAGTTGTTCTGTTACGTTGAGTTTATGCTGTAGCGTTATCATGGCTGCGACAACGTGCATACTTAAGTGTTGTTTTTAATTGCTTTGCTTCAAAATCTGGTAAGTGAATTAGCAGAAATAGGCTACAAACAATATTTGTGCGGATAATAGTTTGTGCAATATACACAACAATTATAACTCGCTTCTTTGTCTCGCAACGCGTAACAAATAGAAAAGATAAATAATTTCTTAATAAATAAAATTTAGTTAAGATCATTTGGTAATAATAATATAAATCTAAAGTGTCAATTATTGTCACAAATTTTGGAAAATTATGACAACATTTTTTAGTTTCGTCAGATTGAAAATAATATAATAGAACAATAAAAGATGAAACATAAAGACTTGTCACGAAACTGGAATATAAAGATAGTTGTGAATTCGGCAAAGGCAATCAAAACTCTGCCAAAATGTGTTGCGCTCGGGTTTACGTGCCGTCTCTATTTTTCTCATGCCAACACGAGGCTACAACAATGGCGATATACAAAAAATATTATTTATTTAGATCTGACGTTAGTTGATTAATCGTCAGGTAACAAATGTATTTATATATTTATTCACGCCCTGTGCCAAAAAATTTATGAAATATTTTTTTATAATCATTTAGGAGTGCAAGTTGCGTTCTTCACACTATCAGTACCATGACAAAAGAGGCCATTACATAAAAGTAAGCTTTAAACTAAACTAAAAGCAATTTTCCTAAACGCCACCAATGCGATTGTGTTTGTGGCCCCACAGCACTGTCTGTTGCAGGCAGACATACGAAGGAATTCCGTCGGCTTTGTTTCCTAAATTGAAGCACTTATTCCGTTCGCTCAAGATTTGCTTTATTTTCAAGACGTTATTTATTCACTCGAATATTGCGAAACTTTTTATTCTATTCAAGTTAAAAGAACGAACAAATGGAGTTTGAAAATAGCATTTTATAACTGCACACATCGTTACCACGTGCAAAAATGTTTAATTTCAATAACCACCAAATTTTTCATATTAAAAAGAAAAGTATTCTTAACAGGAAGATAAACTGGCTAGTAAAAGAATATAGCATTTTACCAACATTCAAATTGGAAGAAACATTCATATAAAGATAAACTTTTTCGAAGCTTTTCTTACGTAAAGCCTTTCCTTACTCGTAAAGTATTATTATAACTATCCCAGGTGTTTAAAATCATAATTTAATAAATTCAGTCCATATGAAGTTATTAATAGGAGCTACCGGAGCTAACGCGAATCGATTCAGCCGACAAGTGGGTTTAATCAAACGGAGGAAATTACCTATAACTGGGCTCAAATGGGTCACACGCGAGCACCCACTAGCGCCGTCGCCCGTCCTCGTCACCCGCTACGCAAATAGGACTATTTGTGAAAACCATTTCTCTATCATATCTTAATTGAGCGGTTAAATATGTTATTTTTCTATTGCACTCTTATAGAATCAGAATCCCTTCCTTCGACATCGTAAGGCATTACGATCGCACTCACACATAAGTATTGGTATAATTTGCAAACAACACACAACACGTGCAAAATAATGTTGAAAAGAAATGTATTCTATAGTAAACAACATTTTAATAATAAGCAAATAAAACAAGCATAAATTTATTCCTGTTGACGCAATAGAGCCTTGAATGATCGGCAGAAGACTTCCGCCCACGAGGATGTCTGGTCGCCGCCTGTGGGCGATCGGGTTTTAAGTTTATTGTGTCCTTCCATGACCTTGTTTTGTTTTTCATTAAACAACTGCAAACTGATTTAAGAATTTACTGTTTATACGCAAACATTTTATAATTTGATATTTCGTACACAATTTAAATGTGATGTGTAACCTGATATTGTAACCTAATTATTTAGTTACATCTTTCTGAGGTAAAATATTAATGAAATAAAACCATTTCACTGAATTAAAAAGCGGCATCACAGTTCGAAGTTGAATTTAAAGGTATTCAAAAGAAAATGAACCTTGGCTGGCCTGAAATCTCAAATGTTTCATTCGGATAGTAATTTTTTTCGGCCTAACCCATACACTCAGCCTGCGGGGGTAATAACCGTATCTTAACCCCTCAAGGAGACTCGTTATATTTTTATCGCAAGCGCCGGCATCATAACACCAGGCCTATACCTTTATTAAGGCTTTCGTGAAATATCGCCTTTTTCAGATGAAATATTTTATGGATTTTTAAGGAGTCGTATCGTTGCTTATATTTGCATGAAAGCCTCGAGCTTATCGAAAAATTAACGCGTTTGTAAAACTAAGCATTACATAAAAAACATTACTAAAATATCAAAGAGCTTTATCGTTGTGATAAAATTTCAAGATTAGGTGAATTCCCAGCTTAGCGAGTGCACTTAAGCATTAATAGCAAAGGCAATTTCATTAGAGATAAGCAAGGAATAATTAAAATCGATATCTCTAGGCAAGGATTTATAGACGTACTCATTCGATACATCGAATTAATGGCCCATAGAATTCGAGTTATCTCATTACTGGTGAATAATTCGAGATAACATCGAGTGCGGTTATCGATTCAATAATCGATAATGTGTTATTAACCTCAGACCTGTTGTGTGTAGTTAATAATGGCTTAATTTGCCCTAATATTCCGGCAAATACTACACCGCCACTAAGAATGGAGGGAGGGTAACTGGACATTGGTAGGAGAGAATGTGCCCAATGTGTCGATAAGGTATGCAACGAAGTCACCGCAGACACGCAATTTCTGCTACGTGGGGTACTCAAACTTTTTTGTTTAAATTAATGCAGCCGCTAAGTTCTTAGCAAAATACTACGAAGAAACTCATTCTAATATAGCAAGGCCATATATTAAACAGTTAAAGATCTAAAGCATAAAGCAATGTTCCATGTAAGGCGCCGCTTCAATTAATAGTAATTGCTGAGAAATGATCAGTAATTACTGTTCGATATCAGTATTTACTGACTTTTTGTTCCAGCTCTTAAGGCTCGCAGATTATGTGCAATTGATATGGTTTTTGTGTGCAAGACTTTGGCACACGCATCGGGAGATTACAGTCCAGTTTAGGGATAAATGAATCGAGGTACCGATAAATATAGTTAATAGCTTCGAACTAATTACCAGATTACGGTTCAACTGGGTCCAATTAATTAAAACAAAATTGGTTATTACACGTAATAATGATCAATGTATAATTTAGTTATTGGACTATGGAAATATTATTATTGCTACGAATTAACAACAGTAACAGATTACTATCTGTAGAAATCTATAATTATACTTTTAAATTTTTTTAAATCCAGGATTTTTAAAATGTAAGTTTGTACCGGAAGGTGAAAAACAACCATGAACAATTCGAGTTGTTTCTTGGTAGTTCAGAAATGGCGACGAAATGAATTCAGTAAAGTTTTGCGTTATTCAACATCACGAGTAGTCTTCATATTTCGTATATCTAAATGCTAAAACAAAAGTGTTGCGGCGATCGTCATTGACTTTCAAATGCGATTCATGTAATATTAAGGCCGCTCGTACACTGCGGATATTCAAATGCGCCTGCGCAGTGCTCGTGATAGGTCACTTTGCACCCGCCCTTTATGTTAAATGCTAGCTATGTAAGTGATACTGCACGTATCATATAATTAGCTAGATATTTTGGAGGTGTGTGCATTGGAAGATTTGCTAATAGTAAGCTCTTATTATTATGGATTTATACTATTATATTTCCCATGCACCTCGAATCATTGACTTTATTTTTTTTATTTATTTACATTTAAAATCATAAAAATACTATGATATATGTTTCTTTAAATTATGAATATGCCCCAAAGGAAATTGGTATAACATTAGCAAAACAGGTAGGAAGGTAAATTGAGTACCACGTAACTGGACACGCAGGTGCAGACAATCTGGTCTCGCAGTCTTGCGGCACAATGGGACTGAATTAAAAGGAAATAATTTTCTCACAGCTATTGAAATTTAAGTATAAACTCCTTTAGACCGTAAGTTTTATTTATTTTATCAAGTTATGAATAGCTCTTTTTATTAAATACTAGCTGATCCGGCAAACGCCGTTTTGCCATGTCATTATATCATTCATGGTTATTGTGCCTCACTCGACATAGATAGGTATAGTGTGTCGCGGACTTTTTTGTAGATATTTATAAGATCTACAATTACTTAGAACATTTTATGGTTCTATCTTCAATAGTTTAGGCAGGGTACGCAAAATAAGTATCTTTTTTGGTTGATTTTTTACACCTTGTGTCCGAAAAACCCTAATATCTTACGGAACCCTATTTTTGTTCAATATAGCCTTAATTAAATATAGCCTATATTACTCGTGGATAATGTAGCTTTCGAATGGTGAAATAATTTTTAAAATCGGTCTAGTAGTTTATGAGCCTATTCATTACAAACAAACAAAGAAAGTTTTCCTCTTTATAATATTAGTGTAGATGTAGATTTTATGAATATTTAGACAAAATAATACCAAGGTAGGAAGTTACAAACAGAAATTTATTCTTACTGGAAGGTACAGTACGTTTTCATTAAACACAAATTCGACAATGAAATACCCAAAAACACAAGATGTTACGTTATCAGCGAAAACTAAAATGGTTAAAATTTCCCCTCCGAGTGCGGCGCCGATATCGGAGCTACGAATAGTTCGAGCTTACGAAATATGCACAGCACATATAAATAAAACTTGCTCAAAGCTTTTGGCATATCACGAACAGTTGAAGTTGGGAACAAACAACGCGTTTTAGCCACGCGAACCAACAACAAACTTCGAAACGATACCTCAATACTATTTGCAATTGATTCTCAACATAAAATCTTCAAATTTCAACAACTAAGTTTCGTAAGTTTCTCAAAACTCTATAAAACAAGACAGAAGCTTGTAAAAACAGACATTAAAAGCTCTGCAACGTTTAAGTTAATACCTTCGACTTGATATGAACACGCAACCTTCTCAAATCTGTCTTTTTCTATTAAAATAAGCATCACGTGTTGCGCATAATTCTTACCCTTAAATAAAATTTTAATTTTACATGCGCATATTTACACTGGGCGCGTGCGCAGAATTAATGTGAGTTGGCGAAACACCGTGTCAATAATACTACGGTCATTGTGTCACAATGGCAGGTGCGGGTCAGGTTCAATGCTCATATTATGTAACGGATGTAAATGGTAGAACAAATAGTCTATAAAAAGCACCGTGAGAATACACGAAACATTTTACAATTATCCATGTTACGACGTACACTTTGTTACGCGTTATGGTTATATTTTTGTCCGATCTGGTGACGAATAGTTTAAATAAAATGGAAAGTTCTAAAATTGGGTTATGAGTAGTTGAAAGTAAGGAAAAGGGTGAAGTGAAAAGGAGATGACCTGATGAAGCCGCGTTTCGCAAGTGGTCCTTCGGCTATTCAGACTTCCAGTTAAACTAATTAATGCACATAACTGAAATCATCAGGTTATTTTATTAAGTCGGAGCAAGTAGGTCGAGAGCCTCAGCGGCTTCGTACAAAGCCTCCGCCAATTTACTCTTTTAATTATTTAATACTGTATACGTGACCCAAATTCATTTATTTCGCAATAAACCTACTCACCTAGTCCTGTAAAATATCTCTGATATTTTAAACGAGGTGCTTACCTACTAATAAACATGTAGTTATATTTTTATTTAATTTATTTCTCTTTGAGACCTAATTAATAAACGACTAAAATCTAAACAAATATAGATTTATATTAATAAGCTTTAGTAAATGAACGACGTAAACTTGTAACTACAACTCACAATCAGCGTAATAATGCGTTTAGTTAGTGAACGGCGCGATAACCTTGGCGCGTGAGCCAGGCTAATGTTATTAGCGAGTTATCAAATGAATGCGAAGATACTGCTGCGACCCAATTTCTCAATAAACTCAATTAAAACCGAAGCAACGGATGCGAAATGCTCTAATCGTAAACCGATTGCGATTACGAAACGATTTAATTAGAATTTTATTAAATACACGGTGAATAACAGATGAGTGCTTTCAGAACTCTATTTTTTCATACTTGTGAATTTATTTTTAAGTGTACCAGTATGTTATTATATTAAAATAGTTTAGATGAATATGGTACACTTTTTTTAATATAGCATTGTTTTGGGCCTTTGTGTAAAATCTGGCCTTAATAAGTTATTGTACCTATAGATTAAACGAAGATCTTTAAGTCCTTTATCCACACATTTTCGGGTTTGTTAATAAGGAATTAAATAACTATACCGAATATTGTTCTAATTTTTGAAAGTATAAAGTAAGAATGTTTCTCGAATTCTTTTGATTTCTGTTTGTATTCTACAAGTAGGCTAGATGAATGCAAGAATATCAATGTGAGAACAAACAGTGGGGCATTATGCCGAGTGTTCTTAGAAAGGATTTCCATTCGAGGCCTTTTTACCTAAATGCCTTTATAAATATTAAACGGTAGGTCTTAACTGAGTGAAGCAGTGTATTTATATTTATATTGTACATATAATAATTATAAATGGAATGTCGAAAATGCAGCAACTTAAATTTTATATAACTATTGTAAGAAACGGACCTGAAGTTATGTTAATGTTAGTCTCAGACCTAATATATTAAACAACTATAAAGACGACACTGTCAATTGAAAGATTTGCATTCATAAACTAATAATGTTTAAATGTATAATTATATAATTTCTTATATATGTAGGTATGTATGATGAATATGTGATGATATGTTTGTGATAATAACTATAATAAACAAAGAGAAAACTCACCTTACATAATTGGGAGTCCCCTAAAAGATCCAGATTATTAAATACCTGAAAATAAAAAAAAATATTTTTGTAAGTGCACACTAGTAAAATAAAAAAATAGAGCGCGAATGAATGAAATGAATTTCTGGATAAAAAAAAGCGTCGTCGTGGTTTTAACTTCATTTATAACAAATAACATACATTAGAAGTTTATTTAGTAATAATTAATAGAATGTTCAAGAAATGTTATGTGCAAGTCATCAATATATATTTGTACCTAAATAAGCAATAAATAAGAAATTGTAACGTTTATACAGTAAGCAATAAATTTATTATGAAGCTGTGTTTGAAACTAGCACAGTAAACATAAAATAAAAGCAACTTTCAGTTGAACGTTCGTATTTAACCTGCCGTTTTTCTGTAAACAGTTAAAAAGGTTTAATTTCGCTACTTTCGCGAAAACTTTGCGTTTCAGACTTAAATGGCTACCGAGAGGAAAATATTTGATTCCGCATCAAATAGAGGACTTGTTTAAATTAGGTCAGATGCTTTCAACTCGCGATGCCACGATTCACCCCCGAGTATTGTGTTTTGTGTGTGAAAGATGTTATCTTACCGTTTCATGTTTAATTCTAAACATTTCGAGTGAAATTCAATTGAGGAAGAATAAAACATACTGCTGATTCTCATTATATTAACACATTCGTAACAAATTATTTTAAATGACCACGATTAAAATCACTAAATCTTACAAGCTAGTGTTTAACAAGGCCTCAAGATAAATAATTTGTCAGGTTTCGTTGAAAATACGAGGGTCTCAAAACCTAGGCTTCAGCCTTAATATTTAACACCTGAAAAGGTTTGTAGGCCTCGCAGGAATACAACAATGTATCCTGCGGATTAAGTATTTTGTTTCACTATAAATATTACTTTTCTTTGTTTGAAATACAATGACAATGTAGTTGCAGCTCGGACGTTTTTCAGATATTTTCTTACCACGGGGTATATGGGTTTTACTAATATAATTAAATATTGTGAATTGTTAATGTGAATCTTATTGTTTAATTAAGTTAATTGTGTGGGAAGCTCTACAAACTTATATAAACTTACAATTGCGAAGTTAAACTTTATAATTTATAAAATAAAAGTCAAAGCCATTGTTTCTGGGGTCAGTTGGGTCAGTATCCACGAGGTGAAAAGGGCCAGTGGGGTTAAACTGTTGGTGAGGATCCGTAGTTTCTACACGTGAGTTAACATTTCATTTTTTATACACATTGAATTAAAAGAGCGTTACCCAGTTATTATTAATCAACAAAATCTGATGTTTAACGAAACGCGATCATTATGACTGTGATGAGAGACGCTTAACACTTAGCATCAGATGAGCCTCTTGCCTATTTAATCTATAGGAATGTGTTATTCTTATTACCCTTATATATGCAAGAATTTGAGAAATAATGTAAGGCGAGTTCTTGTATTAAAACTAAACGCTATTAATGAAGCGTGTATCAAAACGTCCAATGACATTATTTATGTGTTTGATAGCGAGAAGGCCACAAATCATCCCGTAAGTTTTATTATCTACATCTGATGACAACAGAGGAGCCGGTGGTCTAAATACAAATCGAAAGAGAAAATAAACCTCACTTATTTTTGAACTCCGCTTTTTGCTTTTCTTTTTGAATTTCTGAAGACTGATGGTTCACTACGTTGTCACAAGCACTGAAGCATTGCAGGCACATATTTGTATCTATCGTGTCGGTCAAATTCGTGTATCGAATCGAAGTCCTTGTATCCTAGTTATAAGAACCTCTTCTGTTATGTACCATAAAACGCGAATATACATTTTTAAGAAGCACTAGCTCTACCGTCATTTTACTACCGTCTACCTTTAACAATTGTTATCAGAAAGTGTAATTCGACAAATAAGAATTAAAGAAATCCTGTATAATTTCCGCTGTAGTGTATTGTTTAGTCCACACAATATGATTCCGTCGGCCTCCTCGCACCTGGCCGATTCACGGCAACTTGTTTATCCGCTTTTTTGTTTAAATTAAATGCCATTCATGCGCACAGACACGCCATTACCTGACATTACGACGTTTTATTCTTTCTTTCGGAATTCTTTACACGATTCTTTACTTAAATGTTCCTATTATTATATTGAATGAAATCCTAATGATTTCTGAAGTAGTGCGGACTGTAAAACGAAATTTAAATTTAAAAAAATTTAAAATCATCCGTCCCTCATAAAATAAAACGATATTTTACCAAACGGAATAACAAATAAGACGTTTCAAACGTAATCGTCTTTATACAAACGAATGGAGGAAAAACTCGAAGTCGAAACACATGTTCCAATAACAATATCGTCAATATATCTTCGCATTTGAAAGGAACGCTATATCAAAAGTGCCATTTCAAAAATTTCAATACACACAAAAGATTACATTTACATAGAACAAGCGAGTACACGTCAAATAAAATCGTTTTGTGTGAAGATTGCGTCTATATCGAGTTTAAAAACGCCCAAACGACTTGGCAACGTCACGCGGCCACGATTGAACGCTGCTCGGCTTTATCTTACGAATTGTATATAATATTGAACCGTGTTTATCTTTGCTTTACTTTAACACATAACTGCAGCAGTGAATTCCGTCATTGGATACAGTAGTCTCAATCAGTTTTAATGAGTTAGTAGACGCAGAATCGTAATACTTTCAGTAACGAGGGATAGTTTGTCAGGACGCATGATAATTCATAAAAAGGGTCAGGTTGAGGGTCAGTGGTAATAATTATCGCCTAATGGCGCCCTCTAAGCGGATTACTTTGCTCTGTGGCGGCGAGCGATTGTGCCAAAGTGCCGCTTACAGAAGATCGGGTTTAGGGCAGCTTTAAGTACGTCTCACAGCACCGTCTATGTGGGTAGAGATAATATGATTCAAATTAAAATAACTTGATCTATGGGAAACTGTTTTTACACTTACGTATTATTTAATCAATCGCTTGATAATAATAAAACTCAAAAATACATGAATTCATTTTCAAATAAACAAATCTGTTACATCTAATCGCATCTGAAAAGTAAACAAAAACGTCCCGATGATATTATGAACATAATCGAATAATCTGTGTTGAAGGGATAAAACATGACGGTATCAGGTGGAGGGTGTTTTCAGCAAATTAATCAAATTTGACAGTCACCTTATGCAATTTAGGGATTTTATATGAAAAATGTCACTTTGTGATTCGTAAAAATTGTGGTTCATTTAGATCTTATGCGTTTTGTTTTCAATTCCAACCTATAACTTGTTTATACGATGAAGATCAGTAATCTCCTTGAAAATAGCAATTTTTTCTCCAGCCAGTGAAAAAAGGACGTGTAGAAAGTACAAGTCTATAAAATAATAAACAAACGCCAAGTGGTAGAGTCTTTTCATACAGTCACTTGACTGATACTTGACACAACAATGGTTGAATGTTTTTCGAGTGACCTATAAAGAGAAATTGGGTTAACTGTGTATTCGCGACTTACCTCAGTTATGGGCCATTAAATGACAAGTTATGGAAGGAAATTAAGATAGGTCCGACTGTATGCAGCCATTTTAGACAATTGCTTAATATACTTCAAAAGCATATAAAGTAAGCGGATTATATTATTGGAAAGATATACACATGACATTGTATAAAATTCTTTTTGATTGCCATAAGCTAATAAAATCCAATCTGACAAGCTTTAAAGCCCGTGAAAAGTGTCTAGGAGCTTTTTTCCAAACACAGTTGATGAATTGGTCCTTAAAGTGAAGGGACGCTTAATGGAGCCCCCTGAGATAAATCCCCGAAGTTGGTTCCGACAACTAGAGAACTTCAAGTCTATAGTTAAGGCGAAAATACTCGCAACTCGGACGTTCAGAAGCGATTTGTAATTGCGTAACTCTTGCGAGCTCCGACGGGGACACCGCCTCCAACTTATTACTCACCTTTTATTATTTTTATTCACTCGATGGATAGGACTGAGAGAAAATATTTATTAAAAGTCGCTAAAGTTTCATAAGTCGTTTAACTAAGTACATTATATTTGAAATTTTAAGACATTTAATCTTTTAATGTTCTGTTATAATTAATCAAACGTTTAATGTCTTTATACTTTATAATTATAAACATATACAATCGTACAAAAGTTACACGAGATTTTCACAATACCTAGAGCGCGATATATTCCGCTATCGTTTCCCTTAAGTTCTCGGGAGGAACATACATTATAATTAGCGGCGCGCGACGCCATGTTTTTGCAAGAGCGTTAATTAGACGGTTTCTACCAAACTTACACAGTCAGCACTTTAAATTTCCCAATGGGTATTATTTTCCCATAAATCAACCCTTCCCTGGGTCGCGGAGGCCTATCGCTAAGATTCCGCGCGCCAATCCCCAGTGATTAATTGATTAACCTGGCTCCGTTTTGCAATTTTCATGATTTATTACATTGCCTCGCGTAAAGAGTCACATGCGGTTAAAGTCTTTAAACGATTAGAATAAACGCTATTTTAGCGTGTGCAGCTTTTAATTAACGAAACCAAATGGGGAAAGTGACGAAGCAAAAATAAATGGAGTGAGTTTCATAAAGTAACAGACATGGCTGTAGTGAGTCGTGATCACGGGAGTACTGAAGTGAATGGAGAACATTGTCGGCCAATTCCTACATAAGAAGAAGAAGGAGCCACTTGAGATACTCATCTGAAAATTGTACGGTCAAGAAGCAAAGGCTCATAAATCATATGAAATCAAATCGAAGATTCGTACAAGGAAAATGGTATCGTTACATCAAACGTCAGAGAACATCTTATGTCAATAACATCGTTTACAAAGACCGACAAAATCTACTGAATCAATTTCAAAAACCTTTAATTGGCCTTTTTGTGACAGAACCTTTTTGATGTTCCCTCGACTTAAGAAAATAGATAAAAAGGTACGACAAAAGAATTTAATTGATTCTCAAGAACGTCTTTAGGGGTGAATCTTTTCGCTGCCTGGATTGTTTCTCGTACTAAGTCATTTCTTTTACATTCAATGCATTTTATTATTTGAATACGGCAATTTTTGTAACATTTCTATTCATTACGTATTAAAATCTATTTCATACGCGCACATATTCACGATGATTTATCCATGCGGGTGCCCCTATGTATAGACCAAGTGTTATAAAACTTTACTTCGTTCAATACATTTTCTACAATCAATCGCACAAACTTACAAAGGAAGTTGTAAACACAAAGTCCGAGTAACTACAACTTACAAACGCGTGTGTAACCATCCGATGAATACATAAGGGAAATATTTCGTAATAAGTTCATTGAAAAGAAGTAAGGGTTCGATGCGAGGGTCCGAGCTCGAAACGGACGCCGTTAGAACGCGATGAATGATATAAACGAGTTTCTAATTCCACTCACTTCCTTTGCTTAGAACAGGATTTCAATTCCCTCTATAATTAAATAACATCACACGGCTCGATGACACGTTAACTTTATTATTGGTACACTTTCAATCTGTCCTATCGCGTTTATTAGAACTTGAACCTTTAAGCCGTTGATTTAACTTTTTATGCGACTTATGTTGCATGTTACTCGGGTTCAGAAAATCATTTTCAATGATTACAAGAAAAGAAGAAAGACTTCTCTGACAAAAATAAAACTATTTTTATAGTGCAATTTCTTTAAACTTAATTTAAACAGGAAGGAACCCAAAGTAATATTTAAACATAGCTATTAATTTGCTGAAAACGTTCTAAAGTCACTAATTACACGTTTTAATTTATAAAAAGTCAACGTTCTGTGGTAATTGCTGGGAAGAGGGCGGAGACGTCTCACAAGAAGGCGCGTACAAGAGGACACGTTTTAAGCTTCCGTAATCAAATTTGAGTCGACTCTTTAAGGTCGAAACCAACTTTGAGCCTCCCTAATAAATTATATTGCCGACAAAACTGCTCCCGAGTGCGACACACTTCGTTGAATCTAATTGGTCCAAATTCGCGTAGACCCGGCTTATAATTGGGCGGATTCTCCAAAATTAGTGCCGATCCAAACATCGGCTTTGCGTCGCGACACCGCAAGACTAATGTAGCCCGCGCTCTAGTCAAACATACGTTATAAGTTTGGACCGGAGCTAACGAAGATCCTTGAACACGCAAAACAAATTTCTGAAAGTTTGGGGTTTTCTCAAAGTTCGAGTCGCACTTTGAATACGGTAAATTCTTGCTTAATTAACGCTCCCTCGCCTTATAAATATCTGCCGTCTTTTTGCGGCGCATATATAATTTGTCCAGGTGGATGCGACTATATCCTTTTAATTTTTTAACAGAATGGTTCCTTGCATAATCAGAATTATAAATGAGCCACCACCCACGCAAAATTAGAATTGTAGAAAATGTGAAATAAAGAAATTATATCCATGACAATAAAATATAGGTCGCCGGCTCGCGTAGGCTTTTATCCGTAATACATGTTCCTCCAGCCATGTTTTTAAATAAATGAGGCATGAATCGTACAGTACGAGCGCTTAACTTAAACTTTTATGTTAAAATACATTGCGGTGTATATATGGTTATTGAGATAGAATACAAATCACGCGTAAACGTATGAGAATACTTTAATCAATTCCAATACTCTCTTAAATAACAAGCCATTTATATTTTATCTACAGAGCGATAAAAGCATCATCGTGTTTGTGCACAACTTTAACTTTGTGTGGGTTTCATTGGACTTAAAAGTTACATTAGTAGGTAGCTGTAATTTTAATCCATCAAAAACTTAAAATCATTGTCTTGAGCAGTGTTGGCTTAGTCGTTAGGCACGCATCTCATCTCTCAGATCGCGTATTCGAACCCTGGCTGTTCACCGAAGAGGGAAAATAAATTTCTTGGTAAGAAAACCCACACGACCAGGAACCAAACATTGTAACGCGTATCAGACAGGGAAGGATGATCCACTTACTTGAATTGCATCTATAACCTTCGTATTCATCTAACTCGTGAAGAAAACAAGGCCAACTATCGACTCATTAAGTATTCACTAGTTATAGCACAATTGAATCCCAAAGAGGCTGTCACTCGGCACACGTACACATTGTGGCAGATTTTAATTACACACACTCGCAAATCACAATCAACGCTTCGAAATCTGGAAGATTCCCAATTAAACATGAGTGTGACGAAGTTGGGAAACTTTGCTATTCAAGAATTCCAACTTTATTATTAATGCAAAATGAGATATTTTGTTACGCTTCTAAACTAAACTACTAATGTGGTTTACTTTTTTAAGTGCTTCTGAAAATTGAGCGTGCCCAACGCGCCATTCTTAAGATTTCCTATATGAAACCGCTTTCCCGATTTCGATTCCTATATAATTTCGCTAATCAAGGGAATTCTTGTGGGGGGATAGAGCACTTTACTTTTTAACTAACTTCTTTATCTATATATATAAAAATGAAACCCGTTTTCCGTTGTCACGACATAACATGAAAACGGCTTGACCGATTTGTCTGATTTTTTTTTATAATATACCTTGACGTACCAGGATGGTTCTTACGGAGAAAAATTTAAAAAAATTGAGTGAAAAAGTCTAAATCAACACTTTTCTATATTCCCATACAAAATATTCATAATAATACTTAAAAGTCAATTTGAACTTTAAAACCATAGCATTAAGTACAAGTGTTAGTGGCCCCTCCACTCCGGGAAGGTAATTTTTTATTTTTTGATATAATGTATTTGTTGTCTTATCAATTTTCTTTTTTTATCTTATTAGCTAGACCGGTGTCCCGAATAGCAGAATAAGTATTTTAAACAAATAAAGAATCGACTGTTAGGCGGTACGATGTTCGCCAGGCCAGCTAGTTTATTATATATATAAGGATGTTAAGTTTATGTGTATAGTTTTTTTCTTTCACAAAGCACAATTAAAGTATAGATACAATACAAAAATAAATAATTTTATGTTTGAGAGTTTCCAGTTCCTACATAATGAAGATATTTCGATGTTTTCGGAAGCCGAGAGCGGGGTTTTAATTACTGTTACAGGTTCTTGTCAATCAGTGTTCGGTTTTTATCGCGGCATGATAAATCTCTGCCACCGAAGTTCAATTAGGTGTCGCGTTGAAGAAATTTATTGAACTACAAGTTTCTCAGAGTTTTTAACTTTTTTTATATAGTATTTAGTACTATTACTATTTTTCATGGGAACAAACACGCGACAAACAACGTATGCAAATGTTATGTTATCAAACAATTTGTATGACAATACTTGGCGATTAAAAAGAGTGGCGGAAAGTTTCTTGCCAGTTCTTCTTACCCGCTCTACGCCCTTGACTTGCGAACTGGTAGTAAATGTAAATTTACTATTAATTTAACTTGACGATTCAAAAGTGTACTTGGTTACCCACTGGTAACACAGTTAAATATATACATGTAAATATATAGAAAAGATTATGTCCAAATTAATAATTATATAAGCAAAATAAACAAAATTTACTAATAATTTAAGTTAGTTAAGATTAAATTGAGAATTTGTTCTCAAAACAGCGCAAATGAAAATCCTATATAATTTAACTCCCACTAAATTCATTGTCTGGAACTACAAGTCCTTTAGCTGAATGCGCTTCATAAATCTTATTTTCTCTAACAAGAATTGTTTTCGCGGACATAAAAAGATTGCGATAAGGCGGGCAATATGAATGGAAATAACATTTAAGCGGCGATTCGGCGGACGACTCTCTCGGCCTTGTAAGGAACTCATTTCATGCAAATCGGACTCGCTCTTATCCCCTCGCCCCCTATCTAATAATACTTTGCGGTTTGCTGGGCAGATATTCGAGAAAGATTGTTATATTAGCAATATTTAATATTCGCTTCAACACAGCTATCATCAATTGAATTGGTCAATAGAAACTGCAGTCGGTTCTATTTTAACGGATTGTCGAACCCACTAACATTTTTAACAACAGGTTTAAATATTTTTTTCAGAAAGTTAGTCCTAAACTGTATCGTTGCAACAAAAGTTTACGAATGCAAACTAAAAAATCTAACATTTGAGCAGCAAAGGCAACAGTCAGGAAATCGCTCGTTTGTATTTTCCTAAATGGTAGGGTTGTCGTTCATTGCTTATTCGGCAATTCAGAGACGTGATAATAAGCCGGGCAAAACTCAGGCCTGATGAGGACTTGCGATTAAAAATAATAAGCGATTTAGAAGCGGATGAACCGTTTGCGTTTAGATTAGTCGCGTCAATGGGATCATCAAAACTCAATGAAGATGATAAGGTATTTTAGAGTTTCTCTCACGAACTCTACAATCAATTAAAATTACGCGCAATTCATTTAATTTTACGTCTTTCGTAACAAAAATTTGGGTTTCGAGCTTTATTACAACGCGATATCTGTCTTATTACTCCCACCAACAATGGCCCCGATTCGGCAAATTCTAATCAAACCGCCAATGTTTTTCTTTGCTTATCGAATTATCGGTTTCGGTTTGTTAGGCTGAATCAGATTCGTGAGTCAGTCGGATTTATACGTTCATCATATCCGGAATGTTTATGTGTTTGTGATTGTATTAAAAAGGTATTTCAATACAGCAACTTAAGTTTAAAACGCGCCAAATGCAGTTGAGGATTGTTATTTTGCCATTGCCCATGTCGCACAATACTTGTTATTTATTTCATGCAGGACAGACGAAAAGGTCACAGAAGAAAAAACTAGAAGTTATCAATTTTAGCTTTACATCTTATAAAAAATCCAACGTTGTTTATATGAACTTATTGGATTAGAATCTCGAATGGTCAAAATTCGGACTAATTCTCATGTTTTTGTTGGTTACGTTAGGATAGATTGCTTACGAGACGAAGTTGGTTGAGACAAAACAATAGAAAATAAGAATTGTTTGCAAGTGGCCGCGAGCTGGCGACTTCAGATTAAACAGAAACTTCCTCCGCCCGCGGATATTATCCCGGATGTCGAGCTGGTCCCAACAGGGCAGATAAAATGAGCCAAATGTAACTTTACTTTATATGAAAGACTGAGATTGTACACGACTTCGTATGGATGGAGTTAGAATATTTATTACCTACGTTTAAGATTTTGTACTCATGTTTCTATTAAGAAGGCAACCTAATAATGTCGGAGAGAATAGGTTAGGCAAAAGCAATGACAAAGACATTCAATGGAAAAACAGGGAAATACAGGCATAGAGGACAAGGAACTGAAACCATTAGCTTAGCGACGTGGTTCGGTTTGGAGCCACCAATAAAACCTTTGTCTTTGTGGGGTAGTATAAAGAGTGGTGTCATCGTTAGAGGACTAACTCTATATTGGGACCTCTCGGGATGTCACCAGTATACAGGGTAAAGAGATGGGGCACGAAGACCCAGCCTTGAGGGACTCCGGACCTGATACGGGAAGATAAGGTTCCCTCACGGTGGGCACTTGAAGAGAGCTTGGTAGAGCTTGTAAACCAAGCCGTTGTGTCGGACCTTGTTAAACGCTTTCGCTAAAACGAAAAAGAGCTCTTATTCAAACTCGGTTTCAAAGAGGTAATCAACTCGGAAAGAATGTGCTCCGTGAACCTAAGGACTTGATGAAAGCAGAAATGGGACATTCTACATCCAGACTGCTCATCGGGCATAAGCCTCTTTTCTAGGGAAGCGCCGTACCAACCAGTGCCTGTAGGTATTTATAGCAACCCGAATTTGTGGTAAACAAGTTTCGTGACATTTCTCGTAGCGCGACCTAACCCGAATCGACTACAGAGTAGGAACTTAAGTCGGTAGTCACAAATTATTACTTTAATATTTCTTTAATTCAAGCTTCAAAGGTTTAAAGTGATAGTAAATTACTTTTAAAATTAATAATTACTATTACTATTTACTATCAAAATAGTCGTTAATTTGTAGATCTTTTAATGTTGGCAATACAAGTAAGAGACAGGTATTGAACTAATTCGCCTTAGGTGTTGTTAATTTATGTGCTCTGTGACTTAACGATAGTGGCAGTAGACAGTGACGCCATTGTCTCGACATATATTATACGTATGTTGACTGAGCGAATATCTAAAACTAGTTTAAATGGCTTTCGCTTACAGAAATATTCCTAGAGCATTCAAACCACAGGCGAGTCATCAATCAATTTTTGATAAGAAACGAGACATTACATTTTGAATCATTCATCACTCGTTTCATTAGTCGTATAATTCGCTCCGTGGGGTATGGGACTATACAGAAATAGTGAAAAGAAAAGAAATATTACTTATTTCTTTAGTCGACAACGCGGTAATCACATTTGCTTTTGTTCGTTTTGGCCCTTTCATTCCCTTAATCGCGTTATTTCGGGACTTCGAATGTATCACTGGGCTTGAGTGACTAGTGAAAGCGATTTATACTAACAAGAAAAAATTGACAATTTCAATTAAAATTCCTAAGCAGAACAGTAATTGGTTTTTAATATGTAAAAGTCAGGAATAATTTGTTCATAAATTCCAAGTACAATTATAATGTATCAAGCTTTTTAAGTTATATCTGTGACTGCCTCTAAGTATTTGTAACATAAGTATGATTATCTTTAAAAACATTGTGAGAAAAAATGCTTTGGTTGGGACCACAAACAAGCGGGTTCCACAGGAAAGCGACGAGGAAGGAAGACCGTCTGGTCCCGCGCGACGTACTCTATCAAACATACTTTTGTATATGTAGTTAATTATATTTTTACCAATTGAATCGAACGTTTACTGATATTATTGAATATTGAGATATCGATTTAAAAAAAACTATTTCGTACTAATTTCAGCATTAATTATATACATATTTTGGTGTATTCTAAAATTATGTAAAGCCATCTAAAAACATTAGGAGTTGTAGAATTAGTTACAAATATAGTTTGACATGACACAGGAATAGCAAAAGCATGGAAGAACTTTTGGGCGCTTAGAGAAGTCATGAGAAATAAGAAATGGTAATTAATAGAAAGATTTTCAATATTTTTGTGTTACCAGTAGTAACATATGGATCTCAAACTTGGGTGCCCACTGATGCGCCAGCATACAAAGCTGCAGGTGTGTCAAAGATTAGTCAGAAGACAACTTAGAAGGTGAATAGACCAAATTAAGGAAAGAGCAGTTGAGACATGGCGGGACTTGGAGGAGCTCTTTGCCAAAAAAGGGCACACAGATATTCAAAAAGAATGAGATAGAAATATAAATGCGTTTAAGTGTAAAAGTATCTGAAATGAAAGGGTATTATTATTATTATTATTGGCTTGCTGATGGTAAAGCTATTATAGGAACAAGTCGACAGTTGATAATCGATAAGAATCGTTTTCTCTCGCGTGTAAAAGACACACAACTCATATAAAATTACGCGGTTCCGTCCGTTTCCCCTTGTTTATAGGCGTTCGTGTTGAAACCGACAGACTTAACGATTCCGGCGTTATTTATATACTTATTTATAGCCCGAGATCAAAGGGCGAAAATGTAATTTTCTTTAATTTATTCTATAATCCATAAATAGTTGTAATTCAATGAATAGTTTGTGTGTTTGAATGGGTTAAAAGATTTCTCTCTGAGTTATCTTTTTAATATAATTATTAATATCGCTTATATTTACTACTTATTTTCAGCACATTGTTATTTATAATTAAATTTTATAAGGCCAAAATGGGGCAGGGCTATGCTAGCTGCAAGTCAAAAGTGTGTTGGACAAATCTTCACTTTCCTTAATCATACCATCTGTAATCTTTTAATCTTTTAAAATCCGCCAACAGTGAAAAGGCAAAAATGCAAACTCGTAGCCATATTTAAAAACCTGCCAAGTATATTTAAAGCTGGCCCAGTTTCCCGCTTAATCCATAATTAAACATTTCCCAGGATATAACTGTCTTATACTTTTATTTAATCCAGAGTTATCGTTCGCGTAATCTCTTTCATTAGAGACGAGGCTTAAGGCTCTATTTATATTCATTATAACGCCATCTCGCGATTTACATATTAAAACAAAATCATTGTAAGGGTAAAGGATTAAAACAGGGAAAACAATGGTGCGATAAGTCCGAGAATGCGTCGGGGCACGTCTCTTTAATGCGGATACTTAACTTATTAAAGTTCGCATATAATCATCGAAATTATTATCATAAGCCCTTATGTAGCAGTACTATCACTATGGCCACCAACGTATTTAGAGAAGTTATATAATAATAATAATAAAGCATGTTTATTTCTCATTAGATGTAAATTTGTAACGACAAATATAAAGCTTAACTCTGTTATGTTATGCTTTTTACTAGTTATCCTAACTTTAGTACCATTGATGGGAACCCTTTCACGGATAAAGGCCTCGTCCAGCCTCTATAGTCTATACACTATACTGCCTACATGTTTTCTTTCTCCATTCGCTTCCTGCTAACGCCTTTACATCTTCTATCCACCGTTTTAGGGCGCCCTCCTCACTCTCTTCCCCTTATTCCCTTCGGAAACTATAACGTTTTTCCGATAAAATTGTTGACTAAATACGAAATAAACGAATAAAATCTGTTATAAAATCGATGTCATAAACGAAATGAACGCAAACACTAAAGCCTTTTTATTTGGATACAAATATTCATCGGTGAAACCATTTCCATATTAAACAAAAGCATTAAGCTAAGGTTGAGCCCGTTAAACAATAGCCCGAATAAAGATGGCCGCCATTTCCCGGGAAAATTTTTAAACTAGCAACACCATTAGTGCACGACGCAGTTTTGCATCTAATTTAAATTTTTACCTCGGGATTACATTTGTCCTTAATACGTGTTTTGGTGTTATTATCTTGTTGTATTCATTTTTAAAAATTCGTGCAGGTTATTAAAAAAATATATTTATATACCTATAATAGAAAACTCGTTAAAGGTGCAATCTGAGGCCATGACACTAAGTGTTCCGGTCACGCGTTGCAAGATTATTATTCACTTATATTCGAACTTTAATTAATTATTTATATTTATTTGGACTTATTATTTTTTACTTTTTAACAGTTCAAAAGCAGGGCGCGTTGGTTTTAGATTCAAATGTTGATGGTAGTAATTTAAACAATTTTTATATAAAGTCGTATCTTCGATAAGTCATACATTGAATTACTTCATCACAAAAGCCTGTGTTGAACATACATAACAACAACAGTTTAGCAGATGTCATAACCACATCGCTTTTTTATTATGCTCAGTGGAGCGTTTCGTAAAACAATGTATCCCCAACGAAAACGTACACCACATAAAATGTAAATACGTATCTAAGAGCCGTGGCATTTGAGCGCTCCCCTCACTGAAACAAAAGCCTGACTTTTAGCCGGCTTAATTAGAATGTCAACGACACTTATTAATCAAAACGCTGTTTATAGTCTATTTCGGGTAAACACAACACATATACAGAATATGACAACACAATTTTGTTCCTTTTAATTTACTCTCTAAACAGGCCCATAATTAAATTGTTTTTGACACATACTTATATACAATTTATTACTTAAAGTATCCAGAGCTTTTTTAATAATTGTCAAATCAGCCTCTCATTATAAATTTGTAACCTTAAAGAAGTTCATATACGCCTTCAGTAATTTATTAAATACCTCTTAGATATTACGATTATTATAAAAATAATTTTAAAACTCCACGTAAACATTTAATTTAAATTATTTAAGTCAGTTAGTCTTTATCACGTAAACCATCAAATGGAACTTCAATAAAATGTATAATCTACAGCTGTCTAATTGTACGACCCTCAATTAAAGCTGGAATAGCTTTTTTTTTAATTTCTTTATTTTACAAAATAATATAATACAATCATAATATGTTACATTAGAAAACCGCTGTGGTTTGTAATAAATAAATGCTAATTAGCTGGAATTTAACTAACACGCAATAACATTTAGTAATTTTGTGTCCTAGAACTTAAATCTCTTTGAAATATATACAAAAGTATATTATAGACTTTAATTCTCATTTAGGAAATACTAGTGGTGCGTTAAAGTTACGTGAATAAATAGATAAGGGCGAAACTATTGAACCACAAAACAAATTTAGAAATGAATCGAGGCTTTATCTTAATATATATAAATCTCGTGTCACAATGTTTGTCCTCAATGGACTCCTAAACTACCGAACCGATATCAATAAAATTTGTACACCATGTGCAGTTCGATCCAATTTGAGAGATAGGATAGTTTAAATCTCAAATTATAGTAGCAATTTTAATTTATTGCTAATTATTTGTCTGTTATTATTTGACAGTCACAAATCACAATTCTAACAGATGGCGCCGCGCTGTGTTGAAAGTACCAACCTTTCACATAAGATACTATTTAACATCTGTAACAAAAACCTTAGCCACAGCAACGCTTGGCCGAGTCTAATACTATATATATATAGATATATTAACAAGGTTCCATTATTTGACTAAGACTATTCATCTAAAAATAACAATAATTGAAGATAGAACTTGTGCTCGTTAGGCGTTAGTTTGAGCTACAAACTATTCGAGTTGTATCCACAACTGAAAATTCAATACAATAAAAGCTACAATCTCAATTTAAAGTTTTATATCAACCACTGAAACAAGCCATCTCTATCGAATTATTTAATTATTATTGTATTATATTTAGACCATACTCTTCCGGTCTTGGGTTAGTAACCCAAAAATATATCAAATACACAGTTAGTAATAACTAACATCATGATTAACTGCAGTTAAAATAAACAGAGATGGCGACCAATAACGCTGATATCCAGAAGCCGTATTTAAATGTCGTTTAAGTAGGCTAATGTAAACAGTCTCTAGATCAAAGTCAAATCGTCTGGTTAGAAATTCCAATGTCCGTTACTCTTCAGTTTATCGCTCTTCACGCAATGTAATTAAGTTAAGGATCTTACCCACATCACGGGCGGTGTCATCAATCATGGTGGGGGAGTACATAAGTCGCGTCACATCGTCACACGGGCATTTCTTCATTAGATGCCGTCGCGAGCGGACGTAACTTATGTATTAATAATACTACTATTACCTTATAATGTCGCACTCGTCGCCCCTTAATGACGCTGCATGATCGTAATTTATCAAAGCGATCGGAAAGGAAATGAAGCTTCCAGTCGTAGATTTATTTTAAGTTAGACATTTCGATTGATGAGAACACGTCAATGGTGATAGAATCACGTCGTTATTGTGTGTTACAAAGAATTGACGAATTCTACAGCAAAATGAACACAACTTATTATCTGAACTTAAACATATAATACACGCAATTCGAAACTAGCAAGCAAACAGGTAGCGATTACGTAAATAATTGTGTTAGAATATAATTTTTGATGTAATAAATCAGGCGTTTGGGTTACGTGAGCCCGTCGCGTGCAGGTCGTAGATTCGATACCCGTGATACGCACGCGACGTCCCGGGTCCCTACTAATTATCTGCCACGAAAATATATAATCTGTTCCTTGTTATATTTAAAATACAATATTTGGAAATTCCAATTAGGGCGAAGTGACCAATAAATTATTAAAATAATGAACTAAATATAATAATAATTGCAAATACAGTATAATCTCACTAATTCGGCATTTCGATAGATCGGCACGTCCAATAATCCGGCACCCTCCGCCCACGCCTCCGTCACCCCTCTATATCTGTGCGCTTCGGTCGCTGCGTCATCGACTAGCAGTCTAACCTCAAAACGTATCACGTGCACGTGCTTACGTATTTATTTTTTTCAAGTGAGAATAAGTTATAGTTGTCGTTGTAAATGTCGAATAAACGCAAACACAAGATTCTCTAGAATAATATAGAAAATAGAATCTAGTGTAGATTTGTTTATTTTATTAATTATCTATGACTTTTTCACTATTATCCAGTAATCCGAACATTCCAATAATCCGGCACCGGCGGTTTTTAATAGTGCCGGATTAGTGAGATTACACTGTAAATACTTCAATTACATTGTAATAAAATAATTTATTTTTTTAACGCATTCGCAAAAGGCCAATAGTCGCGAATAACGGATAGGAGCATTGTTAAATACGCAATTATCTGATAAACGTCTTAAAGTAACGTGTCTCGATAAAATGTAAGACATCTCATTTAAGATAAACAAAAACTGGGAACGTGCGAATGCAAATAGGGCTGCCGATTAGCACTTTTACGTTTAAGAATTACTATCGTTAGCATCTTTATTATATCCTTATTTTATTGTAAACAAGACAACACCAACACATCACATACATTAGAAAATTAAATAAAATACTAACCCAAAATTTCTAATATGGGCATGCACAAAGCAGAAACATATTTAAGATAATATAAATAGTTTTAAAAATGCTGCTGTATTTGTTTCGCGTTCCAAGGCATACTTTTCTGAAAAAGCAGACTTTGACAAGTATAACACGCGACAGCCCTAAGTACAGGTTCAATTTAAATGGACAAGTTCATTGAAAAACAGTTGGGTTTTTATATTGGAAATGAATTTGTTCAATTTACGTACTTAATATTTCAACGATATTGAAGGTACGTATATTCTTTATATTGATTCGTACACCGGAAATAATTCCACAAACAATTCCATAATGTAAGTTTGCGATCGTCCCCTCGCGAGGCATATCGGGCCGTAATTCAATAATTTCTGGGCGAACTATCACAGACAATGCCCCGCACTTCCGTCCGTCGGAAACGCTCCGAAATTCCACCGTTAGCTATCTATTTTACGAGGAAATAAAAGAAAGTATAAATGAATAAGTTGTATATTATAGATATTACACGTTAATTATAATTGGACCACCGAAATGGCAGTAAGATGACAATCACAAAGAGCCTTCTTGTTTGTCTACTTTGAATATTGTAAAGAAAATCTCAAAGCTCGATACCGATCAGCTAATACCAGTAATGGACCGGACCGCGTCTATTTTCCGAGCCGTTAACACCAGATAACGAACCGATCGCTTTATGGCCCAAGATCGGGCTTCAGTTAATATACGCGGCGCTTAAAATTGCGATAAGCCCGGAAGATCGAAGATTTCACGGGATTTGTGGAAAATTTTAGTGTAAATGTGGAAGCTTTGAATATGGCCTTATCTTGGCTGAGCTTTGGCTTACTACTGATTTAGTGTTTTGAAAAAGTCTCACTTACCAGGGTGTGTGTTGTGAAATGAAATCATTACCGCCGTATCTGGAACAAAAGATGGGAAATAAGTCATGGAAATTTTTAAATAAATAAGAATTTCACAGAATCCTTATAGAAGTACACATATCTTTGATGTTATATTTATTTCTAAACTGAACAACTTGCTTCTTTCTTCTTCGTTATTGTTAAAAAGTTAAACTTTTATTATGTTAAACCATAACTAAGGGACGAAGAAACATTTAAGTAGAGTCTGTTTAATTCGACACTGTACGTTAAATACTATAGTTATGACAAATCCTAGTTGAAGCTAAAAACTAGCGATAACCGTCAGTCACGCGAGTGACTCCCAGTGACTAATCAATCACGCAGAGCCGCATCGGGCGTGCTCACAGCCCTGTTCGTGTTATCAGAGGCTCGGGGTGACACTGTCTAGTTCACAATGTATGGAATATCCTTATTTTTTAATTCCAGAGAAAACCATTGAAATTAGTAAAATATATTTATTTTTATTCATACAGAAATTCGTTTTATAGTACATACTAAATGGGAAAAGCAACACTTTTTCAACAAATAACACTTACCAGTATAAAGAATCTTACCGCTTAAACAATCCAATTTCCACCAAAGTATACGAGAAAGAAAACCACCACGCTAAGGTCAGCTTACACTAACCGATTGCGTGTACACTCAAATAGTGTGTAATGAGTTTCGCAATTGCACTCTTTAAAAGGTGACAATGCCGACTTGAGTGTGCTTACTTACTGTGCATATTCATAATAATAATTTCAATTAAATGATCAATTCCCTTGCATACGAAGAAAATAACCTTATTTAAAACAACTGTTTTAATATTCTTTACTATAGTGAAATCAAATAATATCGAATTATGAAACAACAATGGGCCTCATCGAACATCTGCATGTTTAAACTGCACTAAACTGTGAAATTGCTATTTAAAGCTGTCAAACTTTTCGACTAGCAATCTAAAAGGAATTTGTGGAATAGAATTTCACGAACACAAAACTATCTAATAAAAGTATTTTAATTTAAATCGTATGAGGGGGAAATATGTAGCAACTTGTTGCCGGTCAAACGCCAAAGCATTTGCAGTGTGTAAACGTGATTACGCAAACATTACAATATTTGATGATATCTTGCAATTCGAATTCCTTTGTTACTTAGGTGCAATGTACCACGACATATGCTATTTATTTATTACAACAAAAATATTAGAGTTGTAACGCTCTGCAACTCTCTAACAGCAAAAGCAGAGGGAAATATAGACTCTAATTTAGTTAAATAATGTGATGTCACAAAAAAAACATGGCTGTTTATAAAATGATTTTGAATACGCAATTCATCTCGATACGTTAAAATATTAAACCAGAGAGATTTTTATTGAAAAATAAATTTCAATAAGCTATTAAAACAATAAGAAGGAAACCAATACAGACTGCGCATTTAATTATCTGTTAAATTGCTGACCTCAGCGCTGATTGTCTGCTCGCCGCAACCTGGCAACATTGAGAGCACTACAAAGTTATGTATACAAGTTGGTAACACCATTTTCCTTAATAAATGTTCTTATAATAAATGAGAACAACTCAGAATGACACAACTTGAAACGCATTCCAGGCGCGGGCTATAATGTTGGTATTGCTGCGACCGCGACCCGGGAGAAGTCAACCAATCCCGGGTGATCCCAGGCAATCCCGGGCAAACCCGGCGGGACCCCGGATTCGGACTCGGGACTAATGTCGCGGTCACCGGACAAATAGTCCTTTGGATTAGCATCGGTCTGATTAACTAAGCGGGAAGCTCCTACTTTTTATATGACCCTGGTACATTGATTGATTCGGGTGAATTTATTAACTTACAGGTGTATTTTTGAGAAAGTTAAGCGAAATAAATGTCTGGCTGGTATCATAAAAAATATATTCGATATTGCCAATTGTGAGAATTGAATATCGGTAAACATTCCAGTCTTGGGAATTGAATCCAGGAAATCCGTCGTGCGAGTACCGTTGCGTCACTGCACATAACGGGACTGTGCATTCACATTGATATTACGAACAACAAAAAGGTTCAATTATTACGACCGGAACACAGAGATTGCTTTAATTCCATAATGATTGTGAAACGTATAATAGAACGACCATGTAAGTAATACGCGGAATCAAACAAAACGTCGAGTACCAGAGGCCATCTCGAGTTGGACGCTACAGCGGATTACATAGTCATCATTCATATTCTTTGCGGCGTCACGACCGGCCTCAGGCTTAATCTAATTTGAGATTTATCCGGCCAACTAAAGAGCACCGGCAACCAGACGAAAGTACGACGAAGAGGGCACTTCAGAAACCCACCGGGTAGCACCTCGGAAGCGCGTGAGGCCGCATTAACCGACCTATTTAGGTATTCACCTCTTTGAATATTTTTAGCTGACGACGCCGTGTCTTTAATCATAGCTTATATCATAAAGAGATGTAAGAAAGCGCAATTAGTAGTACAAAGGTAAATGAAATTAAACCAGACGACGAAAATAATGAGCGTTTTGCAAAATTGTGACTTATTACGAAGCGGCGGCCCGCACTTAGTTTAATGATATTTTATTTGAATTAAAGCATAAAACGCAATTTCAGATTACGTACAAAGCGAATTAAGTTTTTGGTGGTATTAATAACTGCTCAGTGATCCGTGAATGAACGCCAAGTGGGGTAATGCAAAATAAAGAGATGAATAAGAAGAATATTCATCCAATAACATGGATATAATTTTGCATTCAAAAACACTAAAATTAGTTAATCGTGTAAAGATTCGATCACAATGTTCGTGTGATTGAAAAGGGGTTTTTTCACGAAAGACTTGCGAAATGAGATCTTTTGCCGTAAAATGAAGCTCGTTAGACGTACACGGTACATTCAATTCTAAACGAATGACGTGGAAAAAGTTTCCGCTTCAGGTGAGGCTGGCATTAACCAGATTGATGGTGCGACCCTCACTTACCGTAATTAAAACCTTTCAAACATTTACTCGGCAGTCGGTTTCACGAGTCTCCCGTTTTGATCGAGTTGCCTGATAACATGGAAAGAGTTAATTATAATGTTTTATATCAACAATGAATTTATCATTATTGAAATGCCTTACTTGAAGCCTTTTTCTTTAGAAGTCCGTCGTGGGACGACCATTTCTAATAAAATATGATATAATTAGAGTAGGTGTGATTCACTGCGTTCAACTCTGAATCTACGAGCAGAGCACGGCAATTACATGCGATTACAAAATCCTCTATACAGTGCACATTAATGTTTATTGCCTCAGTAGAACGACTATGAATTATCAACGATAACTGTTTAATGCACCAGCGACGGCCGTGTAAACACGATCTAATGGTGTAATATGTTGTCCATTGAGTTGAGCTATGAATCTTTCGTTACATTTTCTCATTTATTTTATTCGTCCGCAACTCACACTAATTTTATTCCCATATGTTAAGCCTCATTTCTCTTCCGCCTAAATTCTTATTTGATTTGTATAAGTTTGTCCTTGAAAGTTAACGCGAGTTCGTAACAGAGGTGCGACACATGCGCCGCAAATGGGGCCATTCTTTATTCACTTAGCCAACTCGCGACTAATATTATCGCCTTCGCCTCACTTTTTCATATTCAATAAGCTATGTAAAAGCTTACTTTATAATCTTGCTTCGCGAGATGTAAACTAATATGTATGCTATGGCGTATTTGTTCATTACTTTCCAAACTTAAGGTGGCAAATCATTTCAAATATATAAATAAACATAACCAAGCCAAGTTTTTTTTTGTTCTCGTCTATTATAAAGGTAACTGACTTCCTAGCTCAAAGGTTGAGCTGTGTTGGCTTAGTTGCTTCAGCGTGCGACTCTGTTTCATCGTAGGTTTGATCGCCAGCTATGCGCTGTTCCATCTGCGCATTTATCACCCGCTCTTGAAGGAAATCGGGGTATGTCGTAGATCCTAAAAGTTGACGGTCTGTGTCGGGCACAAGAAGGCTGATTAACTAAGTAGTTGTCAGTCGTTTTTCCTAATAGGAAAGTTCCTAATTCGAAGTTTGAGGCGCCTGAATAAAAGGTTGTTGCGACTGTTATTTTTTCCGAGCAGAAAACGTTTTTTACGATAATTAGTCATCAAAAGTATAAACGCTAACTTGCTCAATTTAGGGAAATGGTTTCAGTGGATGTGGATTTATTTTCTTGAATTACAAGAAGAAAAAATATGGATTTCATAACTTACTCGTCAATCAAAGCAGTTTTATATTTGTAGTCTGAAATTGTCAGTAGAATGACTAGAAAATACCATCATTTCTCTTGCATAGTATATGTTAAAAAGCTATGATATCGCAAGCTAGGTCCGATTCGATTTAGAGCAATTAAGGCCGAAATGTCAACACAACAAAATTAATACTTGAATATTTAATAGCACTACACCTTGGAGGATATTACACGGTTGGCTTGGCCGTTAATTATGCAGTATACAATTAGAGTTACCTGCAGATGTAATCCTTTAAGCTTATTGGATTAAGTCTCAAAATAGTATTTGTGTTGTATCGCTAGTTATGCGTTTTACTTCCTGCTTTTATCACTGAACCAGTTGATGCGTCTCATTTGGTTTCCCTAAACTGATCCACTTATAGAATCAATATTTCGATAAGCCATTAAAACATGTTGGGCTCACAGCTCTTTAAGAATGTGTATATAACAACCAAAAAAAAAAATTAACAATTTTTATATTTGTAAAAAATCAAATGTTTATCATCAACATTTAAAGACATGTCATTAAATTATAAAATAGAATCTTTAACTTTTTATTTCGTGATTCGCATACTCGACTGAGGGATGCAGTGAAAATACTTGTATGACTTTACTTAATGTAAACACAAAGAGCCAGGTGCGACGATAATAATAAAGTCAAGCGTGGTCACAATTAACACATCCGTTATTCAATAAAGCGCGTTTAAATTGAATAATCGTCGATGTTACTCTTTAAATGGACGCTAACGGCGATTCTACGATGGACGAATTTTAATATGTTTTATTAGGAGCATTAAAAGTGACCTTTCGTGCTACTACTGCCCTATTTTTATGTAAGTTCCACCTTCCTTATGAAAGTGATTAAATTGCGTTATATTTTTGAACAAATAGTAGCTAATTTTACATTAGAGAACTTTTAACAGTATTTATTCATTTCTTTTGTGTTACTCATGCTAAGCAAGAGGTACTAAACTATACGTATTGCCCAAGATACAATAAACGAAAAAGAGGAAGACAACTTAAAAGGTGAATAGACCAAATTAAGGAAGAGCAGTTCGGGACTTGGAGGAGCTCTTTGTCAAAAGCACAGATATCTAAAAAGAATGAGATAGAAATATAAATATGTGTAATTGTAAAAATATCTGAAATGAATTATTATTAATTTCTTAGTATGTCTGTAAATATGATAATACATTGTTTAGTAAATAATGACCGGCTGAGATGTCAACAGGAACTGTGGACGACGGCTAAACGGCTAATTTGTTTAAGAGGTATTTCCGTTGCATGTCATACGATGACTCCAATTGTCGGTCTAATGATATCTTACTTGACTCCATCTTCATTTCAACGAGACCTACATTTCATCTTCGGTATTTAATAGGGAAAACGGAAATCTTGTTCTCAAAGCACAATCAAGATACAACCTAAATATATTATATGTGAAGCTAATATAAACATAATTACCATTAAAGAGTGATGTGGTTGTAAAAAAAAAGAAGTCAGTAGAAGGAACGAAATGTGTTATAGCACCTTCAGGCATAACTAAGATTTTAGATTAAAAATTGTTAATGAATTGTTGAGGGGGATATCCGTTCTACTTTGACTAGTTTACCTTAAGGGAAAATATCTTCCCGACCAATTTAGCAATTCAGCTCATTATTACCTACAAAATGCAGCTGATATAACGGAAGCCGAAGGCACTTAAGGAGCTGCAAGAATAACGAGCTGTAATGCATAATATTAGTTCGCTTCATTTTCCACTTTTAATTAACTTCATCTCACGTCCGGATCTCAGACCATCACCGACCTGAATTTTGGCTCAAATGAATGACATTAGTTTCTTCTAAGAAAGGCACATTAATTAACGATTCATTAAATGAACTACAGTGAAATTTTTTGCATTATCTCATAAATGTAGATAGTACAAGAAGACGTTTCGCCTAAAACTCTAGTTGTTTAACAGATAATTTGTAACATTTGGCTTCAGTATTTATCACATGAATGAGTGAACGTCTGTGGGAGATCATAAATATTAAATGCTATCACTGAAGTAGAACAAACAATCTTGTCATTTACCTACCATTTGAGAGCTTTATAGGGGTCTAAGATGGTAAAAAACTCTCAAACTCAAGTAATACAACATTTTTTTAATTACACAATTCTCATTTTATATGTTCTCTTAAATATTTAAAACAACTAAATCTTCTCACGATAATTTCATCATGTAAATGTCAATTCATGAGTCGACAAACAAAAACAATGAATTCAATCATTACAATCCATTCGACATTTTCGACAATCGAATTGATAATCGTTCGAGGTCTGTTTGCATTCGCGTGTTTGTTTGTGTCCGCTGATTGCGAGACGTCAAATCGAATAATCGCAATAATTCGATTATCCCGGCAACATCTCTGATGTTTACATCTGTCATTAGCGTCGTAGTTAAATGTACTGCGGTTATGTAATGGCGTATGATTAATGACTATTCTCTTAGCGTGAGCTCAGGTGTGTCGCTGATGTCGAAATTGTAAAGGGTAGGTCGTATTGCTTATGTCATATACACAATCCGCGACATATTAAAAAAATAATAGATTATACTCTGAGCTATGTTAACTTGGTGGATGAGCTTGGATGACGTGGATTTGTTTCCCGAGAGTTAAGTAATGTATTTTTAATTCTATGTAGCCGGTCGAGGTCATAAGTAATATAGACTAGATCAAGGGTAGGAAAATAAACACTTCATTAATTACTTGATTCACTATAATTCAAATCATTCCCTTCACCCCGGGGTGTTTAGGCCCGTTCGGGGCATATGCCCCTTTCTGGTGGTGTTTTTGGTCGCGCCCTGCTGATACAGGGGCTGAATAGCCCATGGGGGAAGCTGCAGCGCTCGGGGAGACTTATCTACTCGCTGCGCGCAGCCGAAGGTATGCTTGTGCGCATGTGCCACAACTTGTTTTATATTCTATTCCCTACTCCGACTCGAATATCCCACTTCAGGCGGATGTTCAACGTAAATTCGTAAACAAAATAGTCAATCAAATGAGCAACTATGGCATGGTAGATATGGTCATAACATAAAACATTGCTTAGTAATAAGCCCGTTGGTCTATCCTTTACACCGTGTCAGGCGAGGAAGGCCGAAAACCTAAAGCATTTAGTCAATTTATCAGTTGAGCTACGAAGAAGAGAAGGGCTTTTAATAAAAGGTTGTATTATTCATTCCGATCATAATCTTAAACCACGAATTCGCGCAATCAACTGTTCAAACGCAAAAATATCTTCGGTAAATAATACTGCGCGCCCAATTAGGCTGTGCGGTAATCACTTGTCAAAATAATTCTTCAGCGACGTGAAATATAACGTAATACCTTAATATAAAGACTGCAAGTTGATTACAGTAAATATATTCCTTCTTTTCGAATTTAATTATTTTAATGGCTACCATTTCAATTACAATAAATATATGTAAAAATAAAAAATCAATCAGTGGCGCTACAACCTTTTTAGATCTGGGCCTCAGATTACTACATATGTTTCATGATCATTCGTAATCTAATAGGCAAGCAGGTGATCAGCCTCCAGTGCCTGACACACACCGTCGACTTTTTTTTGGGTCTAAGACATGTCACCGATCGAGCGAATGTTAAATGCTCACATAGAAAGAAAAGTCCATTGGCACAGCCAGAGATGGAACCTACGACCTCAGGAATGATAGTCGCACGCTGAAGCCACTAGGCCAACAGTGCTCCAATAAATATATGTACTTATTAATAATATCAGAAACGTGATACTAGGTACTCGTAAGTTTATAAATAGCATGGTATGACATCAGATTCCGAACATTGGAGACCAATGTCCATCAAGACGTAAGTGTATTTTTGCAATGTTTCCCATTAAGAACAAGGTTCTAAGTTTAGAAGTCTCTTCGCTTCTTGAGTTAATAAAGAAATGTTTTCATAATATTGGCTATAGAGTCGGCTTTTAATATAAAAGTTTGTTAGCGATGACTTGAGTAGGCCCGCCCGCAATGTGTCAGCCCAACTTTGAAACGATTGTTTCAACTCACCACAATAATAAGATTTTCTCCAAATGATAAATTGGAATTCACTAAATTAAATTATTTCGGTTGCTAATAATACTAATAATTAGTCTACACATAAACATATAGGATTCAGATGAACACATAGCCGAAGAACACACACACACATAGAAATTATTAAGAACTGTCATATGCAATAACCGAATAACATTTTTATATTACAACAATAAACTAGATAATAGATACTATTAAGATATTGTAGGGCCGAGGTCATTGCCTTGACTTGTATAGGAAATGATGACTTGGCAATCATCTTTGTTTACTAATATGACGTTGTATCACTTAAGCTCTGTGAAAGATACGGACACATCTTCAAGTTTTCTTCAAGAGAGCTTAGTTGGCTTAAAAATATTTGCGTAATGAAACACAAATGTAGCTTGCTCAGTTTTTCGCAACAAAAGGCAAGTAATTAAAGATACACATACATTAACGCCTTACATCGGACCACTTCGCCACGTGCGTGACTGATACATAATTAAAAAGTCATACAATTCTCCAAAACATGTACATAACATATAGGAACGCTCACCTGCGAACAAATATTTACTCCAGTTAAGTGGGTTCCATTCCGTACATATGAAAAACTTGTAAAGCTCTTTATTCATTGAAAGAGGCTCTCAGACGCGTCCTAACAGATATAATGAATAGGGAAAATATCTGAGATATTGAAATCTTGTTTTATTTATAAAGAATTTTATCTGGAGAAATTTTGATTACATGAACCGGGAGCGAATTTAATGTGTTTTTCACCTTGAACGCTATTCTATTGCAGAGTGCAAATAAATACTTACTACGACTATTTGATTTTATAGTGTGACTAGTAATTAATAAAAATGTATACCTACTACTTCTATGTCAATCAAATCTGCCAGCAGCGACAGCTGTAAATGCGTTTCGAAGAAATTCATAAATATTTGGGATTCTCGACTTTACTATGTTCAAACAAAAAAAATCAACAAATCTCATTTAATTAAACTTTGGGGCAGTCCAAAAGAAATATATTTAAGAATGTGGAGACATGAAAGTTATAAGGAGTCTAATATTACTGGCTGGATGGAAAAATATTGACGTCAATAATTGTATAATTTTATCAAACTTTTCAGGTGTTTAAACAATCTGATTATGATTCATATAAGCCTGTTATGAGGCAGTGACTGAAACTTGTTTTTTTAAAAACTAACAAACTTTATTTAAAATTATGCTTACAATAAACTAACGTTGGAGTTGGAATATGGAATAGAAGTGACTTTGAAAGGATTGGGTTTTGGTATTTAAAGGTTTGGGTAGGATACATTAGGGAAACAAACAATGTCAATAGGTAATTAACTTGTCATTAGGTAATTAACTATAACTTATATCTACATAAACAAATGGTTAAACTTATACAAGGCAAAGAAATAATAATTAGGTAAATAACAAAGATTAATAATATAGTGGGGACCACTTACAAGCCACAATAGATTAAAATTAAAAATGTTATTGTTTCCGCTTCTAAGAAACCGCAGTAGTTTTTGTAATATGACATCATGGCATTTCAAGATTCCATTACGTAATAGCATTAGCATTGTATTATTTGTTGGCTTTATTATAATCATAATTTATTCTGACCTTCGTGTGTAATCTATATCGAAGTAATTCTTGCTTATTTGTTCAAACAAATAAACAACGTCGTATTTTCATAATTCGAAATACTATTTGATGAAATTTTGGTACAGAGAAAGTTTAGTTGTAATTAAGAAAATTAATACATATTTAGTTTTTGAGAGTCGGTAAAACAAAGTGAACTGTGATTTTTATCGCTTTGGTAGTATTCACTTAAGTGCACGTCCAACTGACGAACTTAATACACGTTTTTGTAACTGGAGTCTAGACAGCGTATATGATGCTGGAGATCAAATTTGTCTTTCTGTGGATCCTAACACATAATCTCTTTGGTATAGATAGAAAAAGTTGCGGGCATCACCTTTGTTATGAAACTTATGAGCAAAAATACCAGCCGACGGTTTTATGATAAGTAAACTACACACAATAACTAACATATCTCTAGATAGTTAGAGTTTTGCCAGCACGACATATATATATACTTGTAACCAATTACCAATAATAATACTCCAGTGGCGCTACAACCCTTTTTGACCTCGTATCACATCTCCTATGCTTACTTTTATTTTAGATAGGTGAACAGACTTTCGTCACAATCTTTGCCTTTATTGTACGAGCAAATGTAAAAATGTATGGAACAGGAACACACGACCTCAGGGTTGAGGATCGCACTCCTAAGCCACTAAGTCTGATCTGCTCTCATAACTAGGCATAATTATAAAGTTACATCGTCTAAATCCTTATTAAACTTTTATTATTAGAGACGTTATTAAAATGCCCTCCCTCTTTGTGCCACAAAGTAGGTCTCCATTAAAACAGATAATGCCGCTCTTATGAAAGGCCCAAGTGCTCACGGTTAAAATGAACAGTTAACTTTGACTTTGTAATCACTGTTAAAGCAAGCTTAACTAAAGGGCAGATTCTTAATTGTGTCTCAACCCCAAAGTATTTTTTAATATTAGCGAATTTATTAATTATTAATTCATTATGAAGACTTTATTTAGTTTTCAAAATGTTAATAATTTATGAAATAACATTTCTACTTACGCTTACATATTAAGCGAATATATATGTGTAAAAAGATTTACGAGTAATCACTTTTAAAAAATAAACCAATATTTTACAGCATAAAGTATGTTGGCTTGTAGGCATACAATTTATAGCAAGTTATTTATTTGTAAAGTGGTAAAACGTGAATTTTACGAGAGCCGTAATATAACCCGGCCCAGGACTGCTCTCACAGGGCACAGACAAAGATTCGCTTGAAAAGTTTCACAGATGTGCCAATTTTTGAAGTTGTACTTCTTTAGGCGCGTTATGAAAAATTGATGAGAGTTAAATTTTACGATGCGCGCGCACCTATGACACAAAAGTGGCTGTGTGATATAGCGTGCGCGAGCGAGATGGGAATAATACAATCTAAAAGTAAAAAGAAATAGAATATGCGTGAAGCTAACTTCACGCATATTCTATTTCTTAGCTTAGCAGCTTAACGAGAATTTTGAATGACCATGACATTGACATCTGACAATGACATTTACCTTTTAAACAAATATAGGAGTTTTAATTATTGTATACAATAAAAGATATACCTAGTTATTTTCATTATACAAGTGCGAATTTTATATGTGCGTCTGAATTATAATCAGAAGTGATTTAAGTTGAATATCTAAATCAATACTAATTAATATGATAAAATATTTGTGAAAAAACTGTGCCAACCTTCCTGAGTGCTTCAATACAATTGAGGTTAACTATCCGTATGTATTATCGAGTATTATTGTTGATTAAAACTGAAACATGAACCATTATTCTTTGATTTTGTTTATTGCGTTTGTTACAGCAACTTTTTAGAAATATTCTACGACCATATATATCAATAATTGAGAACAAAGATAAGCACGATTAAGCACGAATACTAATAAGGAGAAAATGAAGGCTTGGAGCGATATAACAGAGAAGTAAACATTTAAATAAGTACCTGCATCTCAAAAAAATGACTATATCATATATACATATAATGATCATATTTAATCAAAACATGTAATTTTTCGGATTTAATCTAGCAAATATAAGGACAAGAGACAAAAAACAATTGATGAATCAGTGGAAGTGCACTAAATTGAATACAAAAAAAGAGTTGTCATCTTATCGCCGTGAAACATCAAAAACTGGAGGTGGAACAAAGCCACCATCACCTTCTCCAGACACAATGGATATGGCAGAGATGATACCGCAATGGTTTGAAGTAGATTTCAATGAATTTGATTGTGATGGTGTCGAGGTAGGAATGTTAATTATAAATATGATGGTGATGTTCAAGGTTCAACCTCTCAAGCATAGGCACATACTTTATTCCCCTACAGGGTAGTTAGAGATATTGTAATACCTCAAAACATCCATGTTGCATTTGTAGTACCGAAACTCTGTCCAGCCCGAAGTGAGCCCATTCCCACATATAATGGACAGTGGGTATAATACACCTTAATACCTGAGTGCGAACCACTCACCATGATACTTAAATTAATAGATGTTATTTATATATTTCAGGATATTACAAATAAAATCATTTTGGAAACAATTGATATCCCAAAAGCAAATAAAGCCAACAATGACAAGGTAATAAATCAGTTTTGACATAACTTGAATACTAAAAAAGCCAAACAAAGGTGTGCACAACAGTGACAACATAACTTAACAATTTCATTATTTTGTAGGATTAAAGAAAGGTTACAGAAAATCATGTCGAACTGAACAACAAGAATCCCCAAACAACTCCAAAGAAACATACAAGGAAGACACCGCTATTATATTTAAATTATCTCTATCTCTAAATAGAATAAAAGAAAGTTGCTATCCAGGTCTGTAGCATGTGCTACAAATTATATTATTAACACATTTATATAATTATATTAATATAAATGTGTTAAAAATTTTATAATATGAATTATAAAAATTTTAAGTTTTGCATGGACAGAGCTTAAATTAATATTCTCTTATTTGTTGCAGAAAGCAAGTAGTAGTTTTAGTTTTGGAGAAGCCTCGTAGATGCACAACCAAGTAATGATTAATTTAAAATTACAAACCGAAATTCTGATGAAGACATTAGAATCACATAAAAATAAATAGTATAATGAAATAAAAATGTTTTAAAGATAAATAGTGTTTTGTTTGTTTAATGTAAGAATAATAATAAATATTTATTTATTTAATTTTTCAAATGTAAACTGAACTTTATTGACTTTAATGACTCCTTTTCCAGTCTTTGATTATTTAATTGTAATTAATTATTTGCATGCAATCAAAAACTATTTTTAATAATGCCAAAGAAGTATAACTTCTGACGCGCGTACATAAGTACACGCACCCTTTTTTTTTCTTTTAGCTTAGGGAAGTGGATTTAACTTTTGGTTGGTCTCTCAGTGGAACACGCATTCACTAATTCGGGCTATTATGGTTGTCCGATATCAACATTATGGAAACATATCTCTCGAAAAGCCAAGATCTGATGTAACAAACCTCGGACGACATTTTAAAGAACACTTAAATTATTGTTTTTACAAAGATCCTTTACTAAAAAAAGCACAAAACATTCCAAGATACTTCTGAGTAGTCTATACTCTATGGCCGGTATAATATTTCACTCGCCGCAGATTTCATACGCTCTAGAGATCGGCAGGCGGCGTCGGGTTACTTGCCTAACCAATAACCTTACGCGGCGCGAATAATTTTCCACAATTTTACTTTCGATTTTTCTCAGGAGCTCATAATTTAGGTGATTTATGGATATCTCGTGGCGCGGCTGCTTAGTGACAGTAGTTCAGTTAAGGGTTTGCCTTGCGAACGGGGTCAAATTTGACTTGAATTTTTTAACATCAGATATGTAATAAAACATGTATTTTTATTTTTTGTTCAGGGGGCAAACGGGCAGGAGGCTAAAACCTGATGTTTAGTGATATCGCCGCCCATGGGGTGCCCACACTGCCAGAAGGCTCGCAAGTGCGTTGCCGGCGTTTTAGAAACTGGTACGCTCTTTTCTTGAAGGATCCTAAGTCGAATTGGTTCGGAAATACTTTAGTGGGCAGCTGGTTCCAGATAGTGGTGGGGCGCGGATGGAATTTCGTATTCTGCCTCGACGACCGATGATAAAACTAATAATGTATACGACTACAAATGACTAATGTTGCTAATTATTCAGCTCGATTGACACAGGCTTTAAAGAACACGAAATAAGTTAATTCAATATATACTGTAGAATATTAAAAAATAACAATTAAGAAATGACGAAATCCTGTTTGCACTGGGAGCGGAGCCAATAAAGACTAATTATTGTAGTTATGGCTTCGGTTAGGTCGTTTGGTTGCTATAGCAACTGGAATATCGCGAATGGCCGGTCGTAAAGCAATCGCGATCGTCACGGAGCAATAATTGTGTAGATGTGGCATTACATATTCATGGCCACTAAGGGCTGGGGACTCGGAGATTATGCTCGACAGCCCCCATAAAATAATAAGTACCTATTGTTCTTTGACGGCAATCATCGTAAAGCGTTAGCACCTGCGCTTAGTCTTTTTGTAACTACTCGACGTTATAGAAGTGTTTTATTGTACACTGAATATTAATGTTCGGTTCATTATGGCGCTCTAATTCTTCGGAATGAGCTAACACATCTTTGTATTTTTACACTATCATTATATTTTTTATAATGTAAAAAATAGAACAGTGTTGGCCTAGTGGTTTCTGCATACGACTCCTGGCTGTGCACCAATGGACTTTTCTTCTATGCATTTAACATTCACTCGAACAGTGAAGGAGAATATCGTGAGGAAACTGACTTTCCTAGACCCAAAAGTCGACGGTAAGTGTCACAGGACCTAGTCACCTACTTGTCTATTAGATTGACAAATGATCATAAAACACATTCAGAAGTCTGAGGACCAGATCTAAAAAGGCACTTACTTTTACGAGAAAACGTTACATTAATAAATAGAAACGATTAAGTTTCCTTAGTGAAATGTAAGTAACAAAATATATTAAATACATTTGTATTTATTAAAGATTACATGAGTTCTGAATTTGGATTTGATATAGGTACGTAGTTGCAAGTGGGCATAGTAATTTAAGAATTAAGTTATCTCTTTGCCAGTCAGTTAAAAAGCTTAATATTAAAACACAAAGTATTAAAAAACTTAAAAGACCTTAGAGCCGTCAAATCTCAGATCTAAGGCCCTGGATATAATCGGCGAGATCTTATTATCTGTAGGCGCGTCTAGTCAGCAATAGTCTATAACGACCCTTATATTTTATCGAGCTAAGCAGTACGTGACGCGAACGTTACGATAGCCAATGAGATATGAAAAACGTTTGTCTCATATGAAAAATAAAAATGACCCACTTTTTATAAGCATCGAGGATGTGTCGCGAATTTTATTTCATTTCTATAGTAAAAGGCCAGTTTTTAAGATTATCAACAAATATTATTGTATTAATTGAGTATTTATTTATACTCAACCTTTAAATAAATAATTTAAAGATTTTTATGAAAAAATATGAACTGAATACTAAGAGCATTGCATAAAAAAGTTGTTGACAAATTACTTGTATATATATATATACCCATGACACACGAAATGTCGAGACGGTTTCAATATTTAAAATTACTGTAGAATAGTGACAACCAATTGAAATTTTCAATTTATACATTTAAAACACCTGTTTATAAATATATAGTTAATACGTAAATATTGAACTACACTTTATATTCGTAAAGGAACCTTGGTTATCTTGCAAAAACAAATGAAAAACAAGTAGAAATGACACCGTTTCTAAAGGTATTTTTTAATTTACGCGCTGGTTTGGCATTATTCCCTAATTACATTATGTGAAAATGACATTATTAATTTTGAACACTTTTCTCATACATTTCGCTTTCTCATCTACCGTGGGCAGTATTCGAGCAATGTGCGACATTTATAACTAAACAAGGTCGGAACACGTCGCACCGCTTTCCCTTTTAACATAGTTTTCCCCATAGACTGCTTGGACACAATAAAAACATTGTTTGCACAGTTCTTTGCATACCCTGAAATGTTCAATAGCCAAACGTACCTACTAGGATTAGATCCGCTATTGATTTTTATAAAATAAATCAGTGGCGCTTAAACCTTTTTTTAGGTATGGCCCTCAGTTCTGTATCGGTTTCATGATCGTCAATCTAATAGACAAGTAGTTGATCAGCCTCCTGTGCTTGACGCAAGCCGTCCACTTTTTGGGTCTAAGGCAAGCCGGTTTTCTCACGATATTTTCCTTCACCGTTTGAGCAAAAGTTATAATGCGCACATAGAAATAAAGTCTATTGGTGCACAGCCGGGGATAGAAGCTACGACCTCAAGAATGAGAGTCGCACGATGAACCCACTAGGCCAACACTGCTCAAAACATCGATATTTATATAGCACTTTTATTTGATCGTTAAATAAGTTTTGTAAAGAAAAACGGCTCGTTTTTATAGTACCTAAGTATATCTAGGTAGTATTTTGTAAAAAAATACATCGATTCCGGGGTAAAATTACTGTAATGTCCTGCTTCTTGGAGTGATTTACGGCTCACCAACACCACAACACTTGTACAAACATTCTACACACAACCGCTCCGTTCGGATGTCGGATTACGACTGACTGTCTGACAAGTGACGTAGGCGCATGAGACAACCAAGCAACACTTTATTTAGTCAATACACTACATCCCTTTTTTGTTTTATTTGTTTTTATTGATTAGATCTTCCTGATTACTCATTAATGTAACTTATATTAAATTTCATGTATATAATGGATTTTACATGAATCAAACATAATTAATGAAATTAAAGTTTTATGCAGCTAAATTAGGGTTAAGTTCCGACATTCATTTCCTCGTCGTTAACTTCATTTCTTTTCAGACATTCCATTCCCCTTGAACTCTTTTCCAATGTACAACGTCCCTCCTTCGAGTTTGACCGGTTTCATCGTTTCTTACCGTGATATCACCTCCTTTCGTGATTTCCAATGTGTGTGTTTCTGGATTTATTTATTTTAATTTTATTATAATTTATTTCCTTTATTCATATTTTTATATACACTTTGCTCTTGGTATTAAATCACACTATTCAGCCTTCCGTTTCCTGTCTCCGTTTCCTTTTCCCGTTTTTTTCTTTCTTTTTTTTATTTTTTTTTTTGATCTCTATCCTTAACCTAAGTGTCTTGTGCTGTCCTCTCTATTGTATCGTTTACCATAGGTAATTTATCTCCAAACATCCTTTTGAAGAAATGTTCTGATGGGGTTCTTCCAGTAAACATGGTTAAATATTCCAGTAAACTTTCCTTCCAGTCTGTATTTTCAGCTATACTTATTTTAAGACGTTTAAGTATGTCACGGTTTTGTCTTTCGACCTCTCCATTTTGTTGCGGCCAGTATGGTACTGTATTGAAAAGAATAATGTTTCTTTCTGTTAGAAATGATTTAAACTCTTCGCTGATGAATTGTCTTCCATTATCTGCAGTTATTGATTTCCTAATCGACTGAATATTCTTTTAAGTTTGGCTACAATTTCAGTAGAGGTAATTTTGCGACAAATCTTCACTTCTTTATACCTGTCGTAATAATCGACTACAACAAATATGTGGTCCCTACTTGTAATGAATTGCGATATCAATCCAAGGCTATTCTGGCAACTCACGCCGTTTCATAGGGTTTGGTGAACATGGTGCAGATACAAGAGTACATCCTTTACAGGCTTTTACAGTATTCTCAGCCTCTTTGTCGCATCTAGGCCACCAGACTTTCTTACGAAGTCTCGGCTTCATTGACTCGATACCTGGATGTCCCTCGAGTGCCGAGGGAACCATAATTCTCATTCCTCTCAATAATATACCCTCACGAAAACAAAGTTCATTTTGTAAGATTTTAAACAACTTCACGTCGCTAACATTATAATACCCTAAGCTAGGAATATTTGTCATGATTTCCTTCAACGACTTAAAATACCCCTTTTGTTCTGGTCCCCAGTTTTCGGTTACATGATATGCCAAAAAGGAGTCTCTTGTATATGAATAAGCCTTTACTCGTTATAAAGGTGGTTATGTTTCTTGAAGCAGGATCTATTTCAAGTTGGTGAAATGCGTCTTTAATATCCAATTTTGTAAATACTTTTGCATTTTTCATTTTAGGTAGCAACTTGTCCATCGTCGGCAATGGGTGATTTTCACGTACAATGGCTCCATTTTCTTTCAGCACCGGCACTACAGGGGACCCCCATTTAGAATAACCCACTACCGGCTCTATAATATCCCTATGTTTAAGTTCTTCTTCCTGTCGAAACGACCTTTCTTTTGTTCATGTCTATATTATTATAATATTTGAACTTTCCGCTTCAACATCTGTTTCGTTCGGGAGTATTGTCTGAAATGCCCCCATAAGACCACACCTTAGGCATTCTTTATTCCTTTTCCATTTCCAGCAAGTCTAAGTTTACTAACATTTACCGAATCCATGTAGAAAATTCTTTAATTTATCAAAGTTCCTTTTAAATTTATTATCCATCCTGTTTACTTCTTGATTCTCATTTGATTTCAGTTGGTTTTTAAACTCGTCTAATTGTTAATTAACAACTTCAAGAGTATTTGCTTCGGTGATTAATTGCTCTAATGTAATTTCATCCCCAAAATCGTTTTTCTCAGTTCGGGTAGAAAACATTTTTTCGTAATTTGGTCGATAATGTTTTCATCTCTGTCGGCAAACTAATATTTATCAGCTTGTTTTCTCAGTCTCACTTAAATTTTTTATTTTTTTTTCGTCAGGTTCTTGTTTAAGGAGCCTGAATATATGTCTCTCGTATACTTTGCTCTGTTTTGGTGCAAAGTAGGCATCAAGTTTAGATATTGCTACTTCAAACACGTCTTTGCCTTCAGTTGGTTCGACATTAGCTCCAGGAATGTTGTAAAACACTTCCTGTAAGTCTAGCCTACCGAAATGTAGAAGGGAGGCCCTTTGCTTTACGTCTTTGTCAATGTTAGATGCTTCGAGGTAAATGAATAGTGCTCGTTTCCATCGGCCCCATCGTGCACCCATTGAGGTAGATTTACCGTTACAGTCGAACTTTTCCAGTGAAAGGATTGACATCTTTGGGGCAAACAGGAATTATCAATTTAATGATTCAGATATCTATGTATCTGCAGTTAGATTTGATCTCAGATGCTTTCATCTCGTATCAATTTAATGATCGGATTATATTTTTATCCGCATAAAGCTACTTAAGCCGTCCATACCAACAAACGTATAAATTTAATTATCAGATTTTTAATCTGCTAAGTTAGTAGATTTTATTTTAGATGATCTTGTATCAATTTAATGATCGGATTATATTTTTATCCGCATAAAGCTACTTAAGCCGTCCGTACCAACAAACGTATAAATTTAATTATCAGATTTTGAATCTGCTAAGTTAGTACCCACTAACGTACAATAATAATTTTATTGTAAAGCTTTTATTTTATTTACTGGTATCAATTTAATGATCAGACTTTTAATCTGCTTTTATTTTTATTCACTGGTATCAATTTAATGATCAGACTTTTAATCTGCTTTTATTTTTATTCACTGGTATCAATTTAATGATCAGACTTTTAATCTGCTTTTATTTTAATTTATTGGTATCAATTTAATGATCAGACTTTTAATCTGCTTTTATTTTTATTCACTGGTATCAATTTAATGATCAGACTTTTAGTCTGCTTTAATTTTTTATTTACTGGTATCAATTTAATGATCAGACTTTTAGTCTGCTTTAATTTTTTATTTACTGGTATCAATTTAATGATCAGACTTTTAGTCTGCTTTTATTTTATTTACTGGTATCAATTTAACGATCAGACTTTTAGTCTGCTTTTATTTACTGGTATCAATTTAATGATCAGACTTTTAGTCTGCTTTTATTTACAGGTATCAATTTAATGATCAGACTTTTAGTCTGCTTTTATTTTATTTACTGGTATCAATTTAATGATCAGACTTTTAGTCTGCTTTTATTTTATTTACTGGTATCAATTTAATGATCAGACTTTTAGTCTGCTTTTATTTTATTTACTGGTATCAATTTAATGATCAGACTTTTAGTCTGCTTTTATTTACTGGTATCAATTTAATGATCAGACTTTTAATCTGCTTTTACTTACTGGTATCAATTTAATGATCAGACTTTTAGTCTGCTTTTATTTACTGGTATCAATTTAATGATCAGACTTTTAGTCTGCTTTTATTTACTGGTATCAATTTAATGATCAGACTTTTAGTCTGCTTTTATTTACTGGTATCAATTTAATGATCAGACTTTTAGTCTGCTTTTATTTCTATTTACTGGCATCAATTTAATGATCAGACTTTTAGTCTGCTTTTATTTTTATTTACTGGCATCAATTTAATGATCAGACTTTTAGTGTGCTTTTATTTTTGATTACTGGCATCAATTTAATGATCAGACTTTTAGTCTGCTTTTATTTTTATTTACAGGTATCAATTTAATGATCAGTTGGGTTCCAACTGCTTTGAGTAGATACTCCCTTTTGTTTTACAGTATTAATCACAACCACATAGTTTTAATTAATTTAGTGAACCAGATCCAATTAAGGGTCTTTGTTAAATCTGCGTTAGTTAGGTAGACAGGTACCTACCGATTTAACGGTCAACGGTTGTAAATAAACCTTGCTATTATTTTTATTATTATTATTTTATTTTTTTTAGACAAATAGAAACATCACTAAACACAAGCATAATATTAGTATATATAAATTACTGGTCACATTGTTTGCCCGCTATGGACTCCTAAACTACCGAACCGATATCAATCAAATTTGCACACCGTGTGCAGTTTGATCTTACTTAAAAGATAGGATACATCTCAATTTATACCCGCAATATTATTTTATTGCAAAATATTTGTTTCTTATTTAATAGTCACCATTCTAACAGATGGCGCTGTGTTAAAAGTACCAACGTTTCATATAATTCTATCAACGTTTCTACAATTTAATGGCATAAGCACCATAAAGCATGGTGGTCCCCATGACTGGTGTTCTCCTACCGTTTCCCTTGAATAGTTTACTACTTTGTAATATAACAAAAACCTTAGCCACAGCAACACTTGGCCGGTCTACTAGTACAATATATTTCTATCACTATGTAGGTAGGTGCTACAAAACAATCGTACATTCAATGTAGGTGCCCGTAGTTTAGATTAGCTGAACCTTTAGGTAATTATTTGTTTATATCCTTAGCTCAGTAATTGCAGAGGTTTGTTGCTTACTGTTTAAATGTAGGTACGACAATATTAAATATTGTAATACAAATTCATATTTCCCGTCAGCAATAAAATTATCTACATTCGTTCAGAAGTCAAGAAGCAACTGTTTCTGCTATTAATAGCTAATGATTAAAACAACCGGGTCATAGTAAATTATAGGCAAAGGACTCTGGGAATGACGTCACTTGTTTACTGCACCGTATCTTTCCCTTTTGTTTTTGTTTTACTAATGTGTACTCACTTTTTTCCTCGTCGCCACATGTAATGTCCTGCTTCTTGGAGTGATTTACGGCTCACCAACACCACAACACTTGTACAAACATTCTACACACAACCGCTCCGTTCGGATGTCGGATTACGACTGACTGTCTGACAAGTGACGTAGGCGCATGAGACAACCAAGCAACACTTTATTTAGTCAATACACTACAATTACTTTGAAAAGAACAAAGAGAAATTTCAATAACATAGTTTTTGTTCTACTCTGTTTTATTAATTCGTTTATTTTTACATGAAATCGTTAATAAGTTGAAGACAAGTGCGAAATATATACGTAATATTATTTAAATGCAAAGTTATACACAAAATGTATGTCGTAATAAAGTCTATGTAAAAGAAATGTTTTATTAAGTAAATACGCTATGTCTATATATAATGCCTAGCGAATTCTATTAACCGTGAAAGTAAAGCGAGCGTATGAAAGTCAATAAAAACACTTGTAAATGTCTTTCCGATACTTTATTGAAGGTGCCTCACAACTTTGCCAATTTTTTAAAAGATTTTCTTTTTGTTCGATACAAATTCACTAATAGAATTTTTACCTCGAGTAGGTACGTATCACCATTGTAAGCAAACATACCGATTCGTATTTATTATTACATTAAAAAATGATAAGCTAAAAATAAAACACCTTCATTTTTAATTTACGAAATAAACCGACGTCTCTGACCTTTAACTTTTAGTTAAACGCTCGTTAAGTATCTAATAAAAATGCAGCATATTATCGATAATTTGGAAAATTTATAGAACAGTAAAGATAACATAAATAAGTGGAGGCGAGGAGAGGTCGGCATTATGCAAGATTTCTCCAATTAGTGGGATTTCTATCAAATTAATAGTCCTATCAGAGATACAATGAACGCCCGCGGATCGCCTCGAACAATTTATGGGCGTTTGTTGGCGTTTTAATGTTATTACCGTGAAATGGGATATCGTATTCATTGTTCACTTTGGATTTATTCCTCCACTTTTGACCTGCATTTATTTTAAAACATGAGCTTGGCAACAAAGGTATATGGTACCTTCCATGTGTAGTTGAAGTTGGATCCGCTATTAATTAAAATACTGTCTTGCGTCTTTCTGATCTGTAACATCCTGGACATTGTGCATGATATGAATGTGATGTAATTGTCATAATCCATTCATTTATTTTTAAAATATAATATTTGGGGGCGAAAGCTTTGAAGGCATTGGTTCCAGCACATAGAATCACGGTCTTAGGAATGGAGGAAACATAATTTGACTAGCAGTACGCTGTAGCAAAAATGCCTAAATTCTGTGTTAGTTAAACCGGCTTACAATTAATTGAAGGAAACTGCATATGTACAGGCGAATGGCCATAGTTTAATCATTTCCGGATTAGTAAGTCGTACATAATAAGCAATATACTCAAATTAAGGTTTCACCACAGTCCACACACCATGGAAGGCAGTTGGTTGGTTTTAAATACATGTAAATGTACTTTCACTTTTCAGCGTGTATCACAAATATTCAAAAAATACCTAAATTATAGGCTAAATAGCGAAAGGTATAACGGATTTAAGTTTTAATATGAATATTTTGCAAAGACAAAAAAATAAAGAAGGTATGCTGTCCCTAAGTAAAATATGATGTATATGTATATGTAGTGTAGATTTTAATGATTTATTCCTGAATCAAGAACCTAAATGATTATTATTACTGGTTCCCTTTAACCTGTGACGCTTTCATGTTTCACTTAGGCGAGATTAGGTTGAGAGCTACGTCTATTAATTGTTAGATTACGAAAATTTAAGCGTATACGTAACATTACATAGTGTGTATACATTAGTTTAGATTAAAACATATCAAAATGTTCATTATCATCTATTACACTTTAATACACTTGTATGCCTATTAATGTATAGTTTGATTACACATAGGCCAAAGGCTATTTCCATCGCAGGGGTAGGATTATTAGCGCGGATCTAATAGCGGGTATTACACCTGATTGCCTCTTATAAAACGCTTAACGAAATTATTCTTTCGAAGGCATTCGACCAATTTATCCTTTTCGAATCAAAGCCAAATTACAGATCTAAACGTAATTGGAACAAAAAAGACGGAGTTCCTGGATTTTTGGTGTTTCGGCGGCGATTAACGGTTTCTTTGAGCTTCACGTGATTTTAATACGATTAATCAGTGATTATAGTAGAATGATGGGACTTAAGACTAGTACTTAGTAGTATTAAAATAGACATTCGTAAAACACTTATTTAGGTAAGTAGTTCTCGTCCAAAAGACTGTTTTAGTTAACTAGTAATAATATATAAAATTTATTATATATTTGTATAATAAAATAACACTTATACAAACTATGGAACTACTTTTAGATATATATTTTGTACATGATTTGAATATAATTCTATCAAGAATAAGCTTTAAAGACTAAACGGTTAAAGGAGGTTAATTAAGGTGCGTTCAATTCTGTCCCAATGTCCCACTATCGGGTCTCGAGATTGACAAATTGGGTCTCTACGGGGCTGGCCGATCTAACCAGACCTTTATTTAAGTCAATCTTAATTGCAGAGTTCGACCATTTAATGGCTGTGCCTGTGACGTATACCGAATAGGAATCTCGTATGTTTTTAAAGAGAAGTGGAGTAGTTAGCATATATATGTACTTAGTAAAACGAAGAGAAAATATATAATTTTTATTAGAAATGAAACTCAGTTTTCTATGAGTAATAATAAAAATATTAATGTACAAATGGCTACGTAATTTTTATTGTTGAACAACTAATTATGATACTCCGCATTTTGCATATCCTGTTCGTGAGCAAGAGTCGAGTTGAAAACTTTTAACAACCTTCATTCAAGTGCAGTACATTCGAGTAGGTATATATACATGATAATTTCAAAGCACGCTCCTCGAAAATATGGCCGTATCCGCAACGCTATAAAATCCTTAGTCATGGCTTCAATCAGGCTATCGGCTGATAAAAGCTGTCAGCCACGGAAGACTTCGGGTGGTCTTATCCGACATCCCTGAGAAAGGAAGTAAGGATATCGAGGCGTGCTTTGTCAAGGACGGGTTCGAGATTGCGTCTAAAACCCTACTATATATTTTATTTTAACTATTATTTGCTTTTAAATAAGCTTACTTCAATGGTTCGATTGTCAACTATACGTTTAATAATGTCAGTAAGTACAAAGAAAAGTAAAACGGGAGCGAACAAAGTATGTTACATATTACGATACATCTCACGGCCCACTGGCCTCGATGATGACATTTGACTGCGAGATAAGAATACTCATTCAACGTCTTTTATACTTGCTAAAAATTTACATATGAGAAAATCCATTTTTCATTTAGCTATATTTATTGTACATTATTCGAAACTAATCAGAAAAATATAATTAAGCTAAGTTAAAAACTCGAACACCAATAAAATAAATTCTTTTTGATATTAATTGTATATATATATATTTTAGGACCACTACTATGTTTGCACGGAAAATATTGATTATTTAAAAATATGCAACAACTATGGTCAAGTTATGACAAAAATGTCTGCGTCTGTCGCTCGCTACCTTGTGTGTCATAATGTTGCTTTGCTATATGGAGAGTTATGGTGTAATCATTTCCTGATAGGTATTACAATGTTTTATGCGTAACAGTGAGGAAAAACGTGGGATTTATCTCTTGATGTACTTTTCTGTTGACATTGGAAACAGATTATTAACAAAACAAACTTTCCAATTGAACTATTTATGAACTACTCACATTATCACAGCGTCGTATATTATTGAACATAAATATTTACCTGAAAACAAAAAAAATATTAATAATATCTACCCAAGCATATTAAAAATATGTAATAAAACGTCAGCCAATTTTCATGTAACTCAATTTATATGTTCTATAGTTATAATATTCATGCATATAATTTACTTTGATTAATCGAGGATCTCAATCAGCCCCACTTAAGACCAACAAAAACTTGGTCGTAAAACTAAAAATAGAGGCGTGTGTCACCTTTGTGAACAATTAAATATTTAAAAGGAAATGCAATTATCAAATCAAACAGACAATTTAGGTTACACGTGGTACTCAGGTATCCTATTTCGCAACTACTCATCGTTATCATTTCATTATCGGCAGTATCGGTCCGTTATCGGTCGGCGACATAACCGATTTCTGTATCAGATACACAATGTTTGCTCAGCACACAGACAGCCCTTTGATGTTGTTATATTTGTTGTTGGCAAAACAGACACCTCTGTGATGAAGAGGGGTGACTGTTTAATCTATTATGTAATATATAGCTTCATCTTTAACCAAAACATAAAAGGGTGGTAAGTTTGGTGTCAGCGTTTGTGGTCTCACTCCACCGAAACGGCTGAACCGATTTTAATGTATGATCTGAGAATAGGTCGTAAAGTATATTTCATACTGCTGAGTTGGCATTGAAAATTTATTTTTGTCTGTCTATCTCATAGTGTCTAGCTTTTCTGAAATATTTGATTAATGTGTGTTATTTTGTTAATTCTTTATGCACTTCTTGTACTTTACCCTCTGTAGGTGTTTCATTTTTCCATATTAGGGTTGCCTGGAAGAAATCGCTTGTTAGCGATAAGGCCGGCCGTTGCCTTATAACTTATGTAACCTGGTTTTTAATTTTTTTATTATGTATGTTTTTGTATAAGGTAATAAAGTGTTAATAAATAAATAAGATAACTTGACGGGCAAGGCACCGAATGAGAAAATATTTTACAATTTCTGTACATTTTTAGTCCGAATATCTTCATAAAATAGATAAAAGCAGAAACAGTAACGATAAACAGTATTGACGATGCCATCATAAAAGTCCAAATCAAAAATCTCTCAAACGAAATGCGAATGCTCAAAGGCTGTGCATTGAGCGCAATGCAGCCTTCTGGCTTTGTAGGAACCACGCATAAATCCCACTTGGTACTGCTTTTACCTAGCAAACGCTTTAAATATTTGTGAAACCACACGAATTATATACTTAGATCTTAATAAACCTTATGCTTAGGAATAAGGCTGTTCTGGTCTTTGGAGCGATGTTAATTCAAGAATATAATCAATTTGAATTAACTAATTGATGTCTAGATATGAGCGATATGAGAAATATAAATTACTTTTTAAAATATTCAGAAATTTGATAACTGATAATACAGGTGCATCGAGGTGAAAATATACTATAATGATATTAAAATAAAAAAAGTGCATGCGTACAAAGTACACATATCAGAAGTGAAACTTCTGTGGCAAATTTTTTTTAAAGTCTTTAAATCTTAAAACTTTAGATTTCCGCGACTTAGAGGGAGGGAAAAATGAAGATATGTTAGGAATTTATGAATTTAATTGTCATTAAAATATTAAGTGTCGAAAATTAATACAAATAATAAATTTGATTTTTTTAATTTCAAAGGTCGTTTAAAATATCAATAAATATATTTGCATAAAATATAAAATACTAATATTTCATAAATTCTTTTTACGTAGGTTTAATTTAAAAAATAGAATTTCTATGAGGTAATTTACCCTTCTCACTCTCTGTCTTAATCGGTCTCAATCGCTCTCTCCCTTTTCTTCGACAAAAACGCTGGACATTTTCGTGACATTTTTAAAAAAAATACCCTCATGCGCCTAAAGAAGATTTAATTCAAAAATTACGTAGTGATTATGTTATAAAAGTATTATAATTAAGCCGCGGAATAATTTGAAAAGCAGTTAGCACGAAATAAAAGCAAGACGATATTCCACGAAATCGTCTAGTGTTTATTTATTCGTTCTGCCGAGTCCATTTGAATATCTTTTATCTCGGCTCTTTGTCAGCGAAACAAAGTTACTTTGAATAACATGTCGGAAAGAAATGTGCACTCTTGTTTTACTTGTTTGAATATTGAAATAAACAAACGTTTTACTGAAATAGCATTTCACTTTGCATCTCATGTGAAATGTTTTAGTTCTTTTCTCACCTTTTTGATAAACTTTATCTATATAGACTTTTTTGGTGTACAACTTTTTACTTTTCAAATCCCGAACGCAAATATTCTTCTTACACAAGCCTCGTCAAGAAATTCAGGCGTTTTAGTAAAGGGTTACGAAATGCCTTTAATAATCCGCGCGTAGTTACATGCTCCGGGATAAAATGGTAGCTGTAAGGTAATGAAAAAGGGGAAGGGCGTGCCCTGAATGGCGACTGCGGCTCCTGATAACGAGCTACTTGATTTAGAGACCCCTGGGGCATCATCAATATTTTAAATTGCTTATGAATTTTAAAAACACATCTGTTCCGTTCAAAATTAAATAGAAAATGAAATTCGTTAAAAGCTTAACTCTAGCTGAACAATTTGATCTGCATATTAATGTGCATATGTTTTCGAATCATTCTCCAACACATATACTATAGTATAGTTAAAACTTTTTAAACAACTACACAAATACAATACTAATTTTAGTCTTCGTTTTTTTATTAAAACCCATTCTGTAAAATATATAATCTCTCCCAACCCCACACTAAAAAATTCAACAGTTGATTAGGATGTCCCGAAAAAAGCCCAAACCCCAATAGTGCAAGTTATCGAACAATGCGGCTAATTACCGAAATAAACGAACCCCTCCGTCGACAGATGGCCGCATCACTCACAAATCACACGTAATGAGATCCAGTTTCAATTACATCTCTACAATTTGTTAACCTACCTACAACGTAATATTAAGTAAAAAGAATCGTTACTAAGATCCGAACAAATCGTGATAACATTAATGATATTGTTTCGTCAAGACTTTTTCTTTTAAGGTGATCAACCCTTTTCCCTTCCAAATCTCCCGCTGTCCCAACCACCTTGAACCACGGTAATAAATATATAGACAAAATAATTTTAAAACGCATATTATGACAATCCTAAAAGAACTAGCCGAAAATTAAGCTAATATAACGCAGCTATCATTTCGTATCTCGTTAAGTTAAAAGCGTCGACGCGTTTTAGTCCAAAAGCGTGGCAACATGAAATGCCACCTCAGTATTTATAACAGTGATTTTCCGATGACACAGCGATCTGGCTCATTTTTTAGGCGCTTTTTTATCGGTTGCCTTTTTGCCGGTCGAGCCACGCATTATTCACCGAAATAGAGCTTTATGGGAAAATTATTAAAGTAGAGTGATGGCGGGATTAATAAGTTAGCACTTTTAAATCTATATTCACTGTTTAAATGTTGTGGGCCCCGAGCGTGTTCATGACATAAACTATTCGATCAGACTTATTTTCCTGTTTAGGTATGTTATGATTAAATATATTTTATATGCATCAGTGAACAGAATATGTACTTGAAAATATTTTTATCGTCGCACCATGATCACAAACGATTAAAAACTAGCGGCAGATGTGGCGCGATGATCGCATCCCATCTCTGAATAATAAAATGACGAAACTTGACGGCAATAAGCAATTTGTTATCAACGTGAAACATAATTGAACCCGCTACCCTGCGATCAGATAGGACGATTTATTGGACCGCCTGTGTCGCATTCAATTCCGATTTCATTATAGCTCGCTAGTTTTGTGCCGCGATTTCACGCGACAATATAAATCACGCGGCGATGTAACCAAACATTGCTCATACTCGATGCTTTATTACGTTTTTATGTTTTTTACGGACAATTTATTTTTAGTAAACGGTAATTCTGTTTCTATAGTAAGTCATATGTGTGTGTGGAAGATAGGAAAATAGGCTTTTTAAATACTTTTTCTTTAGACGCATAAAGATAACTTACCATCAACAACTAACAACTCGTGTGCCTAAAAATGTGAAGTCCGACCCTAAGCCCCCGCAACATTGCACCCCTCAGTACTTAGTGCGACCCTAAAAATAATACAATGGCAATTGCAGTCCACAAAGAGATGGGTAAAATAGCTTGTTAAACCGTTAAAAGTAATAATGGCGGGAAAGTCAACAAATGGCGAATTATTCACGGCCGATTCATGTCAAGTGACAAGCCGCCATTTTGTTTTCATGCATGGCTAAATAAGAAATGGGCAAAAATCTAATATTTATTTTAAGTAAACTACTAAATAAATAAATAAATATTTAAACACAAAAACAACGTAAATCGTTACTTTAAAATAACCTAATTTACTAAGTCGAATCGAAATGGATTGAAAGTTTTTAACGTTTGTTTGGCTTCGAAAGTTGCCTTAACGGCATATAATATTTTTGTATAGTGACTAAAAATTTTGTAAGTGAAGTTAAGGACTAAACAATTACAACAGCTATGAAACCAATAAATTTAAAACCTTTATCTAATTGTAAAAGGTAAAGATGAAACCGAAAGACACGTAGTACGTATAATACTCATAGTTTGCGGTCCATTGTCAGTTAAATATTCAATGGCGCGCCTCTGCGTCGCACCGCGCGCATTGGACCGCGTGCACTGCAATTAATTGTACAACTTTCCTTTTCCATCGGAAGAGTGAGCTTAACAAATAGATTACTTATTAATAATTTGGATGAGCCGTATTAAAAATGAAAAATATATTTTAAAAAATTCGTTCAAATTGCTCGAGTAAAGTTTACATATTCTGTCACAATGGCGGCAAATTATTTAATCAAAAAAACAAATGCTTAGAAAAAAGCTTCGACATGAAAAGTTGTCTTCGACAATATAACGTAGTTATATAGATCACGTCACAAATTACCACAATCTTGTACTATCTCATCATTATTTATATATTACTATATTATATGATATACTTTACCTTTTTACTTTATATAGTCGTTCACAGAATATTTTTACCTAAATGTATATTAGGTACCTAAATAATTTAAAATAACTTTTTGGCATATAAACAATTTCTGCCTGTGTCTGTGAATTGTTCTAATTAAATGTCGAAATTGGAAGACTTTTAATAATAATCTTCTCCAGATCGATTCAGCCGAAGAGTCTAATCTCTTGAGCCTTTTGTAAAGTGTGCCCAGAGACACTATTCCTTAACTTACCTACTACAGAGTTTCAGGCGTGAAGTTTCGACAGCTTTAACACAGCATCTTAAATTATGGCAACCATTGTAATTTCCTATAGAAAAAAATTAAATAGCAAACTTTATACCCTAGGCAGATAATACAGTATTATTGGAGTTCTGAAGCAGCAAAATCAGCATCGAGTAACGAACACTATTCCGAACTAAACAAAGCTGGAGTAGAAAGGCTCGTATTATTTTAAGCACAGGTTACGAGTATTCATTAGGTGCGTACAATCGAAGACACCCGGTGATTAGGGCGCTCGAGCTGACCGACCAATTACAAATAATTACGGCACTACGGAATAGAACGTCGAGGCGTGGTAGTTGTGTGTTGTCTATTCCTGATTTATTTATTCATTCACGAGCCAAGCGCAATATAGACAACAGTGAACTATTGTATTTTTTACTAACTTTCTACAAGTATATATTACCTATTTTATTGAGTTTAATAGCGGTGTACAAAATGGTATGAATGCAAATGAAAATATGATTGCTACAGAATACATAATATAGGGAGACACCATAACACCATTCACATAGTATTAATCAAACTTGTAAAATTTTAACACTTCAATAAAACTAAATAAATTAAGAGGCATTCCTCAATAATTAGTTGAAGATAAGCAAGCTCCGGTCCGGTAAGATTTCGTAACTTATTTAAATTCAAACATTTCTCTACTTAACCTTCTTAAGTGTCACACTCTTGCACCTAAAGTATTCGTGAATTTAAAATACATATATATTATATATACCTTGAAATTTATTACATTGTATTCGTGTTTCTAGTTACATGATGCTTGCTAGCTTGTATGTTGTAATAACTAATATATGGCATGGTGGTACTTTAGACTCTCAACTAAATCCCGCTAAACAATCAATTCAAGTAGGTTAACTTGCCTAAATATATAACAACTACATCATCGATTGTGTAAACAATACTGATATAAATAAGTTCGATTGAGAATGACGGACATCAGTGGTACAAAAAATGCGTATCCCTAGTAGTGTCACTAAGTCCTCGTTTATTTTCTTGAGAACAACTTGAAAACATTGTAATAAAATTAAATCGCCGTTTAAAAACCCCTTGAAGGAAGCTCAAAGTAGTTATTACTTGCAAATTCCGACCTCCCAGCCCTCTTAATTTCAGGTACAAAGTAACTTTATATGAGCCCTGTCTTATATTCTTTAATTATTTCACAAGTAGGCGAATCCTTTAATGTTGTTTAACAGGCTTGGATCATAACATATCCTCACTGTTATATTAAATTATAAATCTATTATGTGACGTATTGTACGAGTATTGTATATGGAAATTGTTGAAACTTTAGGTATAATTTAATTTTGTTAATTGCTAAGTAATTATAAGTTTATAGTGAATAGTAGTATGGTTCACAACTTCGTTCTTGCTCAAGCTCAATAATAAATATTAGTTTAGATAGAGTTTAGACAAAATAAAGCCAACATTTTTTGGTAAAAGTGTAGCTTTTGAATGGAAGAAGACACAAATGCTAAAGAAAAAAAAATTATTTCGAGGCAGGGCAGTAGATGGATCTTCCTGTTGGTCACCAATGTACGAGTATGCTTCCAAACCGTAAAATTCGTGTAATAATTATCTCTATGGTTACCCCGATAACTTTTTACTACCAACCTTAAATTGTAGCAGTTATAAAAAACCTGTAACTTATACCGGAAATTAGACATTAAATGAACTACGTATAAATATCAACCGCTACAACACCGAACGCAACTTTTTAATTAATCCCCAGCAAAGTTACAACTTAATTACCAACTTGCCTAAATAAATTAACTTTGTATTGCCAACTGATTATGACTAGCCTCATAATGAGTAACGGGTTTGTCGCACCTCGATAATTACAGAAAATTATTCCTACTAAATACAGCCTTATTCTTTAAGGCTTAAGGCATGCAATGGCGTTACCTATTGTCGCTCGCACACCTGCAGTGACGGTGTAATATTTGTACCCACATCCCAATAATTACTCTAACTGATTATACGCACGCTAAAGTGAACACTGTTCGCTAGTAAATATAGGTAAAATTTGTATGCACGTTATTCGTCACCAATGCACCTGCATTGGCTGTACTGTGTCGTACCTCCTTGTCGGGGTAATGGTGTCTGAGAGAGACCGATAGGCGCTAATTCAACGAATCTGTACAAGGGTTTCTATTTGCATCGCTTGGTCACATGTTTCTGTTACTTGCACGATAGAGGGGTGTAAAACAATAACAATCAGCGATTGAGCGATAATTAAGCGATAATGAGCTATCACGAGTATACTCAGTTATTATCAATACAACCTGATGCTTCCTTCCCATTTGAACTGATTGTTTACTTCTGAAGACTACTTATATCATGTACATCGTTGTGATTGATGTTTCGTATTCTATCATATTTTTGTGGCTTCTGAACAACTGTTGATTTCTTCATAAGAAACTAAGTGTGATAACTGCCAATAGTTTTTACTCCTCTGCCTCCTATGATTTGGGTCATCGGGAAGCAATAAACGCGTTAGTGCAATGTTATTCAGCGCTACGTGAACAAGGCCAAAACAAACCTCGCTCGCATTTTGTTTGTAAATACCTTCAATTTCATCATATTATACAATGTTTACCTCTAATAAAAATATTGCTTCACTTTAGCAAATGTGCTTTGTTATTTCTACCCATATATTCTACCCATTTCAGGGAGCTCTATTAAGCTCTGAATTATTACTAAATACTTACTATATTCCATGAGCAACAAATCTAAATACATTATGGATTTTTCATAACGTACCCTACAAAGTAGCCTAAGTACTGACATAAGTAGGATTTTATTTCAGTTATGACGTCATCGATGACGAAAATCGTGTGATAGTTCCCTACGTTCAATAGTCATCAACAAACCACTTGTCAACGACGTTACGAGATAGCTCAGTAGTTGATCTAAGAATTTGGCTCTACAAAACACAGTACATATGTTTTTAGAAATGGACGAGCAGCATGTAAATATAAATATTAAAAAAACATAAACGACACCTCGTATACATATAACGTTAAAATTAATTTCGCTAATGAGCCCCATTTACGATTTCCCTCGGCGAGATGCGACGTACTAACCTACATTTTATTTAGTCCATACATCGGAGACCGTGTCAAAACGTCCCGGGAATTACGGAGTGATTAAAAATACATTTTAAACTTTCAAACACGGCAAGTTTGCGGATTAGTTTAAAGCGTAGTGGATGATATTTTTGTTGTACTTTGTATAAGCGAAAAAAATATTCGTGTGCCGCCCAATAACTGAAGCATTGGACGAGTAGTTATCATGTTGGACTGCAGAGCTTAAACCTTTAAAGTAACGGTGGTGAATTCTACAAATTCTTGTTACATATGTGTGCAAGCAATGACTACATTAGCACTTATCTTCCCAGTTAGATTGAGAATGGTATGTATGTAATGGTGGATTGAGTATGGTAGAATGGTAATATCAAATTATCACAAAAATACCCAATAGATAAAATCCTATTAAACAACGCTCCTTTAACTACTGAACATTGAATTCCATTAATTTTAACATGAAAAGGGATTAATTATAGTCGGCTGTATACACACTACGCAACTTGATACAATTTCATGATATGATTTCAATTCTCCGGATTAATATTTTAGACTGGGCGCGGCGCACCGCCGAGCTTCGTTGGGAATAATATTCCAAAAAGATAAAATTCTACTTTTCCGCTCAGTTTGTCATTTGCTAATGTAGTATAAGTATAATATAGAAAACAATTAAATTAAGTGTTTTTGGTACTCTATTAAACATATTAATTTTAACAAAGCTTTAATTGTACCAATTTGCCGAGTTTAACATTTTCTATAGCTTGAATTTTGATCCCTCAATGCAGAGCCTAAAAAACTCTAGACTTCAAATTCTGATTCAAGTCGATATTGTATGTTGATAAATTATCTCCGACATTTTTTTGAAATCCAATCCTACATATAACAACGTGATTAATGTTTGTATATATTTTTAAAACATTACCTTACGGATGAGGGCTGCTAAAGTCAATAACCAATTCAAATAGATACAATTTTAATTCGACCTAATTGGCCTGAATGATCCCTCTAATGTCTCAATCTTAATAAATCTTCTCCAGTTTCTGTTTGGGTCGGTTAATATAATAATATCTAAAATAAATAAATATGAAAATTAAATGTGATTGTAGAACATTATTCTTCACTTTACATTACAAAACAGCCTTGCATTATTTTGTAACGACGCTCGAAATTAGCAACCCAAAACTATCACGAATACATTATAATGCGGCCTCCATTTAGTATATTTACTTAATAAGTTTTTACTAATATTATAACAACTAAACATAATGTGTGCTAATGTATCAGAGCATATGCATAGGTATAGATTACTTCTCTATTTCCCAAATTTAGTTTGATATTTAATTAACATTAAAAATTCACGTTTTCATCTGTTACATTTGTTTTGGTAAACCCGATACTTCCAACACGACTCATAATAAAAATGAAATGTTGGTTTTATATTTAGACCTGACAAGCAACGGCAGCTGTTATCCCCTTCGAATAAAAACTGCTAAAACCTTCAAACTTTGTTTCTAAAACGTTTTCTGAATTCACTCTGTAACGGCAGATTAATTCCGCTTCCATATTCGTTAAATAAATAATAGAGCGTAAAAAGTGCTTGTTATCTATGTTTTTGTGATAGCACGTGTTTTTTAGAAAAATATATATGAATGTCACGATAGGGGTTGTAGTTCGGGCGCCAGGCAGAATTTTATGACGGCAAAAACGCTTTTGGGTTGCCGCGCGTAGTCTTTATGTAGTGTTTGTTTCTCTTATTAACCCACGATGCATAAGGGGTGTTGTAAGTTTTACGTGTCTTTGTATTTATTTGTGTCGTCGTGTGCCTTCGAATGGACTGTTAGTTAGTTCTAAGCTATGATTTATTCAGGTGTTCTGTTCAGGCGTTTCAAGGTATGTTGAGGTGAACACCCATCTTTTCCGGTACGACTGAGACGATGTGACGATGGAGCTCGATGGTTGTCAGGAGTTAATTTTTTTAATTTAAATCCTCGATTATTTATCATTGGCAGAAATTTTAAAATTTAATGTTTATTATAGGTATTTATCTGCTTTCGTGACATTTACAATAATATTATCTTCGGCAAGATATAGGAAATATTTATATATAAACACTATACTGTATAACAATATATATTATATATATTGCATTAAAAAAACTCGAAGGCAAAAAAAAAACAAATATTCGAAGCAATAGCTCTTCGACTAACCACTCAAGTTTTTTAGAGTTCTAAAATGTTTAGAGCACCTGTTAAGCGGTTTGAGTAAAAGCTATTAATGTAAACATTAAAACGTCTTAATGGCGTAAACATACGGGACTTTTTCTCCATCAACTTACACACAAAGGGTGAGCCATACAGCTGGAAAATCATTTTAAAGCGATTTCAAGAGAATCTTCTACAGGTAGCATTATTTAATTACTATAATTAGTTCTATCATACATTGTTTATATTTTCCTTTACTTTGACTGTTCTTTCTATTATGATATGAATAATGACAAACTGTTAATATATATTGAAGTCTCATATACGGTACATAACCCAATAACAAAATCAATTTCAATAAACAAGAATAGTTAAACAATATCGGCCGCAATGTAATTACATTCGCAAATAGGCGGGCGGCGTATTACCACCACATACATGAGTTTAACAAATTCCATTATATTACATTAATCGCTTGTATTTTGTGCTATTGATATCGATTAATTTCGCGTGATCCAAGGCAGAATTATATTTAATTAGTAATCATTCATATTTAATAATCAAATATAAATTATGCTATGTAAGGCTTCTATTGTGACTTCCAAAAATGAAAATGATTTGTGATAGTTCAGATATAACGTTTTATATCTGAGATCACGATGTTCCATACGAAGGTAAACCAAGAAGAAATTCTTAGAATAAAATTTCTTGTACGATATGAATTACAACCGACAACAGATATGAGCTACAAAAGCGATTCTAAAAGTAGACAAACTAGACACGTGCTGGCAAAGGGCTAAAGTTAAAACGAGTTCCCAGAAGTCCGCTGTTGGGCAGATCAAATTTAATATTACTCGTGCAGCCGAAATTACTGTATAAACCTATGTTATCGTAAAATAGATTGACCGAAGGTTAAAAAATATCTGTTATAATAACAATTAAGATAAGTTATAATGTTACTTAAACATTTTAACTAATGTTACTAGACTTTTGCTTCCTTGCTCGCCATATTATTTTAAAATGCTTCGTAAATAAAGAAAATACTTATTTCACCAACGGATGAAAATATCTGAAAGACGATACTAAGAATGCTGTAAGACAAGTTCTTAGAAAATATAGCTACAAGTTATTGTGGTACGTGCATAATACTATATCGTTAGTATTACAATGCCTTCTTAGAACTGTACTTTGATAAGTAGGTGTTGAATGTAAGTTTATCGTAGATTAAAATGAATGAGCTTAAACGGCTGGCTTTGTTTATTTTATTAATTAATGCCTTGAGTTTTTTGAAATAGTTTTTGTTCTACGAAGAATAGCTTTTATAATTTAGTTAAAAATTAAGACAATGTATAATACATTCAACTAGCTGAACTATTTTGGTCGTGATATTATTATCATTAAAAAGCCTATCTCAATAAATGGATTACCAAAACCAAATTTAATTATCAATCTGAATCAGTAGTTCCAAATATATATAATATTAGTATCGATATACAAAAGCCTGAAATCTTGCAGTAATCAAATTCAGATTTGCTGATATACTCTTAAATTTAGAAGATCGTCCTTACAAGGACAAGAAGATAAGATAAAACATGTCCCAAACAGTTTTAATGGTTACACCGCATAACGCAAATTGCCTTGATGTAGGGCGTTATCTTGGGAGTTGGGACGAGCTTCATCTCCTGAGTATTTATCTGGAAGGCTAATGTGATTAAAGGTTATACTATAGTTCCAAAATACGATTTCACGGCTACGAGGTGTATAAAGGCTGCTGAAATACTCTTTAAATAAGAAAATAAACAAAAAACTATATAAAACCCCAAAGCCGTGAATTGCCCACGTCATAACAAAAACTCATTTTTATACGCATACTCTTTTTGATAATAATACAGCGAGTAATTTCTATAAAGAACAACGTTCTGGAAATATTCTTAAAGAAAGTTTAAAAATAAAGGAGCAAACCGCAATTTGTTAGTGTGCTTTAAATAAATAGGTTAGACTGGAAACCTACATAATAATTTTAATTAAAAACGAAACCTTGTGCCCTCTTTATATCTATGACATTTGTATTTATTTCAATGAGTTTCTTGGTTAATATTTAATGCCATAAATAAGGTTATCATAATACCGCATTGGGCCGCTACTTTTCTATCTCTGCAAATTGTAAAGCAACGGTTACATTATGATCGTGATTTCGAGGTCATGCGTTTTAAACCCAGCTAATTTCTACATGCGCATTAAATACTTGCTCGTAATGCTAGTAAAAAGAAAAAAAACGAGGAAAGCCTTTCAGGCATATAAGAAACGCGAAAACGTGTCTCATACTGATATATGTATAAGTAGGTACTTGCAAATAAAGAAACAAATGTGTCTGTCTTGTGCAGAATTCCCGCGAGACTTCATACAGTAAAAATATGTTACTACTACTATTCGGAAATCGGAGCTATACTGTATCCAAACAATTATGCAAGAAGCTGTAACAATTAAATTATGATGTGTTGAGTAGTTGATAAAAATTAGGGACGGACGGTGATTGCCGTGCATGAGATGGTTCTGTGCTATTATTTTTTTTGTGAATTTTGTGGTTTAGGAATTTCAGTATTTTTGTATGGGGTAATTATTATTTAATTATAAATTTAGGGTTTATTTTTAAAGTCTTGTTCTTGCTATTATTATGTTTTTTTAGTCTCCTTAATTACTTTACTAAAGCTTTATTTTACTTAAGAATCCGTAAAAAATACCTTTTACTTTACTATATATAATTCTTACTTTATTCTTCATTTAATAGGTTTAAAATATTTCTTGTAGATATACGCAAAGTATCAAACTCAAGCTGAACCAGTAACGAAGTTTTAAAATAGTATGCAAAATAACTTTTGAATAGGTATTTCAATGTGGCTTGGTGATCTAAACTTTTATTGTTATATGTATCTTACCTTCTTGTCTATACTTTCTTATAAGACCTTGCTCATTTTATATTACCTGTGTACCAAGACATTATATGAGCTGTCTAGGTCCTCTATGAAATAAAATAAACAATAATCAATATTCAATATAAAAAATACCACACAAAACGACGCGAAAGTTGGTTTTCTAGTTTCTAGACAGGAATTACCAATTGATTTTATTGACCTTCAGTGATCTAGTTCATTTTAATATTTCATTCATAACAATGAATCGCAATCATTTTCCAGTTTCATTAGGAAGAGCGGAAGAGAATGAACCGCTAGTTCCTTTTATTAGTTTGTTTTTTATTTCATTGCAATACAAACGAAGATATTGGAGGCATTTAAAGAAATTTATTATTGTAAAAATAATAAAACCACATTTCGACTTTGTATTTTAGCAAGTGGAATTTTATTTTGGCAAAATGCCGTATTTACCGTCTAAACATTTTAAACTAATCTCTTTTTGTTATTATTATTTACTAAATGTTTCTTAACACATGTCATTTATCGGTTCATTAAAATTGTAAATGATTACAAGTGTTTTAATTATTTTTCAACTGCATAACCTTACATTACCTAGTAGGTAAATAATACGTAGTCGTTATCCAATCAAAACAAGAAATCTAATCTTCAAGCGTGAAAACAGCACACCGTCCCACTTGAAAATGGTCGCTGTTTACCAAGAAATAACCTTGGATAATAATTAGTCACCGAGCCATTCAAATACATATTTATTTAAGACGTAATCGCATAAACCCGTTGCTTTTATGTTTATAGCCTAACATTTAAGATTAACCACAATTTCACGTACCTCGGAACCGGCTTGAGCAATTTCCAAGTCAAATTCACATTAGTATAACAAACACGTTTGTAACACAACACATTATTTGCACATGTACTCGGTAAAAGATAAACAGTTGTAATTTCATACACGTCACACTAGTTTAAAAAATTACGAAGAATAATACGCGGCTGTGAGGAGGAATAGCAACATATCCACTCTGCTCGGAGGCAGCTGAATGACTGAGCGGCGAGCGGAACGGTGACGCCGCGCGGCGCAAGCTGAGGGGAACTGAATGATTGAACGAATTGAGCGCATTCCGCGTGTGCGTATGAAATATGGATAGCACATAAGTTTTTTTGCATAGTTTTGGCATTACACCTAGTGGTTATAAAATATTAGGTGCTATTTTGAAACAATTATGTATACGAAAAATTTACGTAATAGAGACCGTAGAAATACTTTCTACTTGCTTTGAAAGCAAATAATTTAGGAGATAGCAATAAGTATATACTTGAAACATAATATATCTCATCTTGAACCGTAGAAAACTTAATAAATTTAAATGAAATGGAACATATGATACAAAATAATTCTGCAAATATATTAACACAGTAAAGAAATTGTTTACAGTTCAAACTGTTAAAATATGAATTAAACAATTGTATTATAATATAATATTTTTACTAATGTTATGTAAGACACGATAACGTAGTCAATAAAAACGATAGTTTATACTATCGTTTTTATTGATAATTTTATTACATTATATTCTTATGAATATAATATAATTTCATTTAAAATAGAAGAGTTTTCGGCAAAGCGTTTCTAATTCGTTTTATTAAAAACTTTTGTAACGTATTTTTCTCGCCGTAACTTAATTAAACATTTACTTATTACGAAAAAACAAGCACGCAATTTCTAAAGTTTCGAATCAACAGTTATTGTTTTGTTTACGAAACCTGAAAATCCCCAAAGTTAAATTGAAAACAAATGTTAGCTGAAAGACACCGTTCGGGACGAAGAACGGGTAAATGATCCAAAAGATGCAACGTTGGGAAAAATCTCTGAAAACTTCGCGCGAATTCCGTTACTACCAATGATGTATTTCTTAGGATCCGAATTAGTTTCACATTTTATTTATATATTATGTCAAAGTTTTGCACGTTGAAATCATGCTATAGAGTATATAAAAGTAGGTACGTTATGTAATTTATTTAATTGAACGTAGAAGACTTACAGCGCCAGATATGTTGCTGGCTTTTATTTTTTATGGAATGCAGGAAAATAAATAATTAAAGAATATTTTTCTTTTCTATAAATTACTATCATATTTTTTCAAGAAGCAATATTTAAATTGTCGCAGTCGGCATAGTTCAAGGAGTAGGTAACTATAAAGAAATTCTAATTGTTATTATTATTTTACTCTGTGGATACACCAATAGGTATAATCTGTAAGCCATGTTCAATATCTTCATATGCATACGTCGCAATACTTCAATGGAATTCTTTTCAAGAATTATTGGTAAATAAATATACATACATGTAAATTTATTTCTTGTAAATCGTTGAGTTTAAGTTTTCAAAGGAAAATACTTAATTAAAAAAGGTTTTTAATTAAGGTTTAAATTCGGTGAACGAAAGACCGATTATGAAATAAATTTCCCTCATATGAACTTTGAGATCCGTCAATATATAGTCTGAGCACTAATTATACTTATTATTTTACGTTCTCTTCTCAATTAGTTATTATAATAAATACATAAGTTGTTGAGAACTCACAAGTCGAGCAGAGACTTAAGAAAAACCTTTACGCAACTTTAAAGAATAGATATATCACACAATATTCGTGCGTAACTGTACCAAATTGGTTTCCTATTTTGAAACAATCTAATTCACCAATAAACAACAAACAAGCAATTAAATGGGAACAATTTAATGTGTGACAAATAGACCCGTATCGCAGTCGCTTCCAACATTACGAATTGTTGAGATCTGTACCTTGATAAGTAAACCGCAAAGTGATAAGTGGCTATCGGCCTTATCACCTTCACGATAAAGCTTTTTATTCCGTGAATGTTATAACAGTGGCATAAAAGATTTCAATAAAGGGACATCCCTCACATAAATAATGTGTCGATTTCATGCGTTACGATAAGATCGATCATAATCGAATAAACGGAACTTATATGGAACGGTTTTACATTAATCACTATTTACGAAACGAAGTAAACTGTACATTGATAGATACTCGAATAGTAGTTTAGTTGGTCACGCAAAGTCTGTAGGGACCGTTTATTTAATAGCCACTTTTATTTCATAGTCATAGCTGCAGTATTTGTTAATACAATGCTTTTTCACGTAAGCCACGTAGTTTATATACGAAACATATTCAAGCCAATCCTTGTATCAAAATGACTTGCTATATATATATAAATATCGCACCTTTATTTCGAAACCGTTGCTAAACCAAATTTTTACGAAATATAGTATTCAATGCCATTTTGTTTAAATCGTCAAAATCCTTAGAACGAATTTGACTATGTCTATTTAATTCCCAGTATTTTGGTAGATGGTGCTAAATTTAAACGTTAATAAACTGAAATTTAAAACATAGTTATTAGCGAAACCATTACTATACCAATTGTCATCTAGCACTTACGGAATCGACTTAAAAGTTTATAAAAAAAGTGTGACTATTTGTTTAGCTACGGCAGATTTTGACATTCATGTAAATTATTTACCTACTTATATATATTTGATAAGGTGTGTTTTTTAGTTTAGTCAACTAGACATTAATGCTAAATTTACTAGATTTTAGAATATTGCAAAAGTTTTACTATACAAGTTAAAGTTACTATAAAAAGTAATCATAGAAAATATTGAATCATATGACTGCACACCTTATAAAGAAGCCGAGCATGTAACAAATAATCTCAAAAATATCTCTTATAAGTTACTCATTTTTTTATAAAGAGGTAAATAATGATACAAAAATCGTAAATTCTTTCTCCTGTAAAATTTAGTCCTTTTGTTTGATAACGGTTTCGAAATCAAGGTGCGATATATATATAGCAATAGAACTCAGAATAGAATCTCCTAGCTACTATTAAAGGCAAAAAGTTGTTATTTCCATACTTGTAATACATATAGGTATATATATAAAAGGTAAAACGCAAGCTTAAATCTTAAAGCTGGCACCATCACCAAAAACTACATATAATATAAATTTCTATGGGTATGAGCATTTTGCACTTGTCTCGAATATTTCGTGAAATATCGAACTTTCTCTTTCATCAGCCGATAAAGTCGATCACTTTTACTTTTCTCGTGTGAGTTATTATGAAGCAGCTTACAACGTGTAAGTTTTGTTGGGTCACAGAACTCGCGCCATGTATTGTGGAATAATATATCCATAAATAATGCGACAATACATAAAAAATATATATGAAACCAGCATCGTACTACATAGAACAATAAACAAACGCCGACTCCAGTATACTACGTAGTACAATAATAAAAGAAATTGCGGCACTTTCGCGAGCAGTTTTGTATTTCACCTTCATTCCAATCAAAGAGCAGGTATTCAATGGGGTGGATAAAAGCAAAAACGATTCACGATAAATTAAATTCAGCTGAGACAATGCAAATCCTGGGGCGACCCACGATGCTTCGATTAAACTTTTAATGCTAAAGAAAAATACACACGTGTACCGGATGTAGGACAAACGCAGACGGAATGAATGGATATTATAGACTACTGATGCCCGCGACTTTGTTTGCTCGGGAAAAAATATGTAAATATGCTATAAATCTTATGGCGCTTTCATTCCACTAAAACAATGAAATGCCTTTGGGATAAAGATAAACTAGGATCTGATGCCAATTATCGGAGATGGTTTTAGGATATTGTTAAAGAGGACTGTTAGCTTAGCGCTGCTAATACAGACGAATTTTTATTTGCGCTATTAACACTTGCTGGTGTATGAAAGTATACATCTAGAGGCAAAAGACATGCTTTAGAGCTAAAAATAATCTACGTGCGTCAAACAACGAAGACTGATCACCAAGGTCCACTGGGTGACTTTGTTTTTAAGCAGCCATATTAAAGTTAAATTGGAATATTCACAGCCTGAGTCGCAAAGCTACGAAACTACTTGCATAAGTTAAGAACAAAGTACAATGTTTTATGGTTTTAGCGGTTAGCATTTTCTTGGCGCTGACGAATGGTCGCTCAGAACTCGTAAAATCCAAACAGCGATATAAAACTTGATGAATATAGGAATGAAACCGTCGTTGTGATTCACAGGCTGTATTTCTTGAGGAATAAACAAATGCATAGCATATTGCGAAAGAAAGCAAATCGTATATATACTCGCTTATTCATAAACTATGATACTTTATTGCTCTAGCACTTGTACGCCCATTGTGTTAGTAACAATGATTTTTTAAACTTTTTTAATAAGACTAAATGCGAGGATCAGCTCCGTAAAAAGGCGATTTGTCGCGGTAGTGTCATACATATGTTGACGTAACATATAAGCTCTAATTAAAGGACCTCAATGAAAGGAGGTTATCAGTTTTACCAACGTATGTGATATTAATTTTTCGGAAACTAAAAGTTAAATAGGGATTATGCTATTATGGAACGGTTAGTAATTTTTGAGGTATGGCGTCCACGCAATTTACGTGGACATGTGATATATCAGGGAATGGTACGCTCTTTTCTTTAAAGCATCTAAGTCGTATTAGCTCGAAAATACCTCTACCGGCAGCTGGTTCCATAAGGTGTTGGTGAGCGGTAGAAAAAGGCTTAAAAAGCGTTGTGTTGTGGAACTCTAGGCGTCGTGGTAAGACGATGTTTTTTCTGCTAAGTCTGTTGAATGGAAGCCAGATAAGTTCTGCTATATAATCCTTAGAAATAGGATTTTTCATAAAATGCGGGTAGGGGATGGATAAATAGGTTGTACCTCTAATAATTTATACAGTGATAATTAAACTTAGTTATTCGCAACTCTGAACGTTTGAGACTTGAAATTTGTTACATAACTTTTTTGCTTACACGCAAATGTGTTATTAATTACTTCATATAATGGTTGGAACGTTTAAAATATCGATACTCGCGTTTATCATTTCCAGAGTTTTGTCTCCGTGTATCATAAGCAGAAGGCAACGACAGTTTTATTCCAAAAAGAATCCTTTCTTCCTCAGCCCTCTCTCAATCTAGAAGAGAAAGAAATCTCTTTCAATGCCATCATCGTTCGTCGGAAACTTTGTCCAGTTATAAACGCATTCTTTGTACTTTTAGGCGCTTTATACACTAACGACGATATAATGGACAACGTTTTCATTGTTTTTACCCTAATACTTTTAGTGTAGACATTATGTTTTACTAAATATTGAAAACCCATAGACAGACAAAGAAAATAAATCATAGACATTAGTTATGTCATACATAAAAGAACTAACTTAAACTCAAAATATCTTTATTCATATTGGTAAACAAGTACACTTATGACCGTCAAGAAGAAGTTAACTGTAACCTAACGAACAAAAACAGTAGCTTTGACCATTTATAAGAGCTTTTTCTAGATTATTAATTCTTAATATAAAGCATAAGCATAGTACCGAAACTGTCGTATTACTGAATTAAGTAGTTGATTTAAAATTGATCCAAGCCAAGAACTAAATAGCGAGCGAGTACGCTCGTGTACAGCCCACTTTCGTAGCATTAACGCTGTCTCAAGAAGTTTTTAAGACAATGACTTCAGTGGCTATCAAACTGAACGATTCGATTTCTTTGAGAAGTGACTGATTTATTGTTTTTCTTACACTTATTCGCTGGATTCCAACTAATATCGTTGAAAGTTCTAGACACTATAAAGTTTTAAATTCGATGCATTTAATAAAATATTTAACGTTAAAGCTGTAATTTGAAGGACAAAATTAATCAAATATTATTAATACCAGTTGTATACAAATGCTGGATCGAATTTAATGAGGTTTTAGTAAAATATTCTAGTGAAAATCTTCTACAAGTATTTATGTATTCATTTTCCGTAACATATTTTGTACACGGTTACTACTACGTTTACTAATTATTTTCTCTACTCTGATAAAAATAAATTTAAGTTTTAATAATCGGATAGCGAGTTTCAAAAATATACGAAAATAATTTTCTAGAAATGCACTCAGCTAAATTACGTACCGACTTCAATTAGTTTTACATCCCTTTACACTATCCAGGACGTAAAATTTTACAACTTTACTTCCCTACGAGGGACTGTTTTATAAATAATGAACCCGAGACCTCTCCCTAGGTTCCCTAAGGACATCCGGGTGCCGGGTACTACATGTATAATGGCGGTCTAACATTTGGGGGAAACTTTTGATTAGGCTTTAACATTGCATTGAATAAATTAAGCACCAGGTATATTAAGAAGAATTCGAGACATTCATTTTCAATCATATTTATGTGTCTTCTAGGTTCGGTTTTTGGCCATGTTTTCTACATTAAAATATTTACAATAAAATAAATAAATCAGTGGCGATACAATCTTTTTTAGGTCTAGGGCTCAGATTTCTGTATGTTCCATGATCATTTGTCAATCTAATGGGCAAGCAGGTGATCAGCCTCTTGTGCCTGACACACGCCGTCGACTTTTTGGTTTTGGGTTTCTCCACGATGTTTTCATGCACTATTCGAGCGAATGCTAAATGCGCACATAGACAGAAAGTTTATTGGTATACGTGGTGCCGGGCCTCGAACCCCCGACCTCAAGGATGAGAGACGCACGCTGAAGCCACTAGTCCAACACTGTTACAACAAACATTTCCTCTAGCATTGCTTGTATACTATTTGTATTAATGAATTTAAGACCTACTAATACTTTTAACGTTTACATGCAAGTAACCGTTAAAAATATTAGATTTGGTTCATTAAATTCATATGTAGACGTGTGAAATAGTCACAATTTAGTACACTCGCCAGTTGTATGAGAAGTCACTGAACACAAAGAACAATAGATCCACTCTTGATAGCAAATTGTAAGAAATTGCTTGATGAATGATAAGAAATCACAAAAGATTTCTCACTTCATATCTATCCTCTTATATTGTTTAAAAAGATTCTGCAAGGGGTTGTTGAGCATGCTCAGGTACCTGGCACTATGGACCCTTTAGTTCGGGATATTCCCGCTTTATTTTACCTGTACAATGGTAAGACATAGAAATTATTGTTCTCAAACCCAGTCATCGTTAAATTACACCGCCTCCAATCGAACCACTAATTGATAAACGTCGCTCACAGCAAAGAAAAGTGGTTGTAAGGAGATTGAACTGTGTCTGCCTATATTATGGATTTCATAATATTTTCTTGTAAACTTAAAAAGAAGCTGATCTGCTTTTATCAGACTATTAATGCAATCCTTAGGGCATAACTAAGCGGACGATATACATAAAACTAGAACGATCACAGTAACTGTACAAGATGAAAGTCCGTTGAAGATGGTGTCGTGCGATACTCGATGGGCAGACATTGCGCCGACACGACCGCCCCCGGCTGCCGAAGCTCTGGCTCCATTTATCCACGACACGACTTCTTTAAATGTTTTCTTATCATGAAGAAATCTTCTCGGCTTTTCGGAAGTGCAGGAAGGGGATACCGATTATAAAGAAGGTAAGTGAAGATACAACTGATGAACTACAGATGACTTTTTAATGCTTACATAATATTTTTTGGAATAGACCGTTACTGTATATTACTGACTGGTTAAATGTGAAAAAATTCAGGCATAAATATCCCATTTCCGATCATCATTAAAGACCGTTCATTTAATATTTGAATTCCCTAGCAATGGAGCCGAGCAGACTATAAGGGCATAGTCAAACCGCCAACGGCATTGTGAACGGAGCACGCTTGCCCTATGCAAATAACCGACCTTAACAATTGGCTCTGCCTGGCGAAGACTCATATCCGATATTACGATTCCGTACGTCCCAGACGTTTAAACTTACATTTGCCCTATCATTTTACACAGGAATATTTCTAATATGACAACATATGATTTCATGAAACAATATGTATGAATTGAATTGTTTCTAAGAATTAAGAAAAACGCTTAGTAATAAACAAAAAACCTTTAAAACTTATTTGAATTAGTCTAACTCGGTCCAAACAGAGACATGTTAATTTAATTACACAAATTATAGCCCTAAATGTCAGTAAATGAAATGTCATTTCCTGTAAAATAAACTTCAATCTTAATTAAGCATCTTTTTTAAATAACAATTAGTCGGAAGTAGCTGGGTCTCTATTTTTATCTCACACGTTCACACAGCCGCAGGCCAATTGCATTCACTATTAACTTTAATGGACATCCAAATAGGTATTTTTAATGTACGCTGCATAGGTGGTATAGAAAAAATTAAGTAATAACGAATGAATACTCATTGTTATAAGTTATTACCCCATTTGTATTCATTATTAAAAATGGTAAAACGTTTTTTTTTGCTTGATATTAAACACATCACATTTTCGATTTCAAACACTTTATAAATAAAAATAAGGAGTACCTTATAAAAACTATTTTGCCAGCTCTAGTATATATATAATCAATCAGTTATTAATTTAAGTAAAATCGTTGTTATTAATGATTAAATACACTGTGTGGTAAAAAAATTGTCACACAAACTATTCTCAATAATGTTGTATTTTTCTTAAGGTGTAATGTTCCATAAAGTCTCGTGAGAATATTTTAGGCATCCCGTTCGGTGGATAAGGTGATAATGAGTTAACTTTTAATTTCGACTATGCAAGAGATCACTTTAAACCTGACAAAGCTACTACGGCCTACATTTTTGTCATACAAATAAATCAAATATTAAAAAAAACCCCTTCAGTCCATATCAGTTTCATCTGTTTAATCGTAACTTTTGTAATTATACAACTTTTTGTTTTTAGATAAATTTACCTTTTATTTTGGTTTTGTAATTGTGTGTATACATTGTTATCGGTATTTTTTATTTAAATTTAGTTATCCACTTTTTACCCTTAGCATTTTTCCCCCTACTACGCTTGCTTGGAATAGATCACTTGTTAGCGATAATGCCGCTCGTTGTCTCCTTAATAATTTATGTTATCTGAATGTATAATTACCAAATATGTAATGCAAATTAACACTTTGGTTAATAAATAAATAACACGGTAAATACACATGCAATTTGCCATATTATCAATATCTTTTAATGCATTGTAATTATAATAGGAGAACATCAGCAGATAATATATAATTGTTTTTAGCAAGTAGTAAAGTTTTTAAGCACAAACATATGTAGTTATTAAAACGACGTAAAACTCTTGCCTCGTAAAGTTCCCCGAAAGCAAGATTTCAGTTGCCCCCACTCTTTCCTTCCCGGTGCGGTTCAACTCGCACAGATAAAGCAACTAACAGGCAATTTAAGTTTTTCGCGACGGAAGCAGAAGTATGTGGGTTTACTGGCTTCAACTTAAAGTATTTTGAAATTAGGTACTTACCGAGTTGCCACTATCAACGAGGAAACTGCTTTTTTATTGGCTTACGGAACTTATTGTATTTAGGAAAATTAAATCAAGCTCGTTACAGCTATGGAACGAGATCATTGTATCTGGAATTTGATGTTACTATTTTTGCACATTGATTGTATTTATTTTCTATATATTTTCAAATTGAAAGCAGAATATAAAAATATTTAATAAAACCTCTCTGTTACTGTCCGTCCATCAGTCTACGCGGGTATAACCATTAAATATACATTTCCACGTATTATTTATAACCTTTTGAGTTATTAAACCTAGTGTAGTGAATAAAAGTGCAAGTGCAGTATCTCGGACACACGAACATAGTGTCAAAACATTAAAGAACACTAAAACTGTTAATGAACATTCACTTATTTAAACCTATTCACTAGTATTGTAGAAAATTGTTTAACATAATATTACTTATTAGCCATAATTATTGTTTAGGCTAGATTGTTATTCTTTTTTGTGAACTTTATTGTAGAAAAAATATATATAAATTTTTATAAGTGACGGGTCGAAGCTTGAAAGGAAATTAAAGATGTTTTTAATCAATCTAAAGAAGAATAAGTAGAAGTAGGGTAAGAAGTAAGTCTCTGTTTCTTTGATCTATAGTAGTGACATTTAATAGCACACACACCGACAAAAATATTTGGTTGGCCAAGTCATGGAAATCAACTCGTTTTCAATAAAGATGAGCGAGCCAGCCACGTTATGCGATTCTGGAAGTTAAAGCATAATATTAATGAAAGTTGTTACTGAATATTTTTCGCAAAAATCAACTTTTCCCAATCCAGATTAAAACCTCGCCCTGTAAAAGTGCTTGCGTTGGCCCTACTTAATTCGTTGGTTATTTCCTATAACGTTCAGAATAATTTGCACATTTTTCGGTTCGCGTCGTAAAAACCCGGCTCATCCGCCGTATCGATGCTTCGCGATATGAGAGATTCCGTTTACCGTTACTGGATTCAGGCTCAAGTGTTAGAAGAATGCTATCTGTTGATTATTACAGAGAGCACTTAGAGGCTACTGGCACAATTCGTCACTAAGCACAACTGATATAAATTTAGTAGTGGAAATCGTAGCAAAAGAAGTCAGCAACCATTAAAAGTAACATCTTTGGTGCAACAAAAACGTCTAATTACCTTATTTTGTAACAAATAAAAATATAGGGAATCAAATTCACAATAGAGTAAAAACAGTGAACGGGTTCTAGAATAATTATGTTATCATTTTGGCAAGCGGTTCCTTCTATTAATTTCAAACGTATCCTAGGAACCTGCCCTCCATCAATGATGAACTACGTAAGGTACTTCTCTACAAAGTACTGTGTATCCGGGCGACCATTCCGCTGAAACCTTCAATTCGCGGCAAAACCTCCACTAAGCTCACCAATATTTCATGTTTTTCAACTGCAGCTCTGTGAAGGCTGCATGCGAGACGCTGATTGAAAGTTTAACTATTTCACAAGTACGCAATATCGATCTGTTTTCCAGCAAGGAAAATAGGTCGGAAAAACGGCCCAGCTGCGTTCAATCTAGATCTAAATGTTGGACGCAATTGTTTTGCCTTTTGTATACGTTTTTTTTTTGTATAGCAATAGGAAAACCGATGGCATGTAATCAAGAACATTTAAATAATTGTTTCAGTTTTGTCCTATTAATTTCATGGAACACGACGTTAAAAGTGCGAAAAATAGACAATTATACTAATTTTAAACGGAATATATAATCAAAGAAATTAAAAAACTTTAATCGTTTCATTCAGTAGAATTCGTATCAAATCGTGTTGGTATTTCCTTGAAATTGCCTGAGCTATTTTCAATCAGTATCTAAATTGAAGAAACTCCATTTGTCCAGTCTCTGTGTGATTTGTACTGTCATGAGAATTGAAAGTATAATTTACAAAAATCGAGTAAGAAAATTGAGTATAATAAATAAATAAACTTTGTTAATTAAACCAACATTGCTACAACATTATGATGTACGGACACTGGTCCTCATACTAGAATATTCCTTTGAAAGATTCTGGTATTTAAATGATAATTGTAGAACAGATATAGCCGCGAATTTATTACAGCAAGAAGTGGTCAGCTGAAATTTTCCACATCAACTTGATATAATAATTCGTATTTGTGAAAGTGGTCCTCGCGTAAACCATACACATTCTTAATAATTGTCTAATCTAATTTTAGCTTTCGGTTATTAATCAATGTCATGCGACCATTTAGTTTTTAGTTTTTTAAGCCTGTGTAAGACAGTTGACATTTGAGTACTAAAAAAGTTGAAATTAAATAAAGTTATTCATTTACGTCTGAAAAAAGCAAAGCGAAAAATTGGCCTTCCTTAAATCTAGATAAGCCAGAATCAGCGTTGTATTACAATTTAATTATCATTGTAGCTCGCTTTACAGCTTTAGAAGTCTGTTACGTAATTAGAAGATCTGTGGGAGAAAAAGATCTTAAGATGTCCTTAAGGCAAATCCTATTGCCATTGTAACATATTTACAATGTTTGATATATATTTATCTTTCAAATAATAATATGAATAAAAAAATATTTATATGCAAACTAATTTTCGCAGTTTTTTTATTTAGATTTTTTTGCCATACAATAGTCTGTGGTTTCGAGGTTGATCTACGTTTATTTTTAAATTTTGACGCATAATTTATGTAAATAAGTGACCCATCTTTCTACCACCCACAGGTAAAGCTATATTTTATTATATATATCATATATCTCATAGTGGGATAATATAATCAGTGAAGTTTTTTAATCCGTGACATCTCCTGCTACGCGTTGAAAGTTCGATACGGTCTGTAAATAAATCTATGAATTTAAAACTGTTATGTTATGCAGATGAAAACGGCTATAAGAAACAATGTTAAGTTTCAATTTAAAATGAAATGAGGTATGTAAGAATTGAGAGGGTTTTCACGGAATGGGCCATCAAAATGGGACGTGACCTGCGACCTTACGGCTCTGCTGACAATGTGATGGGAGAATGTATGTCATAAGTATTACGTCTTTTTAATGTAGGTTGAAGATCTTTTAGAGGCCAAATAGGCGTGGCTTACCACTTAAATTCACCTTATATCTAGTCGGAGAAAGACATATTAAGTAGCTATAGAAATGGATATATCTATCTCTTTCACTCTTTTTTATTAGTTGATTTGTTGTGTATATTAACTGAAATAATTGAGTCACACAGTTAGATATTTCGTTATTTAAGTTGGTTAGGTCTTAAAACTTAGTAACTTTTGTCATAACCATTAAGGAAAATACGAAAGCAGTAATGTTACTTGTAATGAAATACTTTAAAAATATCGGTATATTACTAAAAATAGGTCAAATAACCACTCTTCTGTATATTCCCACAATAATATTTATAGACAATTACAAAAGAATATTATTTCTACTCAGTTGGCAAAAGCCTTTCCTGATTATTTCCATCTTTGGAACATTATTTCAGCCGAAATCCTTTGTTATTCTTCTTAATATGGGACATTACTAGAAGTTAATTTCGAACGGATTAAGTATCGATGATGATCCTGAAATTGCTTCTCTTAGGGTACGACTAAGTGCGAAATGCAATACGTTTTTGACATATAGTAGTTGCATTAATTCAATGCAACTACCATAATATGTCAAAAACATATAATTATAAACGTAAATTGCGGCTCGAGATATACAAAGACGTATTCAATATCGCACGGTAGATGTGTTTTTCTATTCGGTGACGCAACGAGCCCTTGGCAAGGGCAAAGTGTTCGCCAGTTCGATTAGTTAAATGTTTCATACGTCGCCGGTCACTTTATACCCGCCATTAAGCGAGTAACGGTTATGACAAGGGGCTGTTTACGTTCTGGCTTGTTTCGGTCACAGAGGCATCTTAATGTAAGGCAGGCTCATTTTGCCTTTTGTTCAAGTATTATATGTAAGAGGTGTTCATGTGGGAAGTAAACACTTTTAAATTTAGTAACAATAGATATCCAGATAGAAGAAAGAGCAATGTTGGCCTAGTGGCTTCGGAGTGCGACTCTCATCCCAGAGATCGTAGGTTCGATCCCCGGCTCCAATACCCTTTATGTCTATGTGCGCATTTAACATTATATTTATCAGATTTTATTAGATCTAAAAAGTTAACGGCGTATGTCAGGGACAGGACGCTGATCACCTACTTGCCTATTAGGTTAACAAATGATCATGAAACAGATACATAAATCTGAGGCGCAGACCTAAAAAGGTTATAGCACCACTTATTTTTTTATTAAGATATACAGATACAGACTATTAAAAAAAGCTTGGTATTATAAATATTTACGTTATTTAAATTAAATAAGTCAGTTTGAACAAAGCTTTTTTTTAGAAAATTATAGAACATAAAAACACCTATATGTACCGATACATCATACACTATTAAAGCATATCGTGTGTTATACTAAGTTTACCTAAATGCGTACATAATAAGATATTAGTCATAATATAATAATTATTATATACTCATAATAGTCGTATCTAATAGAGAGGGATTACCCATTTCGCTAAAACGATGCTTTTAACCCGCCGACCCAGATGTTATGAAGTATATAATATTGTATACATAATGGTATATGAATAATTATTATCTCTAGTGAAAATTCGTATCTATTCTCAATAATATTAATAATATATCATAAGAAGTTATAAATGCCTGTTAAAAAGTAATAGTACCTATTTATCATTTTTAGGTAAGTATACTATAGTTTACCAGGGGGCTCGCAAGTGCGTAGCCGGCCGTTTAATAAATGGTGTGCTCTTTTCTTGAAGAACCCTTAGTCGAATTGGTTCGGAAATATTTCAGTGGGCAGCCGGTTCCACATAGTAGTGGGGCGCGGCAAAAATTGCCTTAAGAAACACTCAGTTGTGGAACGACGGACGTCGAGGTGATACTGATGGTATTTTGTATTCTGCCTTAACATCCCATGATGGAAGGGTCTGAGGGTCAAAAATGATACTAAGTCTGTTCTCTGAATATACCTTCGCTAAGTGTAACTGTTGTATATAAAAAATAGATATAGTAGTATACATATGGGGTTCGAGCGCTCTAGGTACTTCAGGGTTGAAAACTCCAACCATTAGCAAGATCAGTATTTACCGTAATTTATTTTAGCTTAAATTCATTTTATCAGTAAAGTTTATGATTGAGGATTTAATTTTTAGAGACCAGCTATTTTCTCTCCAAGTTGAAATATTAATTTGATGGGTTTCTTTTAATATGGCGATAAAGAACCGAGCTACGGGGAATTAAAGTTCAAACTATCTTTTGTAAGGAAACTCAATGATGCAGAACATACATTGCCGCGTTAACAAAGAGGTCAGTTCGCATTTGCAAGGATGTTGTTAATAAAAGCAGCAATGTAGCGTGACTGCAGAGATATACCATTAATGGTGTGAGTAGGTCGTGAATTGTGACGGACGCAAATCTGCAGGTGAGTTTATTTGAAATTACTTTGTAAAAAATTATAATGTTCTGCTTTTAATATTACCTTCCACCTCTAGAGGTAATCTTTACGCTTCTATCTATGACCTAGTTCAAGTGGATGACTATATGGTATAACTTAAAATTGTAGCATAAACTGTGGTATTATTTATACTTAAGAAATGTCGTTTAATTCATATCGCACTAGAAGACATAAAACATGTAATTTTATTATCAAGCTATTGCATAGATTTTATCGCGGGCTTTGAGCGCGGTAACCGAATCAAGAAATTCCGTAACGAAATAAACCTAACACTGATGATAATGTAGGTGCGGCCAATATGCGTTAGAGCGGGACAGAACGTATCTGCGTCTCACTTCGGTTTAGTGTGATCGGATAGGCGTGTTAGTTTGAGTCTGTAGATTGTCTGTCGGTAGATTGTATTAATATCAAAGAAAAAAAAAATACTGCAAAAAATAAATAAATAATTTTATATTTCATAAGATTATAAAAATTCTATGCTTTACCGCGGCAGTCCCCGAGTGCTACACGTATTTTTTTTATTTATTTATAGTGTAGGGGTGCAAACGAGCCTATGTGACAGTCAAATCAAATGCTGTTTTTGTAAACAATTATATCTCCCAGAGAAGACTACAATCGGAAACGAGGCAAGAGGAATCAATCCAAACAACTCCTTAGAACACTCTATATATTACAGTTTGTAAAAAATGCATAGCGACGCACTGTCTCTGTGTACAGAGAGAGAATCAAGGCGATCGGTTTTGACAAGACCTTCGCTGAATTTGGTCTAAAGGAAGAAGCTGGAATTAAGGAACACCGGCCCAGAAATGTGAGCAGTATTCCAATATTAACAAAGCAATAATCAAGTGATTGCTACACACGAGTCTATCAGATATTTATTGAATTACAGTGACTTAAATAGGTTAAGTGTGTCTTTTAACTGCGAGAGAAGCTGGAAGCTGGCGAATGAACAATACGACTTGAATATATCGCTGTTATGTTAGATAGGACAGGGCATTAGTAACGTTTCTTTAAACTAGTAATGAATGATGAATGGTTCGATTTCTTTACAGAGCGTGAAACAAATGTACCTGAGTCAGGTAGCGACGTCCCGAAGAAAAAGTGTGTCTAATTATGGACAATGGATTTCATCTTCCGGTTTTGTTAGCCGCAGTGAGCAAATTTGTCAATCATTTTTGTCTGTCAAACTAATGATGGTCTCCGTGGCTCAGAGTTTTACGCACGTGGCATTTAATACATTAATTGTTTAAGGTAAGTCAGCAAATATGGCTACCAATTTAACAAATTAACGTTATAATCATATAATATGTATAGTTAATGCTTTTAGTTACCGAGATCAGTAGCGATTGTGCAACCAGCCAATAAAAACCCAGAATGGGTGGTTTACAATTCAACATTTCATTACGAATGATTGATGTATCAAATAATTTGACGCCCCTAATGGCTGCGAAATTGCTCGGACAAAAGTTTGTCTTAAAAGATCTCCTCCTTTAGACCTTGTATATATAAGTTATACATAAGTTGATATATAAGTGGAAATTAAATTTGCATGAAATGTAAATGTTTGAACAGTAATAATAGTTAAAAATATGTCACACAGTCGAGAAAAGCACTTAAAGAAAGACAATATAATATTCAGGAGCGGGCAGCAATCATAATTGTAAAAACTTGTTACTACAAAACAGCCGTTAACGCAACTTCGGCAGAGATAGCGCCGAAAAACATCTTGTAAATTGTGAGAAACTTTCCGAATGCAAATCTTTACATTGCAATATTGTTCCTTCAAATTAATAAATGTATAGGGAAATAGGAGCCCTATAGCTTTACAGTCGTCAGGTGACAGAATTGAGATTCTAGGCTTTAACAGACTTCGAATAAAGAAGAGGTTGTCAGGTGAAGTTATGAATATTCACCGATTACCCAAATGAGAGCAGTAAACAAATAATATGTTCATAATTAATACTCAAAATGTTTTATTCGTAACCACTGTTACGTCAATACCATGAAAAGCCATTACCATTAGGAAAGTAAAACAGGTTGAAAATATAGAAGTTTAGCTTTAAACCGTTTCAGTTTATGCCCTGTCTAGTTCCAAGTTGTCTGGATTTTCAAGAGCTAGTAAAAGATAGATTTTGAAAATCCTTTTGAATCGTTCGTTTAACTTTATCGAAGAGTTAGTTCTAACGAAAGCTGCAAAGAGATGCGGTTTAATATACAATCAAGCTTATGGCTATGTATAGGTATATGAGATTATTACGGTTCTTCTACCGCCCGATATTTGACGTAAGTACACATTTTGTTAAAGTGGGCCTGCCTTAACATAGAGGTGTTATATATTTTTAGAAATTCCAAAGTTGATCAAATTTACATGAATGACTTCCCTTGGTTTTAGTGTACAGTAACAACCTTACACATGACGTAAATAATACATTTTTAAGAGAATAAAAGAATAGATTTGTATCGAATTAATTTTGTATTCCGTCTGTCTCAGTAGTTTTTTTTTCAAAACATGGAAGTGATCCACCTTCCTGAAACAAATAGTTTCGCCGAAAATCAAACCTACGGATGAACTTTATACCGACCTTAAGCAAGAAGACCCGCAGGCTCCTTGAATGAAGACCTCGTCAAAACAAATGACCGCGCCCACTGACTAGGTGGACTGACGACATCGTCAAGATGCATGCATGATGCATGATGGCTCCCAGTGGATGCAGAGGTCAGTGCAGGTCGTTAGGAGAAATAGAGAAGGCCTACGTCAAGAAATGGACCAAAAAAGCGCGACTGATTGATGATTTTAATGCCCTAATCGGACACGATAGAGGACTTTGTTCTATATTTATATATAAAGCAAGAATTACTTTGATTTAATACAAACGAACCAATACACGATAAACTCAGTCGGTTTATGACTCAAAAGCATATTGTATTCTTTATTTATGATTTCGAATAGAATTATTGATTCGTGAGGTCACCATTATATTTAAAACCTTTAGCGTTTACAACTACGAGGTTCGAGGTTTTAAAGTCCTGCGGTATGCGGTGCATTCGTGCGACGTTCAGACATCGTTCAAAGGTGACCACGCTTTTCACTGCCTCGATGCAGGTTCTTGATTTACGTTTCATTAATCATGGACTTCGCTAGTTAGAGGATAAAAAGACGCTTTTCCGATTCAATTTCGAAGGAAAAGTTAAATTTTAACTAATCTTAAACCACTCAATTATAATTTGATAACTGACATTTTAAGGTTTAGTTTTTTAAGTAAAATGCAATTTAGTAGAATAAAATAATGAAAATAATCTTAGTGTTATAATAATTGTGGTAATCCTACTCGTATAGGAATTTAGTATTTAATGACTGGGCATAGCAGTGCGAGAGAAATGGTTGGGTAAGCTGATTTGCTAGACTTTGTGCACGCTACTACTCGGATACCGGCTTTCACTATTAGAAGTTTGTTTTTCTTAAGTAGTAAACGTAAGATGTGGACGGTTAATTATCTTTTGCATGAATTTTAAACGAAAACTTTATTCTTATCAATCTTAATATTTAGCAATATTAGTTTTGGTTTGTTCTTTTTTTTAATAATAGTTTCTACCGAATTTATTAAGAGCTGGTCTATAGTTATATTAAAATCTACAATTTTGAAGTTATAAAAATGTTTATTCAAATTAAGTTTGAATAATTTCCACATTTTTAATCAGACTGAGCGAAATAATCGTAACGCTGTTCCCAAATATTATTTCTATTTGGTAGTAAACTCTCAAAGCTCATTAAATGTAAAAAAGTTTCCATAAAGCTTATAAATACTTAAGCTTTTATTATATAAAACCTCAGTATTGAGCAGAAAAAGGCAAAATTATATAATAACATGCAGTGCCGTGTATTTCATTACGCCAGTAATTACACCTGCAGGTTAACGTTTAAAATTTTCCGTTTTTCTTCCACTAATCTTCATAATAATCTTTGTACTAATACTCGCAATTTAGTCGTTATAATGCAATAATGTTGTGAACTACGTGATTCTACTAAATAAAATTTCTTAATTTCGAGTACTAAACTCAAATTGTTTGAAGGTATCAGTTAAATTAAGTTTAATGCTTTTAGAAATGCTCAAGGTGAATTTGAGTTTCGTTATTACACCAATTTGATAATCAACTAGCGTCCTCTCAAGTAAGTTGTTAATATACACAATATTAATATACTATAAATAGTTACCGTAATGTAATACTTAAATGAGATATACTCGTTCAAATCCCGCTTCTAAGAAGATTCTACAATATTCAGACAAACAGAGCCGAGCCAGCAAACAGAAGAGCGAGTCTGAAACTCACACAATACTATAAGAAGCTCATACTATAAAATCGCTCCGAAAGTACCTGCCGAAATTCACGAATGTGTGTCAGGAGGAGATATTAGTCGGTTGCATTTAAAATAAGTATTACGAAATATTTATAAATGTGAATATAGTTATAAAGCCGTATATTTTTAATTACAGGGAATTGTCTGTTAATGGTTATGGTTAATAGCGATACCTATAAGTAAAAAAAGATATGTATATGAAATATAACATAACATATTCATGTATTTACATGTATCAGATAACAATAGTATATATTTAGTTAACTGGGAACTTGGGGGATAATTGTTTTTCGTAATATGTTTTATTTAAGGTATTTTATTTTTATTTATACTTGGATATAATGAAGAGACCTATAAGAGCTCCCCAGTACCAGCTCCCGTCTACTTGACCGTATTTAACGAAAAGCCATTCAAATCGCCGACGATAAATCCCTTGGCTTCGGGTCTCTTATCTCTGCATCTTCTACCGCATTTACCATGGAGAGTGTTAAGAGGAGTTGTTCGGATTAATACTTGCAGCTGAGTTTCGTTATCGGACGTCCTTCACTGACGACGTTCACCCCGACGTTCGTCATTCCACAACTAAGCGTTTCTTAATGCAGTATTTGCCGCGCAACACCACTATGTGGAACCAGCTGCCCACTGAAGTAAGTATTATTTAAGGAAAGACCGTACCAATTCTTCAAAGGCCGGCAACGCACTTGCGAGCCTTTTGGCAATATGCGTGTCCATTGCCGGCAGTATCACTTAAGATCAAGTGAGCCTTCTGCCCGTTTGCTTTCTGTTACAAAAAAAATAACAGAACGAAGATATGCTTCTGTCAGATGTGGTCCACCTCTGTGGTCAAGTATAGCCAAATTTATTATGCTTAGTTTCGAGGTCCATCAAAAGGTACACTCATGAACAGACTTTAGTTGAATAGATAATTTAATCAACTATTTGTCCGGTTATTTTAAAAAGTCAAGTTAAGGTAAACCTATAAAATTTTATACTCTAAGCTCGTTTATTCTAATATTAACTCAGCTATCTACTAATGCACTAAGCAAATAGCCCGTGTTTGTCTAAACAAGGCAATGTATGCAAATTATAATTCAGGTATAAATTGTGGCGGGAAAATGGTAATGGTCCTGTTTGCTTGTTGCCTCGAGGGTTGCCATCTGATTTACTGCATCGTAACATATTGAGCCATACACCATTCTAATACAGTATATAATAAAATGTTATTGTTATCATTAGTAAATTTCTGATTCACCTGTGTGAAAGAAAGAGGTAGTGTAGTTTTATAATAATAATAATAGCAATAAAAGCCCGTTTAATTTCAAATTATTACAAAAAAATACACAGCTTAGATTTGATACATACCTTTTATATTTTTTTTTCTCTTGTTATCCTTCAGTACCGTCGATCGGAACCTCTTAAAGACCTGCTCCAGCTGTTTGTAACTGTCTCATGGCGTCATGGCTTCTTTTCTTCGTTCGCATCCTGCTACCGCTTCTATTTTATCTATCCACATGTTTTTGGGGCGCTCTCTTTTCCTTCTTCCCCTTGGTCCTTTCAATGTAATTATAGATATATACTAAGAAGTTGACTAGCACACTTACAAAAAGAAATACTTCACACACATTCCTTTTTCAATATCCCATTTTTAAGATGTACTGACGCTTTATGGCTGAACAAATACCACAATCATTTATAATAAAGCCGATAATAGAAGCCTGAGAAGTAAATCTCAGCATTTGAATTTAATTGCTATTCTCACATTTCTTAACCCCTTATCATTTCCAAAGAAATCACCTCCAGCACTCCATTCCAACATTTGCATTTGTACCCCGATTCATTCGCTTACTAATACGCCTTTAGGAAATACAAGTTGATATTCACTTACGCTGCTAAATTCATTCGAATTTCACCCTTAATCAATTGCATTAAACCACTTCAAAATTAAAGCTATGCAGCTGTTAGTTTGCGAAAATTTCCTAAGACAATTTAGTTCCAGACTTCGCTGAATTATTAAGCAAAGGATTATGTGCCTTATGACAATGTTAGTAAGGTTACGAAATTATTAGGAAGTGCAGATTTAGATTGGCCCGTATAGTGATGTAACGGTGAAGATATATTAACATTTTACTCGCATACCGACGATCGGTTAGCAATAGATTATAATCTAGGCTGTACTTAGCGTTCCTACGATAGAATATTAAGTAATCGATTTGAGACGCTCTTATTGTCTTGAGTTTTATGCAGTGCCGACGTAGTTTATAAACTAGAGAAGAACAGGGCAAAAATATATATGTTTATAATACAAAACAAAACAATTTCTATTTTCTTTCTTAGTTTGTATTAAATATCCTCATGTCCGTCCACTTACTTAAATACTCTATATTTTATTATTTCTGTAAACCGCTGTACGACTTTCTTTGGATTTCTATTAGATTTCAATAAACATGGGGAAATAGATTACGATCATACCTATTATAGTTTTCGTGTCTTTTTAATTCAAACGACAGGAAAGACAGACAGATGAAGCCAGCATCACAAAACTTATATAAAAATTATGGAAAATAACTATGGGCAAAAAACATTTGTTTAAAAACAAGAATCATTCAGGCTCGCTATAATAAATTCTGTTTCCCGATCCCTCGCGAAACGAAAAAAAATATTGAAAATAAAATGTACATTTGCAAATGAGATGTTGGGAATTATACAAAGCATCTGTTTGTGGCATCGCGGTTAATATTTTACGTCTTTTAATGCGAGTGAACCCGCAGATTTCGCTAGCGTTGTTCTGCGGTTTTGTCTGTTGTCGAAGTTTCTTTTTGGTATATTTTTACAAAAACAGTCTAGGCTTTTTACGAGAAAAATTAATCAGAAAAACGTTTTTGTTAGGAGGAATTGCGATGATGCAAATTTTCTGTTTTTTTTTTTAAGAAATTTATCTCGTCTTTTAGAAAGACACAATTAGGTAGAGGATAACCAGTGGCGTAACAATAGGGAAGCAGGGGTAGCAAAAAGCCACGGGCCCCTGCCCTAGAGATGTTATGTTCTATGGATAAATGTGAAGTCTCCAATACGCATTAGGCTAGCGTGGGGACTACAGACCATTCCCTCTCGCCTAAGAGAGGAGGCCTATGGCCATTAGTGGGACATATACAACGTGTAATTGAGTACGCTGAAAGTATCGAAGTTTTGATACTAAAATTGAACTGAGTACATCGTGACGATAGGGCTGATAGGGCCCCATCAAAAGAATTTGCCACGGGCCCCAGATGGTATAGTTACGCCACTGAGGTTAACGTATTGTTATAGTAAATTATTATAAAAACACGACCTATCCTTATTTTTAATACAATTAAGTTATTACTCAAGTTATACAAGTATTGAGGCAAAAGTGTTGCCTGGATTCTTAATAACTACAAATTGTGTATATATTATATTATAATGACCAATGCATCTTACAATTTATTATATATTTATTATATAACTCTAAAACACAATTAGACTTACAATATAAAAGCAATAAACTAGACATAAAGAACGAGTGTGTATTTTTAGGTATAACGATGGATAAATTTTGTAATTGGAAGGCACATATTGAAAAATTACAGAACAAAATAGACAGTTTTGTTTTTGTGTTAAAACGACTAAGGGAAACTGTTAACCATGCTACGGTATTAGCTGCTTATCATGCATATTAGGTTTCATCTATACTTAGATATGGAATTATAATTTGGGGAAATTCAGTCTCAGTAAATAGGGTATTTAAGGCTCAAAAGAAATGTATTAGAGCAATTTGTGGAGCAAACTGTCTTGATAGTTGCGTACCTTTATTTAAGAAGCTCAAAATTTTATCTCTTCCATGTATTTATATTTTAGAGATATCCTTATTCGTACACAGAAACATACATATTTTTAAGTCGAATGTAAAAGTTGAAGTAAGAAGTAGACATGGGATGAAATTGGCTGTGCCAAAAATCAATCTGGAACTGTTTCGGAAAAACAGCTTTTGTATGGCAATTAGTCTACAATAAATTACCAAAAGAATTAAAAGATCTTCCGTCTAGATTCTTTAAAAAGCGACTTAGTAAATTACTTTTAGAAAAAATGTACTATTCAATAAATGATTATTTGCATGAAACACCGTAATTGATATTAAGCTAATGATGTAATGTAGGTATATAATATAATAGACTAGATAATATAAGAATTGACTTTGAATAATAATGTGAAATACTTTAAGACAAATTTGCGCGCCATCGTGTGTGGCAGAATATGCAAACGATTTATGATTGTATCACCTTAACATTTTGTACCATATTCTTGCAAAAAATAAATTATTATTATTATTATTATAATTATTATATAGGTATATTTTTTTTTGTATAAGTAGGTAGGTAATAATTATTGTTAATGGTGTCTTTATATATAATGTGATATTGTATAATAAGTAGATGTAGGACCACTGATAAGCAAATAAATAAATATATGTATATAATTCATGCACTCCTTTTCAACAATTATATCCTTTGCAGGCATGATCAACACTTATATAAAAAATAATGTCTCTTTTGTTAAAAGGTATATGATTAATAAAGCTGCAAATAAAAAATTAGAACAGAACTAGTATGAATTGGAATTGTGATTAAAATGACAGGTTGTTGCTGCATTCAATGATAAGCAATGTAGGTCGGTAGTTAGAATGCCTAGTTTTTTATTCTCTCTATCATTTTCCAGAAAATTATTCCTATTTTTTATTGATTTGATTAGGTTAGCACTGTTTGCATATTTCTGCTAGTAATCATTTGTGCGGTAACAAAAATATGAAAAGTAAAACAAAAGAAGTAAAGTGTAAAAAAAATTAAATAATAATCCCACATAAACTAATATTAACTTAATTTAAATAAATAAGAATTATTCTCGTACTGTATTTGTGTCACACATATTACGTATTTCTTCGTAATCAGGAAACATATACAAGGATTTGAATAAGTAGACGTGTGTTAACAAAGAAATAATATTCATATATTAAAATAAATTATCACAACAATTATCCTTTCATAAACAAACCGTACCTTTGCGGAAAAAACCTGCCCCGTTCTCCGATCCCGGTAATTGTCATTTAATTACCACCGGGGAAACAAAAAATAAACCCAAAGCCTCTTAATGGAGGACAATTTTACGCTTCTGTGCCTCTAATGTTGAAACTGTGGCGTTCGGAGAAATTAAACGAAATATTCACTTATTTAGGCCTGTTTTTAAAGATAAACATGAAAGCTTAAATGTTAAAGTTTAAAAGTAAACTTTGATACTTATAAAATGTCAAAGCTTAAATTGAGGCGCTTCGGAGTTGTAAATATAAATATGTTAAACTAAAAATACAGAATAGAAGACATGTTTTTATAAAATCTTAAATAATAAACTGAAAGGAAAATTAAATCCAGTATCCAGTATCCTTCGGCGTCTTAGTAATTTTCTTCCCTTTAGTACTAAAACCTCACTGGCTAAATCTCTCCTCCTGCCATTACTGGACTACGCCGATTCTTGCTCTTCCGATCTAAATGAGGAGTTGCTAAATAAACTGGATCGTCTCCAAAATTTCTGTATCCGATTTATATTCGGTCTAAGAAAGTACGATCATATCTCTGAGTTCCGTAAGCGGCTGGGCTGGTTACCCATTCGTCAGCGACGTGATGCTCATGTTCTCCATCTCTTATATTCCATCCTGTTCAACCCTAAAACTCCTTCCTATCTTAAAAATGATTTCAAATTTTTGGGATCCCATAACTATAGCCTACGCTCTTCCGAAAACTATATCCTTGAAATTCCATGTCATAACTCCTCCTTTCTTGGCGATTCCTTTAAGGTCTCTGCAGTTAAGCTATGGAATTCACTTCCAGTCCCTATTCGCTTAGCTCCTTCTCTATCTTCCTTTAAATTTCTTCTTTACAAACATTACCTGTCCACTTCGTATCCCTAACTTTAATAATAGGTACCTACTGAGACTGATCTTAATTTAAGAAATTAGAAATGATTCATGTGCACTTTATTATTAGTATTATTATTTTTTCATGTATTCTTTATTAGTTTAGTTTGTTTTTTGTTCCTTGTTTCCAACTAAATGTAATACTTGTATTTTTGCACTTCTTGCCTATCTTATGAAATTAATACTTTTTGTTGTCTCACAGTGGTTGCCTGGAAGAGATCGCTTGAAAGCGATAAGGCCGCCAGTTGCTCTCCTTTTTATTTAATTATGTCAATTGTACTATATTAATGTATATGCAACGAAGTGATAATAAATAAATAAATAAATAAATAAATAAATAAATAAATCTAACAGTCTTGTGTAAAATTAAATATCGTACTAAGGTGGAATATTGTTATTTTTTGCACAAGTTAATTAATATTCTATATGAAATATTTTCCTCTTCTGTAAATGATTACAGACATAAATTTAAAACCGCTAATCTATTTCTGCGAACTCGAAGCATAAAACTGTTAAAGATATATTACCGGCGATAAATCTCCGCGTTGAGTTCCGAATTTGCATGCCTGTGTGGTGACTACGATGGGAATCGATTGAAATGACCACTTATATCTATTTATAAGTTCTTAAGGTGCGAGGAAGCTGCAACTCATTTGATGACTCAAGTTTACCCTTTAGTTAGTTGGCTCATGGAACCAAAGCACTTTTCGTCATCGCTACATATCCCAGGACTCTCGTGACGAGTTTTGGACTACTAAGATATTTAGGTCGTGTTTATCTGCCGACTCTAACTTCCTAAAACGACGTTTTCAACGTTTTCGTATGCAATTTTGATATAGTTCTTTACATATTCGTAGCGCTGATGTTGCAACCTTATGATCGCGGAATACTAAAACTCAATATTATAATTAGGATCGTTATCGCTAACGCTAATGTTAGTTACGGAGCACCGGCCCTGGGACTGAACGATGTTGGTGCTTCGAGGCTATTTTAACGTTGAAGCCACAATTGACAAAGGCAAAGTTTTTATCGATAGAATATCAAAAATTAATGTAAAAATGATAATAACAAAATGAATAAATGTTACGAATTGTCGAAAAAACTTTTGCAGAACATTAAACAACGGAAAGTTGCGTACCTGGGCCACGTGTTGCGCCACCTCTTTCAATTAATTATAATGAGTAAAATCCAGGGTAAACGGCGTGTTGGTAGAAGGAAGAAATCATGGGTTCGCGATGTTAGAGAATGGACAGGTATTGCAACCGCGGAAGAGTTGCTGCATCTGGCACAGGACAAGACACGCTTCAAGATACTGACGGCCAACCTCCAGTAATGGAGAGGCACTAAAAGAAGAATAATGTTACAAAAAATGGAGCTTGGCGGTTGTCGATGTTTCTATTCCAGAATAATTTTTAACAAAATATAAATAATTTTAATATAATCTGTCAGTTTTTTTATATATTTTGTGAGGTAATATATAATTTTAATTGTCCTTGAATGTTTAAAAAACAACTACGATATGAATAACACGGTTAATATTAAATCATTCAATATCATTTCTACGAAAACGCTTACCGAAAGTTGTAAACATATTGTATGTAAATATTAATTTAGTAATTAAAACTTTAAAAATTATTACACAATTCTGGATTCTAATAGTGTATATAAATAAGTCTTACATAAAAATTAGTTACAAAACATAAATGCGAGAAACGTGACTTGAGATGGAGATATTTAGTATTCTATGCTAGTTTTCAAATTAAAAATCGTTGGAATACGAAAGTTCGGATCAAATATTCTTACCCCTAGTAGGTCAAGTAGTGAATATCCTTGTTGTAGTCGAGATATTTCATCAGGAACAGAGGCACGATATCTGTGGCTTAATTAAACACTGCGGTAATCAAATTCAAATCAACGCTCTAGATTGCGTATACCATCGCACTGTATAATGAACTGAAGTATATAATACTATGTGTGATGAAAGATTGATAGAAAATTAACAGAAGTTTAGGTTCAAGACATTTTACCTTACCTAAGAAAAGTTTACCTAAAGAAGTTTTCTAGGACTAAATGTTTAAAATGTACCTATGTATAAAGATGAGTGAGTGTTTAATCGCGAAAAAACGAGTATAATTCATTGGTAGGGAACTAACTGATCTTACTATTGATCTTAAATGGAACTTTTGATGAGTAGATATTGTATATTTATCTAATAATAAAAAATATTTTCTATTGAATTTGGTAAGGCACGTGCGGCCCTAACAGTATGCTGTCGGTTACAGCGAGAAGGCTGGATTGCCGTTACATGGATCATTGCATTTTATTATTTAATATACTTTAAGCTAACTACTCGTAATATAATATTTAGGACGATATTGAAACTAACACAATAATAAGCACATGGACTTGTGATTGTCTGATTGAATAAATAAACAATAATTATTACTATTATAAAACATGTCAGAATAGTAGTTATGTATATCCATTTCATCGCGTATATGTTAAAGTTTTTTACGATGGTATTCATACTAGTCAAAAGTATTTAAAACTTTAGATGAGTTTTAAAGCCAGTTTATTGCTATAACGCAGGTTGCGTTTGATATGGGAAGCTTGGAAAAATGAGCTTTTTATCACGAAAAATGTTTAATTTAAATTATTGAAAAATTAACATCAATCCAGGTCAGATACATTACTGAACGGAAAGTGAAACGTTTCAAAAAAGGTTTTAAAAATCAAACAGTGTATTGTCGTCATTGAAAATTGCTAGTTCAAGAGGTCATCCTGAAATCCATTGAAAGCCCGGGCATATGACACTGGCGAAAACCCCTTTACCCGGGTGTTAGCGAGTTTTACCCGGTTTTTTCAGTGACTTCGGGCTAAAGAGTACGTGTAGTGGAGAGTGGCGTTTCGTGTAAACATACAGTGCGAGCCCTCGCCATTCCACCGGATTAACGCTTTTTATCCAACCAGGGTGTAGAGCGAGAGGTGGATTATATTCACTTATTAATTTCTTTAATACATAAAACAATTTAATTTGACAGAGAACAAAATTGTTATCTGTCAAATTGATGTGACAGTTACTTGCTGATCGTGATTGATGTAAAGCTCAAAACATCAAGTTACGTAGAACGTCAAGTGATATGTAGTTGGCAAGACTGTTGAAATAAATAAATGTTTTCCTCGATACTAGCATATAAATTATACTTAAATTGTTTGTGAAAGTAATATTTCGTCTTTAGTAGTGCCTAGTGTTATTTTTTTCGTACCGCATCGGATCTTGACAACCTGTCATTTAAATAAAACTATAATTAATTAACCATCTCTTAGACTATAACGAATCGCGAATGGAGTGTGAACGTGTCCGTGCGCTCTAGGCTTAGGATTTGAGCTGAAAGCCGGATATTGAGATTCGGAAACAAAAAATGTATTAATGGAAATGACGATTCGCTCGCCGATACCCGATTTTTATCTATTTTTCGCAGGAATAGTTTATTTTAGGGATATGTGAAAAGTTTCGGCTCTGTCAAAATAGAAACCTTTTTTTATTGAACGCTTTTTCTATCAGTCTTTAGCGTAATAGTGATAGAAAAACTTGCCAGTGACTGCGATTCGTTTGACGCGACAAACAAAACTATTCGGAAAATTCTACGTATATTTTGTTTATATTAGAAATGAAAAAGCCTCCGGAATTGTTTGTATTACTTAACCGAATTTGTTAACAAATATTTTTCAATCCGTGCGTCAAATTAACATCAAAAGATTTAATAATATAGGTATTTCAGGAACCGTGTAGCTTATTTACAAAAGTAACTGTTCGATTAATTAATGGCAATACTTTAATATTTACTAACCGAATAAAGTAATTAATCTACGGTCTAACGGGACAATTATAGATATATAAATCTCCACCATGCATTAACTGAGTTTATTTCCGAACTGTCCGTCAGTTGTGGTTGTCATAGGACTTTCATGAAACACTCTGTATCAAGTTTGGCAAACATGAATCATTGGATTAGACAAATGGTAGCTGTCGAGTGAGCGTCTGTACCGGACACACTGATCGCTCACTCGAGTCGCGGTTAAATAATCGCTTTGTATCGAATGGCCGGGACAAAGATCGATTGATAAAAAATCGATTATTTATTCTCTATGAAAGTTCACAAGTCACAGTTGTGGCAGATGCTCTTTCTGGTGGCACCAGACATACATATTATAAGGTGCTGGTCTAACTATTGTGTATGAATTTTCGTGGAAAACTCACTGAAATATTATTACACATTGGGTGTACCACAAAGAACGGTTCGGTGGCCGTCGATACACAATTCATATTAAAATAATAAGTCCTGAGTACATACCTCGTCAATGTCTCCTCACAGAAAAATAGGCACACAATAATATCAGCCGTAAGTGTTTGGATTAGTGTTAGTATGGGCACAAAAAGAGGTTAGACTGATGATAATTATTGATACCTTGCCTCAATAGTTCTCAAACACGTACTAAACACTCACTATACAATTTTAAATAGTGGACGTGTCTATAATCATCTATATTTTACAAAACTTATATATCCAAATAAAAAATGCTAGACGCACGAGAACACGTAACCCGACAAGCTCAACAACGACTAACTAACTAAAAAATGTGTCGATCGGCCGTGTAAAAATATTTGAGATCACCCTCATCAAATTAAATAAAATTAAAATTATGTATTTCGAACATTGGGTAATCTGGGTATTTAAGTTTAAAGTTACATGTTGTTACATCCCCGTCGCGTATTCTAATTAGGATATTTTTTCACGCGTTACTTTTAATTTAGCGATGTCTCTCCACCATGTTAATTAAAATTGCAGGGCATAAATGTTATGCTGTAAGTATATCTTTCTATAAGTAAAAAAATATCCATTACAAATAGCAATGTATTTTTATTCCTATTCATTTTTCATTATTATAAAGTTATCCATTTACAAAATAATTTAATATACAAGATCCTTGATTGAAGTTCCCACATTCAGTATTACTATTACTTACATTGTATTTTCTTTATTTACTAAATAACAATTTTCTGGGTCCAAGACCGACAACATATCCATCGCTAGTGAGCCATACACTAATAAATCTCCGGATCCGAACCCGCGACCCTCGTCACGCCAGCTGCGCTACGCCATTTTAATCTTATGAAATTGTATAACTTATGACGCCTGACGCTTATTAATCAAAGGCTTGATATTTTAAAGGTATAATACTGGTGCTATAGCATTTCTTGCTTTTACCTTACATTAGGTAAATTTGACCGTCTGTAAATAATGAAAACCACAAATCTCACTGATGTTATCCGATTAAGGAAATAATTTATTTAGTTAATTACCAATGATCACGACTCTGACACATTTTGGATCATCTATCGGTCACCGCTCTCACAAGACACCGAAATCTGTCTAATGTTTATATGAATAGTAGTAATTTGTATCTTTCTCTTTAATTGTGCTTTAGTTAATATTTTAACGATTTCATGTATGTAAGTGATCACAAACGATCAGTAAATAAAGTTTTTTTTATTTTACAGAACGGGTCAAACGTGCAGCTCATCATGGACACTCTCTATGCCAGAGCGCTTGCAAGTGCGTTGCCGGCCTTTTAAGAATTAGCACGATCTCTTCTTGTAGGACCCTAAGTCGAATTGGTTCAGTGGGCAAGTATTAATCCAAACTACTCCTCTGAACTCGTGTAAATGCCAAGGGACCTAGCCGCTCGCTAAGTGACTGGTCGTCGACGATTTGAACCGCTCTTCGTTGAATACGGTCAAATGGAAGGAGTTAGTACTGGGAAGTTCCCGTCCAGAGGTGAAAACAGTACTGCAAGCGATGGGCCGGAGTTAACCGTCTTGCCTTGCTGAGCACACCAAGCTTTGGAGGAGTGAATTTTCAGCAATTTCTAATAAAATATTAAATAACGCAGTTACTAAATAAACAGACTTGACTATTCCAAATTTAGAAATACAAATATTAAAGAGAACTTAACGTGTAATTTATAAGTAGAAACAAGAAGTTTGAGTATGGCAGCTTATCCAGGTTGAAGGATACTAATTAGGGCGTGAATAGTGTCCTTTGATACTTTATAGTTGACACTTTATACGGTGAATTATTGAAATTCCGTTAAGTCCGTTTAAAATGGTTTATAAACCAGCTTAAGTTTATATTTGTAACTGTCAGTTACTGATCTAAGATTTATTAATTTAATTACGGCTACGATAAAATATAATTTGTTTTTATGTAACAGGACGCTCATCTGATGTTAAGTGATATCGCTGCCCATGGACACTTACATTGCCAGAAGGCTCTCAAGAAGAATTGGTACGCTCTTTCGCGCTGCAAAAACTGCCTTAAGAAACGCTCAGTTGTGGACGACGGACGTCGAGGTGATAGGTACGGATGGTATTTAGTATTCTGCCTTGACGTCCGATGATGAAACATCAACAGTGCTAACAGAATACAGAAACAACAAATGTAAAAGTACTGGGACTCGAATGCAAGTGTAAAAATGTAAAACTCAATTCGCTATAAAACTCAATAAACGTTCAATGTAAGATCTAAACGCTAAATATTGCAACAGACGGCATTAAGTGCTCTCGTAGTGTTGTAGGGGTCGTTTCAGCCCCATAAAGCCATTACACTGCACTCGAATCCTCGCGGGTCAAAACCGACCCACTAACCTGAAAAATATTATTGCGATGTGCGCACAATGAAACGTTACGCTAGATATTTATTGAAATGAGAACGATTTATTTTGTTGTTATGCTTTGATTTCAGTCAGTTTTTATCCCGCGTTCAGTTTTAGAATATCGAACGTTGAAACGATATTAGATTATGAGACGTAGTTTTAGAAATTTGTTAGGTTAAATAAACATTCCTTGTTCATTTAATATTTTTTAATTTACTTAAATGTAGGTCAGTCGTTAAAATAAATTAAAACTTGGACATAATATGCTTACATACATTGCCACTTAGGACTAAATACTTGAAAGGCCACCAGCACAAAAGTTTTGCAATGTTTTTAAAATTTATCAGCCTTGAAGTTCTATATTATTTAAGTCATTTTCGTTGTTCAGTAATAATTTATTAGTTTGTTAGTTAACTAAAGCAAACTTTAGTAAGATTAGTTTAATATGAATTCCCTTATATAAACGAATCTTTAGGACAGTTTATTTAGGAGAAATAGCGATTCGAATAGAGACGTGCACTTAACTGGAGATAAATGACCAGTTGCTACGCTTAATGTTCACAAAATGTATCACTCTCGTGACGGTTACATTGCCCTTTCCTTACTACACAGTACTGAAGTACTTATTTTATGTACTTGAAATGTATGTACACAGTCTTTAGATTATATTTTGAGTACAGTCAGTTGAAAACGAATCATCAACGTGACTAAAACATAAATAAATCAGTAGCGCTACAACCTGTTTAGTTCTGGGCCTCAGACTTCTGTATCTGATTCATGATCGTTTGTCAATCTAATAGGTAAGTAGGTGATCGCCCTTATGTGCCTGACACACGCCCTCGAAATTTTGGGAGTAAAGCAAGCCGGTTTTCTCAGGATGTTTTCCTTCGCCGATCGAGCGAATGTTAAAAACGCCCATTGGTGCACAGCCGGGGACCGAACCTACGACCTCAGGAATAACAGACGCACGCTGAAGCCACTTGCCAATTGCGACTTGAATAAAACAGATGCAGGAATGTGTCTAGTTGAATGCCAAGGTGGAAGGCTGTAGTTTCACTACGTGGTATTTAAACCATTGTGATACCCGATTGCATAATAAATAAAAAACAATTCTGCACTTATAAATTTCACGATAAATAATCGATAATGAAGTCGAATTGATACCTGACATGCCGCAATGGCAGAACAATTAGTGGTAATCATTCGATTACCGTTCGAGCTAATTTCGAAATACGATCGAAGGAGTGACAATTTCGATTTGTGGGTCAATGGGACCGCAAATTAAGATCAAGATACAGCAATAACTCTGAATAGCTGGTTATTAAGACGTAAAACAAGTATCATTCAGAAATCCCTAGGTATATAATACGGCCTCAAAAAACGTATATACGTGAAAACTTTATTTTCAGTTAATACGTAATTTTTCAAAACATTATTATTTTCACTTTACAAATATTCAATTGTTCATTCAAGAACATAAGATGATTGATCCCAGCGGAGCGGTATCACTCAATTCAGATGAACCTCCTGCCTGTTTGCTCTTTCTTCTATGACAAAATTGGAAACATACAAATCCGTAGTACAGTGTAATTATTTATTGAAATCATTCAAATTACAGTTTCAATAGAAGTGTATTCTATTAAATTATTAAATATAATATTGAATTTAACTTTGAGATTGAAAAGGGAAATAAAGTCGCGAAAATGATTAAAAATAATTCCGCCCACGTAATAATATGCCACATTGAACGAATAACGAAAGGTCAAGGGGCCACCTGTTACAATTGCTCAACAGATTTTGATTAACTTTTATTTTAAATACCATTTATTGCTAAACGGTTGTTTAAACGCTACGTGAAAAATTATAGGGCGTGGCTGACCTTATATGTGACAGTTATTAATATTAAGGCTGTGTTCATAAAATTTGGTGAGATTTTGTGAATTATTATCTGTGATACATCTAATTATATTATGGAAGCAAGTGTACTATGAATAAACGTGAATTAAAATATTGTGTTATTACGAAATTAGAACTGTTTTAAAAATAACAAAATAAGTATCTTGCACCCACGCCCTTAAATGCTTCAATGAAACTTATGTGAATGACATTTAAATTACAACACACATTTGTCACTTACGCACATTAAAATTGTGTCACATTAAACATGATACAAACGACATTTCGTTCACTTTCTATTTGGAAATCGGGCATATTTTTATAATTGCAACAATTTAGTAAATATATTTGGAGAAATCATAACTGGCTATTGCTTTTGGTTCCTCCTTCTCAGACGAGGCCAATTAATTTGGTATCCAGCTGCTGATTTGATTCCAGGCGGCTCCATAACAAGCCATGTAAATCGAACGTTTTCAGTCTAAACAAGGTGATTACCTCTCCTTGTAACAGCTTTAAGTATTGGAACTAATCAGTTCCTAAGGCATATTTAAGACTATGAAGTAGGTATACCGCAAACGTCTAGACCACTGCTAAAGTTTTAGTTATTATGCCGATTGCTAACTTGGATCCCCTAAAATTGGTCGCGATAAATTATAAGCCGGCGGCGGCAGTTTGGGGTGTGTGTAGGGACAATAGAAACTTCGACTCATAATTGCGAATTAACTGTAGTTGATAATAATTTGCGGATGTGGTCATAGGCGAGTTCAAACAGTTCAGCATTAAACGTTACTTCAAGCAATTCATATCGGCTTATTTTTATCCTTAGATTTTACTTTGGATAGTGTAAAGATCAATTGTATATGCTTTAACATATGCAATTCAATGAAATTACTTTTATTTTAATAACTATTCATATAATATTATTAATATTAATTCAAGGGCTTAAAGCGTCTTCACACTTTGATTCTTAATGGAACTGAAAGAATTCGATTACAACTCCATTTTCCACTAATCCCCATTCAAATGAAACATATGAAATGAAGCGAAGTGGTTTAAAATGAGATTAAAAATCAATTAATGGGGTGGCGACCCCTGCTCAATAATATTGGTTAAGCGGAGACAGGTTTCTCTGTATGTATTTGCATATCGTCTCAATATATTACTGCCAATGTGGATTGCTTTGGGTTGGACAAATGTTTAAATTCATTTTAGATATTATATAATAAATATCACTACAATATTTATAGTTCTATGGAACATTATTCAAAAATAACTTTAAAATAATGTTTTCTTTGTAAAATTGTAGCGCCTTTTGTGGAAGTAAGTACCGCCTGATAGGTTAAAGTTAGTCGCTGACTTAATAGTTTATTATATAACTGTGTCTGTAGACAATTAAAGCTTGGAGCTGAATTAAATAGCATTCTGTTATAATAACAATAATATATTACTTACCTTATTTAATGGACAAGCATCACGATGTATCTTGACTCTCTCTCTCAAATAGAATTCTTACCTGTAAAGGGTTACCGTATAAATATAAACATTTTATTTATAAACTATTGTAACTATTACATATTTTTATATTTAAAATAACGTAACCAATTACAAGGAGTATATGGTATTTACCGAGTTGGCCTTGTGGCTTCAGCGTACCGCAATGTACTTTCTTTCTATGAAGGCATATTTTAATATTCACCTGAACGGTAAATGAAAACATCGTGAGGAAACCGGCTTGCCTTAGACCCAAAAAGTCGACGGCGTGTGTCAGGCACAGGAGGCTGATCAGCTACTGGCCTACTAGATTGACAAAAAACAGAAAAATAAATCTGAGGCCTAGACCTAAAAAGGTTGTAGTTCCACTGATTTATTTTATGGTACTTCCCAAGTTACTTATAAGCTTAACGTTTGTATTAGGCATCAGGAGTAGCCTATATAATGTTATAGATTCTTTAACCTAGCAGTTTTCAGGCTATATATCAAACAAGTACATAGAGCACCGATTGTTTTGTCAATGAAGCGAAGATCTTGATAGATCATATGGTGAAGCTAAGATTCCAAGTAACTTACCTGATTACAACAGTCTATATAATACCATTAAACATATAATTTTAGTTTGTCAGTTGCCCTTAGACCTCTCGGCACAATAATAATTATTTACAAGCTCTGAAGGCATACTCGGCAGTAAGTTAGCAATAAAGTTTTTCCCTCGAGACACATGTCACTCCAACCCGACACATAAACATTCAACCTTCAGGACCATCATAAACTGAGGCCTTGTTTATTTCTATTGGCTTTTCTTTATTTTTTAAGAAATAATGCGAATAATTTGTAAAATTCCATGTGATATGACAAAATACAATTCTAAACTATCAGATTTGAATCGTAGATTCAATCTCGATAAATGTTTAATATTTTTTTTGGTAAATAGATTTTAAAAATATTGCACTCATTAACTTATAACGAATTAAGTATCAATTTTAAGTAAGGGTTGTGTTTTTAAGCGATTTAAGACTAAATCATGACACACACGCTAACTTAGACTAAGCAAAGCTCTCCCGATAGACAATAATATTAATCTCAAAGATCTTAGAAGCATTTAGTCAGTCTGTCAATAGTTTTGACAAAGTTAGCCAATAGCGGCTCGCTATTGACTCGAACAAGTTTATAACAAACCGTGATAGTTCGGTGATTCCTCTTGAGTTTAACATTCACACATTCTAAACTAACTTTGGATTATCTTCAATTTCAGGTGCGACCGATACTATGTCTAGGATGGTCAATGTTGTACTTGTTGAAGGAAGCTCAGTTATTTAACAGAAAATCGAGAGAAATCGGTAGGTGATTTGTGAAACGATATTCTACAATCCCATCGATTTGAATCGATGTAGGATGTTTCCACGTCCATAATTATGTGCAGAAAGAAACCAAAACAACATTTTGATTACTACAACTATTAAAACCGAGTATTTTCTTAAGTAACGATTAACGGCTAGATATAAGTCTATAGATTTCTCTGAACGAAATAATATCCGGCGCGGCACCAACTTCCTTATTGTTTAGTTATTAATTTGACTAACCGATATTTTGTTACGGGATTAATATACGATTCTTGATTGCTTTCATGGCAGGGAAAACTCGGAGGCGGAAATGAAGGTTTTAAAATTGTATTTGAATATTTAAGACAGCGTATTTTTTTAAATATGCTTTTTGTTTTTGGTATTTGACTAAATCGTATTTGACAACGTCTTTAAGATTTATTTAAATGACTACCAGTTCTTAGCACTTTTTCACAGGGAATCGAACCTGCAACGTCTGGATTACACCTGTGTATGTACACGAAGCCTGATAAATGATATGCCCGATGAAAAGAAGTGGACACGATTAAAGTCCATCAAAAGTGGGTTATTGTGACGTCATTAACTATTAGCGCTGTCAGATTTAAAAATTAATTTAAATTAAGCAAACAAAATTTCCGACTCTAATTACCGCTATTCACAGCAGCTCGTTCAAAAGCTAATAATTTAAACGCTAAATTAATTTCACTGTGACGCACTTTAATTATATTATCGTATAAATAATGTATGAACGTAACGAATTAATATACCATCGAATACAAGACTTGTATATTAATATTTTATTGAGTCACGTGAAGTATGAATTTCAGCGCTTAATTGTAATTAATTCAGGTGTAAACGTTTTATTTGAAACTGCCTTAATAAAAAAATCGTTTGACAGGCCCGTATTTATTTTCTCATAATTATTTTTAGATAACAAATGTTTTATGTTTGTAATAACAAATAAAGCGAAATATAATGTATAATATAGTATAATTTTATAGTTTCAAGAATGTATAGCTATATTATAGAAACTAAGTGCTGATTTTTTAAATACTCTCTCCACATGGGGCAGACATATGTTGCAGTTTGTTCCATTGATCTTATTTTTGATGTATGCAGCGTAAACACAAATTGATGATAAAAGACAAAGTTAGAAATAATTATCGTATGTTTTGGTTACATTAACTGGATTTCTCTAATATTTTAAAATAGTTTTTTAGTTAGTTAGGTTATGTTTAAATTTCTTAAGTAATATTATGGACTTATGATCTTCTAATATATGGTGTGCTAGTATCAGTATATATATTAGTCTACAGACAAAGTCGGCGTTTCAAATTACCTATAAAGTAATAAAACAACAATAATTAAACGATCTATAAACAAATATTCCGTTCATTAATTTGTTAATTAAAATTTTATTCACCGGCAGCTCGTTATCATTCTAACATGTTCGTTTTGTTTTCATTATTCTTTATTGTTTTTCATTGCAGAATAATAAATTCTGGTATGTTTATTTTAATAATAATAATTGAACCTGTAACAACCTCAAATAAACTTTGAGATGGTTTAGAAAAATCTTAAATTCTGATCATAAACAGTGTTGGTATACTGGCTTGGGGGTCTCTCAAGAACCTGAGATTCAATTGATTTTTCCTTCTCTTTACGCTATTAATACTTGCATCTACGGCGAGGAAACCAGCATTTAGACCCAAAAATCGAAGATACAGCTCAAACCTGAGACCTAAGTGAGGTTGCTTAAAATTTAATAATTTACACAAAAGCAAATTATCGCTCGATACACCAATTGCGAGCCACGACACGTTTTATATTTTAGAATAAATTATAATTATTTTCTATACTCAAACAATTGACAAGACCCTCGGAGAGTAACCGATTAGAATAAGAAAATTGATTATCCTATATTCCAGTGAATTACGCTGTAGATTTCGATCTTTCTGTTATTAAATATTGTCCTTAAGACTTTTGTGCCAATTTGCAAATAAGACTTACAGCAGGTTCATATGACTGCCAGCACTTTAATTTAAATAAATAGTTATACCCGTTAGTAAATATAGAAGAATTAAAGCGTAACATAATACCAAAGATTCAGCCAGTGTGGTCTTGCCCACTAACGTTTTCTTCAAACTACAATGTGGTAGATGTCGTAAAATGAGAATAAATTTGAACGTCGGCTTTGACTCTTAGGGTTTAATGTTATGTTCGTAATAACTCGGAAACATTAACAACATTGTTGAGATGCATTAAAACCTTCCGTGCCTTCTTATAAGTGAACTTATCGAAGGTTGCTTTGAAATAGTATATACCTATATAGAATTATTCAGAGTTAACAAAACTATTAGTTATGTAAATTTATTACTTTTGTTGGGAAATTGAAGCAGAAATTGATGTTAATGAAAAGAAGAAATAAAAAGAAGATTTATAATTCCCTGAATACTAGGTTTTCCTTGCTCATCTTCTGATTTTATTCCATTTAGTATTTTTTAAGATGAAAACACCAAACGCTTATCATTCTAGTACCGCCATCGGCCTGCTACGCAAAGTTTAGATGGGATGATTGTGGTAAGCCGCCCGTACCCGTCATGTATTACTGGAGACCAGGTTCTAGATGTGAAGTAGGACTTTGGCGTGGCTGTCTTCCAAATCTCAACATGTTCCAGGATGAATACGAATGTGTAGCCACCTGTATTTATTCATCAAGAGCTGGTCCCTCTGATTTCCATTCAAATGATGCGGTAGAGCAAATTGACACAACTGAATTAGAAATACTAACGACAACAAGTAACGGAACAGATGAGAAAAATACTACAATCGGGTATACAATGCAAGATACAGGTGAAACTGGTCAAACTGCAGAAGTCGAAAAAGTGGAAGGTGGAAATGATACTTCTACAAATATAGATGCAGCTACAACAGTGGCTGCTTAATTGAAATTGCAACATTAGAAAAACAATATAATTTAATTGTTAAGTTATTTGAATCTTACCTTTTCTAATAAACAAAACATCTATTTCTTCGTATTTTAAGCTCGAATTCCGTTTCGAACCATTCGAGACGGAGATTGTAAATGATATACCAACAAAAACATAACTTGTAAAAAAACCAAGTCTCGCAACTCAGTACCGTAAAAGTTGTGAGATCCATATAATACCAAGTTGGTTAATTTATTCAGTCCCTACTTAAGGGACCTTCTTAAGTTATCAATATATTAACAATCTTGTATGTTTTACCCAATTTTATCTACAAACAATTTTTAGGCGAAAATGACTTGAACTACGTCGAGATAAGGATGGTAAGGCCGTGCCGCTTTTTTGCTTGTTGATTTTTTTATTATACATAAACGTTGAAAAAATATATTTAAAAAAGATAACAATATTGTTATGGCGTCGGTATATAATCTAAGCTAGAATATCAACAAGACTATGGAGCATTGTGCGTTATCGATAGCCGGTGGCCAATGTAACATAAAACGACATCGAAGCGTTGCTGTAACTACAATAAATCACGCACTAAGAACACAGCCTTGCGTGAGTTTCGCCTTCAATATTCAAGATAAACTAAACATTAACTTATTTCTCAGCATTTCGTGGTAAATATGTCAGTAAAAGTCTTATATATATAGCAAAAGATGCTAAAGAAAGTCTAAAACTGTTTATCAGTTAGCTATGTAATAATTATTTGATACTAATGTACTATAATGAATGTCATAGTTGAGTATTTGTATTTATTTAGTTATGACTACAAATCTAGAGCCATCCATTATACCATACATTATTATATAGTATAAACCATATATTCCATACACTATTAGTTCTTACATTTCGTAGTGTCTTATGGTCAATTTCAGATATTTAATTTTTGAAATATTGTTTGGTTTTAATTTATTCAAATTATTTTTCCGTGAAGATAGGATTAGAACTGTTTGGTCGTGGAAATAATATCTAAGCTAGATATTGCTGATATTAGGACCGTTGTATGTGTTCGGTTTACTATATAGCAAGTGTGTAAAAATACATTCTGTGAGAAGTAACGCATTAGTAAACATAAACACTGCAGGCCTATATTAATTTCAAGGTCAACGCCTTAACGTCAAGCGAACCTCACACAATTTGTCACAGCTTATCACAATCAAATCCTGGGGCCGGTCACTATATTTTTCAATATGGCGTCCGTATTGGCTATATACATAAATCTTGTCGGCCTGCGTGCGATAGCGTCGAATGGCTAAATTAATCTATCCTCCACACAATGCACAATATTTACTGCGAATTTATTACTATACTAGTTCGCCCTTCGGCTGTGCTGGAGGTGTATAGGTGAGTCCTAGTGTTGGCCGACATTGGAAGGGCGCTGTGAAAATAACAGTGACCTATTATTTAACACGTCCATTGAATCACTGTGATGTTTAAAGAAACATGCATACAGCCGTAACACGGTTAATCTGAGATACTCGAGAATTGAAGACAGTGTGGAGACAAAAAAGCAGAATTTCTATGGCCTGCAGGTTATTTATAAAAAAAAATCGCTACTCCATAATCATTTTACAAATATTATCAAGGAAAATAACAGTTTCAAATCACAGTGATTTGTCCCACTAACAGTCTCAAGATAACACATGATATGTTTATCGACCTATCAATATTTATTATAACGCCCACAAATGAAATGGAATACAATGGCACTGTGGGCAATGTGTGATAATAAAACTATAAACTCGTCCTAACCATAGAATCATCGGCACAGAATCTGAAATTGCTCTTGAAAGTTATTGATGCGATAACAGCCAGGAATAGATTATTGCAAGAAGATTAATCCGAATTATTCATAACGCCATAAGTAATGAATGCGCTGGAACATTTTGTATTAAGTTGTTTAGTTTAACGAGAGAACGAGGCTGCGAGACAAAAAAAACGTGACTAAAGTATTAGATGTGATAGTGTGTGATAATTCACCATTAATTAAACTTGCGTCTTTATTGCCGTCGCTTGTTCAAAGAGGTGAAAGGCTGATGAGGTATAATATGATATTATTTTATAGTTAGAACAAAGTTTAATGTTTCACTGTGTTTGAGTTTAGTTTCTCTGGGAAATCATATTTTTTAAAGAGACTATATAAATACAGCCCTTAAGCAGAAGTGGCAATGAGCGGTGCACTTAGCATAATGCACAAAAAGGTAGACTTAAAAGAGAGCTATATGCATAGAGGGGAAGAAGAAGATGGTGCCCTATAAAAAGGTGGTATGGAGATATAGAAGCGTCAGCAGGAAGCGAATGGAGAAAGAATTCCATGAATAGAGATATTTGGGAGCACCTGAAGGAGGCCTTTACCTGTGAAGGGGCTCCGACCAATAGTACTGAAGAAAGTTAGGATAAAAGAAAAAAAAAATATATAACAAATCTAAACTATATTTTCAATATTTGTGAATATTGGAAATAAACGAGCTTTATTATTATAATATAAATACAGCATAATCTTAAGACCTAACCCACTACACATCGTATCGGCATATTCCCCGGACAACGCGTGAAATATGTCTCAAACAGCACCACCCAGTGTAAACAGAGCTCTGTGCAAGCAGTAAATTCTGCACCTGGTAGGGTTTTGGTGCTCACGTATAAATGGACAGGTGTCAAGCTTAACTGGTCGGCTACACAATAACGAAAGACGGGAAATGAAGAATGGTGGTCTCCTTAAGGATTTAGGAAGCGTCGATGTAGTGGGAACACGATTTATTGTTGGAGACACCGCTTTTATTAACCTACTTTAAAGATATACTCATGGGGGTCACGATTTATGCATTTTGAAAAATGGGTGTGGCATTATTTTGACTAATAATATAGAATCAATTTTTTATGCAGGTGAAATATTTTAACACACAGATAGTGATGAACACTGTTTTGTGAACATTTAACACTATTTTTGTCTATAACCACAGATTACTTCAGGTAATTGTTTGTAATACTACATTTGCTTGGCCTATACAATAATGATTTACACGTGTTACGTGATTGTTTTGTGTTAGATAGTTGCTTTTAGCTCTAGTTGCCTAGAAAATATATTAGCATGAAGAATATAAACAAGTTTATGTTGTTGTACAAGTATAGTGTCAAATATTTTTTTAATACATCGTTTCTTTACTGAGTCATCATGGAACATTACGATCTAGCCTTATAAATAATTTAAATCTAACCTAAATTACTAATAAGAAAATTTAACATAAGAAAGTGTCCAATGACACTACATACAGTCTCTATTATGAGAAAGACACTTTGTTCTTGATTTCTATTTTTTCACTTAAGACTAGCGACTAACACTAATTCAAATGTTTTTGTCCATTTTAATCTTCCTACTAACCCCGCGATGTCAAGAAGTTGAATAGCCTCGACATTTACGTTATGGTGGAGCTTTTAATATGCTATAAATAGTGTCAAATATAAATAATAACTTCTCTTAATTAACGCGTGATAAATTTAGTAATATTACGTTAATGTTTTTACAGTTCTCTTTCATTTTATTCTTCAAATATCTATAAAAACTAAATCGTGCAAAGTTCTTAGTAAATCCTAAAGAATCTTATAATTGAAGCACATAGAGCGATAGAAGTTAGAAAAGTTGGAAGTCGAGACACGTCTGATGCAGGTGCCTGCCTGATGAATAGCGATAATTTAACTTACACTTTGTAATCTCAGGAAATGCATCGGAAGGAACACAGTTTAGATATATATCTAAAATTAATACTAAATTATTATACAATTTTTTTTGGACCTCGAATCGCAACAATTAAGCAATAAGTTATGTGATAAGTGATTAAACTTGTTCATCGGAGGTACGGGGTTCTTCAAAAACCTTCGTAAAATCATTATTTGCACTTACTACTTCGAAAGCATCAGGCTGGTTTAAATGAACTGGGCCTAATAGGCTATGTGGTTGATGCTTACAATAAAAATATAATGATAATGCATACTCACGGCTCATTAGACAGTGTACACATTACGCACTGGTAATATAATTATCATGTATGTGCACGGAGCATGTACAGTGGAGTGGAATCGCATTGCTTTGGGATGGCCCTTGACAAACTGTCTGTTTCTCGGAACCTGTGCCCACTGTGCACGCCAACCGATAATACTGTTATAGTAGAGTGTAATAACAATAATCATGGTCACGTGTTTTTGCATATGAACAGCGTTTACAGATACCGGCAAACATCTTGAACTTAAACAAGGGAGTGGGGGAAGTTTGCGCAGCGCGGGACATAAGCGTCAACTGATTTACTAATTACGCGATCGACCGCCCCCAAGTGATACCTAATAATCGCTTCGGCGCAGTAAGGACATTTATTCAAGATGTTTGCCGGTATCTATACCTAAATTACAACCTTCGTAGGTGATTCTGCCGGTCTACATATATAGGTACGGTATTCTTAATACAGGATCGAAATCTGGAAATATTATTTCACGAATCCACTAGTTGAAGAAAGCGAAGTGCATATATTATTTTCCTAGGCCATTCTACTTTGTACTAAAATTATTACAAATGTTAATAAACATACAATCTAATTATTATGTTACTAACGCTGTACTCAGCTTTCCCCGTCTGTGACGTTCGTTCCCGTGACGGTAGAGTTAGTGGAAACACATCGATTCTATGTTGTCTTAGGTAAATCGTCCCGAGCGGCGACAACACTTGTCTGTTTCTCTGTTTGTTCTGGCAGCAGTATCAGAAACCAAATGTACACACTGTGCTTCTAGCATTATTGTTCGTAACTTATATAGGCCTCTATCAAGAGGATTCCGCGAAAAAGTAAAAAAGAAAATCGTGCAATAACTTATTTATTTATTATTTTAATTACTTTTATAGATTATTTATTAGCAATGAACAACAGGATTTTGGAAGTGATTGTTTTTCTTTGTTTTATAGAACTGGGAGCAAACGGGCAGGAACCTCATCTGACGTTAAGTTATATAAAGCCGACCATGGACAATCTCAATGCCATGGTTTGCAGGTGTGTTGCCAGCCTTTTAAGAATTGGTACGCTCTTTTATTCAAGGACCCTTAGTTGAATTGGTTCGGAATTAATTCAGTGGGCAGTTGGTACCACAAAGTGCGCGGTAAAAACTGCCTTGAAAAACGCTTAGTTGTAGAACGACTGATGTGGAGGTGATATGATTTTAATTATGATATTTGCCTTCAAATCTAGTATCTTTCTAATGTGTGCACATCATTCTGTGTCTGTTTAGTGAAATGCCAATGTAATTAGCCATTTGTTAAGGGAACATAATTAATTAAAGTTGCTACAGAAAAAATATATGAACTTCGAGTTGAATTAGTTTTATTGATATGAGATATGACTATTCACCCAGACTTCTACTGAATAAACAAAGAATAAAAGCGTTAATACTAGTAAAAATATTAATGCACAGTAGGTATACCGTTCTAGTGTATATGCAAACGCAATCTAGTCGGTACATTATTGGGTGTCCGAATTGAATTCCTTGTTTTGGCCCGTTGCTGCTTTTGTTATTGCAATTCAATGAACTTGCTTAACTAATACTTCTAATTGTTATCTTTGAGGACATCGTCGTCACACACAAAAAAATAAAAACATACGTGTGCCACATAACCTATAGGGGAAGGTCGGGGACCCTTCGTACGGTTTTCACATTTTATTTTTTTCTTTTTTTCTTTTGCCATGAATTAATCACCTGATAGCTTAAATTTATAGTCTAACTATCTGAGATTCATATAAAAAAATTACAAATGATTTCATCTGATGGTTCAACCATAATTATGATTTAAACTAACGAACGAATCTGCCCCATCAACGGGGCACCTTCGTACAGTGTTGGGGGTACCTTCGTATGCTGTGGGGTAGTTCCGTACGTGCGATTAAAACGACACACATAAATCAAAATTCATTTATTAGCAATGAAATTAAACAGAAAAATAAAGATTTAATTTCTATTGAACAAAAATAAAATACTTTTCTTATAGTGAACAAAAATTACATAGCTCTTCTGATGTAAAACAAAATTTAATTAGTTATGTATCTTAAATTTAGAATCACATTTCTTGATCTTTGGTGCGGATAAGCACTTCTTATTTTCGGGTGTGGCACTATAAATTCGCGGTTTTCCTGGCCGTCGCCGTCATTTTGTTTGTTTTATTACTTTGTTACAACATGCGGATAGGGTCGAAATGCCTCTGGTGTCAACACTGACCTCGAAGGAACTACTATTTGATGGATTTGTAAATTATTCAAATCATCTGGTTCACAAGCATCAAAATCAACCTTAATAAAGATAATAAGAAATAGGTATTAATATATAATCACATCGACGATAACGAAAATGCAACACAGGAAAAATTAGCAATTAGCACACTAACACAATCGTACCTACCTACCAGAGGGTTTAGTCAAGATGCCTTAACAGTAGTGTAGGTAGAAAGTCGAAAACTTAATTTGTATGAAAATGACAGTTCGTGTCGACAAATTTTCATACAAATTTAGTAGTACAATTCGTTCAAATGTGCCCCATCTAGTGCTGTCCGAATGTACCTCACTAACTGAACAACAACAAAATATAACTTATTTAAATATTAATAGGAAAACGTCATAAATTAAGTATTGGAGACGTATCTTAAGTATATTTCGCAAGTTCTCTACTCTACTCGAAAACTTATTTTATCTACGGTAACAAGAGACAAAACCATTGATCAAAAAATTACTTACCGAGCGCGAAAACACGTCCATGCCTGTAACTTCACTCTCATCGGTGCGATTTTCGCAAAACTTCGTTGATGTATAGTTGGTACCTCGACTCATGCACACATACAAAAATAAGACTGTACTTTGTTTCGTTCAAGTTTTATTTTGACTGTATGAATGTGCCCCGCGTACGAAGGGTAATGATCTTCCCCTATCTGTTTTTGGTTTGGCAGTTATTTTCAGTCGGTAGTACAATTAAGTTTTAATTCAACAATAAACATAAAATATTCAAATTTATTTTATGTTGTACTTTTAGAAAAATACGATTTATATGTACAACTGATTTTAACTTTTTTGTTTGTTATTATATTCGCATCATCAAATATACGAATCACAATTTGTGAATCTTTATTAATATAAAAACATTCTTTACTTAGCCAATTGTATAAGATTATTTTATGTAATATTACATGAAATAATATTCGATATGTACAAAAATCCAAAGATAAAATTGAATTTCTAGAGTTCCCACGGAGTACATAAATCAAGTAGCAAGTCGGATAGCGACAGGCATACGAGAGGAGCCGCGGGAAGAGTTATAGTTCGCACACCATTATGCATGTCGCCTGTGACTTACTGCTACATAGACATATGTACCCACTACCGGCTCATACTGTACCACATATACATACATAGAACGAGATATCCGTTAGACACTCTTTAAACTTGCTACGAGGTTTTTTGTGATAACACAGTATTAGAGGAGTAACTCCCAAGTGCTGATCATCACATCACCGGTTGAACGCAGTGAATCGTGCTCATACGGTGAATACACCGGCATTTATTGGACATAAAGTGAAACATTTGTGGCAGGCAAAAAGGGTGGTCACACCTTTAAAAAACTTTATCTAAAGATGTCAATCTAAAAAAAAATCTTTTAACCAACTCTAACTAACCTATAGAACTGCTATTTTGAAATTTAATATCGTATTATGTAATAACCATTTACATAGATGCAATGTAAATTAAACAAATTAACTCCTCCGGTTATCTATCGGTACGTTTGTTACGTTTTAATTAACTTGTAATTAAGAAAATAATTAATTAAACGTCCGACCTCAGCGCTGCGAAGCTTGTTTATTAAATTTTAAGTTATGACTTGCTTATCTTTGCTGAACTAGAAACAAGGATATATATATACATTGTTATTTTCGATACGATTATAGGCCAGAGAGCAGAAAATTCTTATATAATAATAAACGGAACACTTTCCAATAAATTAACTCCTGATTTAAATTTCCATTTAATTTGATTTCCTGACTGAGCTAACAGTTCCGATGATTTGTGGACAAACGTTAAAAGACGAATTTTCTTGATTAAACTTTCAATGCTTATGCATACAACGGCTGATGGAATAATGAAGTGAATTGGACTTTTCCAATTCAGCAGTTTCCCTCTTTAATAAGAAGTAATGCCAACGGGTCAGCAATTGGGGCATGGGTCGACTAAAAACTAGTAGGTCTTCTTAATTTTTCTGATTGTTATTAATAGTATATAGAACCCATTAAAATCTAGTTTATTTAGACACAAAAATATATTATAATTCAGACTGAATTAAGAGATAACGGTAACATAACAAAATAAGTAATGACAACAAGTAAAACAATCACACTCACTCAGAGTCGATTTAATGAACGACTCCGTCTCCGAGTGTGGACTCAAACAATTATTTTATACATAATACGCTTGCAAAACATTCAGGTGAATAAAACAATCCAGATTTTACTATTAAATGGGAAAGCAGACTGTCTGTATAGGTCTATTCGAATCAATTCATGTTAGATTATTTCAAGAAAAGTAATACAGTTGCAGAATCATGGCTATATATATACTCGAAAGGTAGCAGAGTTCGGCGGCATGTGTCACCTATGTAAAAAACTTAATTGCTCCATAATTAACAAATATTTTTAGAGACAGGTGCGTTACCAATTATTATATCATTTTAAGTGCCTTTTTTAAGTGTGGGCGACGCGAGGTGTTCGTAAGAAACCGGCTTCGCACTGAGATTTATACAGAATAATATAATTATTATCACGTAATAATTGCTTAAGGTTTTCTATAGCTTAGATGATATTTTTCCCAAAATAAGGTAATGTTTGAGCACGTATGTCCCTTGAGGCATAAGATGAAAGATTAGACAAGTGTCGCATATCCTTCTGTTGATTTATTGTGTGGAACTCCCGCTAGTCGCTTGGGTATTAATGTGTAGGTGTGCTACACATATGTGTTATTCAAGCAACATTTAAAGAGAGCAGTCTGAAAATCAACGGTCGTTGGTGACAGCGTTCAATTCCGTATCACCTGGATTGAAAGTCCGATTAGGAATGCAGCTTAATAACACATTCCATTTAAGGAATACACTTTAAAAATAAAATAAATAATAAATCATCAAACTTCTGAATCTGTTTCGTCATCATTTGTCGATCTAATAGGCAAGTAGGTGATCAGTCCCCTGTGACGGACACACGCTGTCGACTTGTTGAGTCTAAATCAAGCCGGTTTCCTAAAGATTTTTCTTTCAACGTGTTCGTGTTCGAATGTTAGATGCGCACAAGAAATTCCATGTGTGTACATCTGGGGATCGAACGTTAGGGATGAGAGTCGCACGCTGAAGCTACTAACACTGTTCTGTATAGAAATATAGTTTACGAAAGTGAAAATTCTCTTAACTGAAAGCAGATATCGGGGAATGCTGCAGTTATTTTTGCTCTATAACAAAATAGCAGTAACGAATAATAAGTTACACGAAAATACTAGTTAAATAAAACAGCAAAACTACATTATATCCATTTAGTATTCGAGTTATCAATATTAAATAACATTTCAACATTTGTATGCAAAGTTTTGTGTAAATGTCGAGTTTAAAAGGCTTCAAAATATGATAGCATTACCGCAGGATGTTTATACACGAGCTGTCAAACGCACAACAATTTCCTGCTAGTTATAACTTTCTGACTAACTTGCACCGCGCCTGTCTACTGCTCGCAACTGTCTGATTATTTATTCATTTAAAATATACTTTAAAAATGATTAATTTCATAACGTTTAGCTTTAAAAATCTGGCAATTGGACATCGACAAGAGCGCATGATAAACATCTCGGTCACTATTTAAAAACAAAAAATTAGAATTTTCCCTATGCGGTTAAACTATTCCGAGATAAAAATAGTGACCATTACATTACAAAAAAACGAACAAGCTAAATCATTTAAACTTGGGGCTTTGGGAGGTATGACGCCACAAATGTATAAAGATATAGTATTAAAAATTTTCGTCCTTGAAAAGTCTTCTTACGTTAGTCATAGCAAACGTAGAGCAGTGGTGCCTTCAGCGTGCGACTCCCATATCGTAGGTTCGATTCCCGGCTGTGCACCAATGGACTTTCTTTCTATGTCCTAATATTCGCTCGAACGGTGAAGGAAAACATCGTGAGGAAACCAGCTTGCTACCCAAAAAGTCGACGGCGTGTGTTAGGCACGGGAGTCTGATTACCGCCTTGCCTATTAGATTAGGTAGAGAAATCTGAGGTTGTATCGCAACAGATTTTTTATATCTAAAATGTTTATATGTTATTACGAATTGATTTATAATAATACATCTCATTATCAAATAAAGAAATATTTAAACTTATTAACGCAACTATCACATAATTTTTGACCAGTGCAATTCCTATATCGAAAACATATTTAAAAAAAAATATGGTTTTTAATAACTCAATTACAGTAATTGTTCTATAGCTTTGATACAAAATGACGTAATTTACCTTTAGTGTTCGTTGTTACGCCACCAGTTCAATTGTATTGAATGAATCTAAATATTAAATGGACATATTCAATACTAAGAATTGAGAACAAAAGGGGATTGAATCGACAAGTTACAGGGAATATCCCATCAAAGTTAAAGGAATAGCTCACTATTGCCGATAAATTGTTTAGGAAGTTTGGAGGCGCTTTCCTAGCTGCGAACTTTGTTATATGATTTAGGAATTGGCTTGTAAGTTCTCAAACTAAAAAACAGCTCGAGTTTGGACTTGCATTTGAGTATCGAATAGTCATGCTATTTCGAAGCTGCTGTTAGATCTTGTTTGTATGGCATTTTGACGTCCCAAAACTCCCAATGGGGCCCCTGTGTTTGTCATGTATAATTTGTAAGGCAAGTAAGGTAAGACACCTTAACAGTATAAGTCAGTTTAACAAAAATATTGTTTCGTCAGAGTCACGGCTCTACGCCGTATGTGTTAACCACTACACTATGGAGATGGATCACAATACATCAAAAAATGCCGTTGCATTATTAATAATTAACAAGAATATAACCGATGTATAACAGAATACATACGAATTGAATATTTGTTTATTAAAAGTACGATTTAATTATATGTCAAAACTGATTGCGATTGAAACTGCAAAGTACACAAGAGAGTGTGAGGAACGATGTTGTGTGTTGGGCCTTTGAGCCTTTGTCAGGAGTTTTGGGTGTTTGGGATGCAGTTCTGATGTTTGTGTAATGACTTCTCCCGCAAATAGCATCTAACTTACTGAGCGAAATACATTACGAGCTAAACCAACTACGGTAAGTTAAAATGCCCTTAGTGGATGCACAACGCGTAACTGAGTTAGAATACAAAAAATGATCACTTTATTTATTTATCGTTATCGCTAACAAGCGATCTCATTCAGGCAACCCTTGTAAGGAAAAAACATAAAATTATACAATCACCAACCATAACCTACAATAAAACAAAAAAAATGAATAAAATAAACTAAAAAGCTAATCTCACGGATTCATGAATTACGATACAATACAAAAGAATAAGGAAAACAATAATTAAAAGCCCCGATTGAGCAGGATATGGTTAAGAAATGTTTATGTAGAAGAGTTTTAAAAGATGTTAGGGAGGTCGTCAATCGTGTGAGTTGGGTAGCGTATTCCTCAACTTTATGGCGGACATCCTAAACGAATTGCCTAAAAAGGATGAGTTGTGAGATAGACTTTCCAAAAAGCATCTATTAGAGCAGCGAAACATATAGTACTTGGTACATTTTAATGTCACCTGTAGGACAGTAAATTAGAAGTATAGTAGTCTACATTAAACGCGTCTTACTTATCTCGTCTGACAACTCTTTAGTAAACAAGTCTACGGACTTAGAATGTGAAACAAACGAAAACGCAATAAATCTCTCTTATAATTAAAAGAAAAGTAAGTCCAATCACTGACACGCGCCAAATGACAATCACATATTCAAGCGGAACGCCCAATATTTTCATCTTCTACTACTTCGCCCAATCTAAGCCCCCGAAACAGAAAATGATAACCAAGATATCCTTTAAAATACAGCATAGAATACCCAAGAATTTACAGACATTAAGCAATAAGCATATCTGATCACTGGCTCCCGAGGCAGAGGCGGGTAATTTTTAGCCGGTTATTATTTTAGCGGGAACAATGGCCCTCCAATGCAGTAATAGGCAGGTTCGTTGCAACTGCTAAATGGTTATCTTGAGATCTCAGAGTTGAGTGGCTCAAAGCTTAGGATAAAGCGAGCGATTTTAATGTTCATATTTATTTATTTATCTTCACGCCTTTTTCCGAAGGGGCCTTCACTTACTACGGTCCTGACATATGCTCGTCGATTATGGGTACTTACGATCTGTTCTTTCTCTACACTCTCTGATTTGGTACAGGTATTTTTTATCATAGCAGCTTAACGCAGCACATATGAAATAAAATGTGTAATATTACCTTAGTTAAATAGCTCTACAATTTTGTGATGCCAACTATTTGTTCTAGCTTTCCAATTATATATGCAATCAATAAGTGTGTTATCAGAAAAGTAAACTCCAAGTCAGGGTTCTTAAGTGAAAGCACTCTCCTAAAAGCACATAACTTGGAACGCATCGTAATTGTTGCGCACCTCTGGCCCGCTACTTTCCGCTTCCATTGTGAGGCCGGTGGATGCAAAGGTCACGAAGCTCGCTCATTGAATATTTACGAACAACTGAACATTATTTCAAGTCAACCGTATGAAAGAACTTCGCGAAACTGAACGGTATATTTGTTTCTTTATAAACTTTTGGTAAAATATATGTTAAACTTCAACATTACGTCTTAATCTGTATTTAAATTCTATTCGACTTCGCAGACTGCTATGCGATTGGAAATACATATATATACGTACAAAATATACAGATAATACAATTAATTTATGCGCTTAAAAGTCAAATGCCTTAGGTTGCGGGGAAAAAGATGGTACGAGAGGGACAAACGGGCTTTGTTGACGCTTGACACGTATTTATCCCATACCTCCTGAAGGAATGATCAGATTTCGTGTGTCGGGTATACGTAACATCCTAATAACTTCAATAATTTGTTTCCGAATGTAAAATGCATACATAGTGAATTGAAAAATTCAATTAAGGAATGTCTGATCACTATCAGTCTTAATATAATTTATTAAACAGAATATTATAAAATATATTAATTTATATGCTAATTTTGGAGCTGTGACGTAGCGGGCGCTGGGGATTTGGAGTTTAGAATTGCGACGCAACCTCATGTACTGAATTTATAATTTGTGGTCTGCCCTGTGGTGGCTACAATAACCGCTTTTCCTATAAAGAGTAATACTATAGTACTACGCTACTTGTATTACTATAGTGCTGTTTTATAGTTAAGAGTTTCTAATTTAAACCAAAGAGAAAGTTTTTAGAATAAAAAAATTGTTTTTAGTCTCTATGGTACAAACTTTATAATGAAAACTAGAATATTTATATTCGCTCGACATCCTTATCTGTTTGCCTTTTGTTGGCAAAGGCCTCCTCCATAGCCACCATAAATATCTGACCTGGGCAGTTCGGGTCCATGTGCCACCTGCCACGGCTCATGTTCTACCCATTTTCCTCTTCATGTGACCTGAGTACAAATGCATTAATGACTTGATGCATTTTGACTGTCCTCAGATGGCATGCCCGGCCCACTTCCAGTTTAGTTTTTTAATCGATTACGATTATTTAGTTACATTAACTATTAAGTTACATCTTTTTTGTGTGATTTTTTATTGTTGATATGTTTATTCTGTCAGAAAGGTTTTCCCCATCATTCTTCTTTCTATTCATTGCATTCTGACATGTTTCAAGTTTCTTGGTTAGTGATTTTGTTAAGGCTCAAGTTATACCTAACATACGTCTGTTTTAATATTAAAAATTGAACTTTTTACGTTACGTTCACTTAATAAATATAAATGGCAGGTTTCAGGTAGAAATTACTAGGATATTGATAATGATACACAGTAAATAAATTTTCAAAATTGAAATTCCAAATAATTTCAATAAACTTTCGTATAGCCTACAATAATCAAATTCATCATTCTTTAACCCATCTTGTAAGGCAATCAGAAGCTGATCGTTTTCACTTTACTGCCAATTATATATCATCGTAATATTATCCAAAAATTTCCATTTTCTGATGAAACACAAAAGCAAGTTGTAAGCATTAACAATATCAAGTTTACATTGGTAGTCACAATCGGTAGACGTTAACAGCCCTATTTATGAAAGAGTTTATTCAGCAAAGAAGCTTATAAATAAATTATATTATTACCTCAAAATGAAGACGTATAATTGGGCGGCGTTAAATTTTGCTTACATTTTTATGAATAAGCAAATCCAGTATTAAGGTGTTTTATAGCCTATTAACCTGAGGTTATATTTGTTGCTTTTAATATATTTCGCGTAATTCCCAGCTATTCTGACAGCTAAATAATGGCCTCGCATTTAAGTGCCTTTTTAATGGAGCCTGGTTAATTATAGTCCAGAGAGGTCTATTCCGATGTACCCAGAATTTCGAATGGTTTTAACGAAAAAAATAAATAAACGAGACAATTGATTGCGTTTAAATAAGGACTCTGTTCTCTGACTTTGTTGCCTGAATCTCTAATTTAATATAATTGAGAAGTGCGAGCGCCTGTGATTATAAATCCTAAGGTCGTGAGTTAAAATCCAGGTTAGTAGCACGTAAAAACGATACATTTATCTAATATCGCGTTCTATCTAAACGTGCTCCAATCGATCCAAGAATTTTCTCTGTGAAAGAATTTATAAAATAAAATTTATTTTATAGAGATACAAAACTTTCATTAGCAACCAGCGTAGTGGATAAAAGTGTAGGGCACACTTTTCATTTTTTTTAATGTTACAGGAGGCAGACAGGCAGAAGGCTCACTGGGATCGCAAGTGCGCTGCCGGCCTTTTAAGAATTGGTACGCTCTTTTCTCGAAGGACCCTAAGTGGAATTGGTTCGAAAATACTTTAGTGGGCAGCTGGTTCCACATAGTTCATTGCAGGAAAACATCCCAAAAGTGGGTTGGAAAGGTTTTTAGGAAACGCGCTCTGTTAACACGAGTCCACTAGTTCTAAAGCAAGTGGTACTGAAATAAGTCTTAACTAATAAATAATTAAACACATTTTAAATCGACAAGCTACCTATTAATGGGAAATACAATGATCACTCGACGCATATAATATCGGTTGAACATTTTTAGGTAAAATATATCCCTTACTATCCTTTACGAATATAGGCTAAATTATTGCTCTGCAGAGATATTCCCAGAGATGTTATTATGCTAAAAGCCTAAATAAATACAAACTGTTAAAGTTGAGATCCAAGTAAGTTAGAGAAAATTAATCTACACATTTATCTAGCGCGTCGCGGTCGTGGTTATCAAGAATTCAGACAAACTTCTCCAACGCCGACCTAATTTCTACTGAAATTCATAAACAAAACATAAACTTTAGTTTTAATCATTAATTGATGATATTTTATGAAAATTTTGAAGTCAGGCAGCGTAACGTGTGTGGTTCATAATTATAAGGAGTCGTTGATGCTTCCATTGAAAGAGCATTTAAACAGTCTTTCTTTTTCATATACTATGAGTTACTTAAATTAAAGAAATTCATAAAATATTTCACCTTCAAAAGCCATACGAAATTATTTTCAATTCAGAATTAATAATTGGCTTTTTTAAGACTTCGCTTTCAAATAATTTTATTTAGTTATATTTAAAATAAGTTTCTATTTAAATTTACAAAGACAACACTTTTCACTCAACAATAAAGTGTTATTCAGTGAATTCGTCGTATGTAAAGTACGTATTATGATAATGGACGCTGCGTGTATTAAATATATTCGCGTTGAATATATTTCAGAGCTGCACAGCTTTTGGTTACTCTACATCGAAATTATAAACTGTGTATGTTTTGTTAGAACTACAGTATCTAAAGTAGTGAGTCGAATAAACTAAAACAAATATTATTTAACTCACGTTTTATTTCTCTAACGAAAATTCACTTTTGGCTCCACTTTTAAACAACATCTGATAAGCCTGTTACTCAAATGTCACAATTACACTCAGTTCTTGTTACTGCTACTTCTGATATCCTAAATACTTCTTGCTTGCTTTGCCGCCAGTAAATGTAGTGAACATTCACGCTAACGCTCACGCTAATTTTTCTACTCACTTCCCTGTCCGACAGGGCTAAGTCAAAATATAAAAATATATCTTAGTTAGACTTATTAAACAACAAGTCGTTGATAACATACACTCGAATTATAGAAAAATATTTAAATCAAAAAAATTTTTAGTTTTAACGGAAAACAATTATTAAACAAAGTGCGGACCCCGAAAAAGGAATCCAAATGTTTGCGGCGTCTGGTTTAAATAGTCAATGGTTTCGTAAACACGCAAATACGATACCATAAAAGCTTTGATTCAATATTTGTCTCGCTTTTAAGTCTAAAGTTCAAGTTACTGAGAGCTTGCGATTGTATCTACATAGTTTCTTTGAAATACTCAGTTATATTTGCTTTAAACGGTAGTCTCTTATTGTATAATTATAGTTTTATTTATCGTTAATATAATTGATAATGCTAATTATGTTTTTCTTAATAATCATTCAAATTAACAAAACAAACCAAAATATTATATTAAGTTCAATAAATTACCGGTTTTTCCTAAAAACATAAGCCTTGGGAAAACATTTTCCCCTAATTTTAGAAAACCCTTTTAATAAAAATAATGCACACAAAATACTTTGGCGAGCATAAAAGTAAAATTATCGCTCTGATTAAAACCCTCGCCACTCAGCCCTCATATTTTCGTGAAATATATTTTATTTTGAATACGTATTTTTGTAGCCAGGTTTTTACAAGTATATTAAACAATTCAAGTAGGTTCTATGAATGTCATTAATGCAGATGACTTACCGTAAAATAATCCGAAACATCTTACTTGCAGTTTTAGCTTAACCCAAAGAGACAATAACTACACATTAAAGTTTTTTTGTTGTCCTTTCGTAATAAGGCCACTTCGTTCAATGGCTATTAGATATTTATAGTACATATATGGGTAAAGAGTATTGTGTATTCTAGTTATTTAGTTGGTAATTACTATTACTAAGGGTATTATTAGTTTTGATTGTTGTTTATCAGTATTATATAATGGGTAAATGTATCAAAGGAAGCTTCGCCTTAAAACTTAGTAAAATAACTTTAACAGTCTCGATTTCGAGTTCACTTTTAATTTAGCAATGGTACCGGCGTTCCAATTATGATTCCCAACAATCGCGGTAGCCCTACATCAACATTGAACAATTTTAAACTCCCGAAACGAAAACAAACACGAATTACCTTCCATGTTTACAAAGTACAGAACAACTTGTCGATAAGGACTAGATTATCTAAAGACAATACGGGTCCGTAATGTTTCGATAGAAAGGGTCCATTTTCTATTAGCCAGGGATACCCAGTCATTTGCATGTTAACAAATACGATAATTGAAAGCGCGCGTAAGCTTTTTGGAGCGTGTATTTTTAATATTAAAGCTTTATTTTAAACTTTTTAATGGAATTTTGGGTTTTTGCTTTCGAGGACTTTACTATTATGTGCGATTGTCAAGAGTAATAAATGCGGAAAGCGTCATTAAAATTATCATAATGGTGTTTATTTATTATTCGCTATCCGGGATCGTAATGGTAAGTTTTCCTTTCAAGGATAAAATACTTAAACGTCATCAGATTCCTTGCTGACATACCAGGGGTATTACTTATATATATATAAATATGGCGTCATTGTTATTTGGATTTTCTAACACTGAAAATGACAAATTACTATAAAATAAATTTTTATAAATGAAAATAAAAATATATATTTTTATAAATGTGATATTGTTGGAATCGTATTTTTTTTGAGTATGATGCTATGTAGGCACACGTGATGCTAAATTATATAAATACAGAAACTAAAAGTTATTATAACTAAGGCTTATTTCAACTTTGGGGAAAAAAAGCCACGTTTTATCATATACATACTAGTTTTAGAAATGAGATTAACATTCCTAAGAACAAATAAATTTCTCTACTAAATAAATCTAGTAGTATTTGTTTTCGCATAGACGCACGCAACTAGAACGGTTCGTGACAAGTGACGTCACAGCAGACTGTTTCATGCTTTCAACATAATCGACACGTGTCACGCGCTCCGTCAGCGTGTTGTGTGGCACGCGCCCTTTTTCACAGCTATATTTCATTAAAATAATGCATATATTGTGGTAGCGAGTGCCATGCTGTATCAATTGTATATGAAACATGTTATTTTGTCTATGAGAGAATCCTGGAAATAGATGTCAAACCTGGTCAAAATAAGGATACATACATTACATACATTTTAACAAGAGAAATATTCATAACAGTAGTGTGTAGAGTATAAACCATTATAGAACGTTATTTTTAATATAGAAAGAATATTAGTTAAATACGCTTGGCTTGGAGTTTTGGTAAACTATGTAGAAAGTATATATACTGGTAAAGTAGCTTACTTTTTTATATCAAGCGTAATTATTATAGGAAAATAGGATTAGAGGAATGCCTCTAAGCACAATGCTTGCACAATACTCAAGCAAATCAGCTGCAGCCATTGAGCTGGAAGGCTTGCAGCGATGCATGTTATTTCCAATTGTCCATACTCCATGCACTCGACTGCTACGGTATTTCTACTAATAATTTCAAGCGCTTTATATGCTGGTATGTTTGATATACAATTGAATGGATTTTAGGGTCATATTACTCAATCTAAGAAAAAAATATGCCCTGGATGGTGGCTTCAAAGAAATAGAACCTTAACTTAAATCAATATGCGTTATTTTTGTTGGATTAATATTTGTTTGTATTTATATTAAGTCGAAGGATTGTTATATAATTTATCCGTGACATTAATTTTACTGCATAATTAGAGTCTTCACAAATGTAATGTTTGATCAAAAACATACATGTTTATGTTTGCCAAAAGTAAAACGCTGCTGAATTAAAATGGAAGTCACGTGATTTCGTATGAATCGTTTAGGTAACTTCGCGATTGTGCTATTGAAAGTGTGTTCCCGCGAGTCCAATCACGCGGTATTGCTGGGACAACGGGGTGAGGTGGAAGATAGGGGGACGAGTGGGCAATGGGATACATACACATATAAAGTTGTGTTTGTTAGAATTTTGTAAGAATAAAATGACTTCTTGTGGAGGGTATTAACATTGTAAGTGAACAAGAAAAATTATAATGTCTTTAATTTTCATTACTTGATAGCAGTGTTGCTGCCCAGTGGATTCAGCGTGCACCAATGGACTTTTTTTGTATGTGCGCATTTAACATTCGCTCGAACGGTGAAAACATCGTGAGGAAAGCGATTTGCGTTAGACCCAAAGTCGACAGCGTGTGTCAGGCACAGGAGGCTGATCATGTACTTGCCTACTAGATTGACAAATGACCAAGAAATAGATACAGAAATCTGAGGCCCAGACCGAAAAAGGTTGTTATTGATTTATTAATTTTTTTTAATAACACTATATTATCAGTTTTGGATACGCTTACCTCACAAAATCAGACAAAAGAAAATATAAATATTTTATGCGAGACTTTTTATGAATTAGAATAAATTAATTGAATTAGAATAAGAAAGGACCGATTAATTGAAGGAAAATACTAAAGTGCTTGAAGATTGCGATTAATGTAAAGAATCAAGAGCCAATTAGGTAATTCGTTAAGCCGTCACACGCCAATGGGGTCACCCGTGTTTATCGAAGCCTTATGAGGAAAATATGCTTTAATTCCCTTAGAGCCGTATTCAACAAAGGAAAAACACCGCATTAGGTATTATAAGTTAATTTTAATATCGACTATACACTTTGCCCTTACATCGGTTTGATAGGGCATGTATGGACAACGTTTTAGAATGCATTAAGTAATAAGTACACTTCAGTTATTAAAATAGTTTCAACATATTTAAATTTACCATTTTGTATTATAAAATTACAATCTGAAGATAATTTAATGAACGACTCTGCGTACTGCTGGTAGGTAAATTCCTACGTCAAATGAATGCCTGAAGGATATTTGCTTAGTTACACATATTGTCTATTAAATGTTTTATACATTTAATCATAGTTACTGAACTTTACGAGAATAACAAGTACCAATACTTTATCTTTTGTTAACCTAAATGGGTTTATGCGATTGAAAACAAGTAATGACACTTGCGTTTATAAATGTATTTATTTATTTATAAATTCAATCACGCCAGACAAACATACCATAAACATAATCCTTAAATATCAAAATTTGTCATAGTTGGAAACTATATTGCAAATGAAAATTGTGTTTAATAAACTAAGAACAATTTAATAGAATTAAGCTCACGCTCTAAAGGTGTAAAATATTATAATTTTCATTAACTTGAAGCCAAACTAAACAAAGGCTTGTTGTATTCGTAGAATTTAGCGAATTTAGTACACGTCGACCTTGGGGAGTTTAAATTTCATCTTAACAATGTGGTGTTGTATGATGTAACAGAAACACAGGGAAATCTTACAGCCATAATAATTAATTAATTAATCATAGTCTTTAATTTAGAGTCTCAATTTAATAAGGGTTTAATAAAGATACCGTATAGTCGATAGAAAACGAAATATAATTTCCTAATCAGTTTCAAATTAGAAATCAAATATTATACATACATTAACAAATATGTCTTTTAAGTTCTTAAAAATCATAACAGTTATTAATCCACAAGTATCGAGCTACAATTGTTTTAATTTACATTAACCTTATTATTGAAATTGGGTTTTAGTACTACTTGGTTAAATTGCATTAAAACCTTAGGTAAATCAAAATTTAACAGTTTTACGAAATAATTGAATTGAAACGTCATTTTCGCTTATTTTCAGTAATCATAACTTAGTTAAAATAGGCTTTTACTGCGAAATAATTGGCCTTTCTATAAAAAAATAATAACACTATATTTATATCACAAAACATGAGAAAAACATACTACAATAGCCTAAGTGCCTAACGGTGTTAACATAAGACGAACGTAAGAAAACGCAATAAATGGTATTAGCAAAAACAGATTTTGTTTTGAGCAAACTCTTAACAATAAAATTACAGATATAAAAATAGCATTAAATTCATTTTTGGGCAGTTACAACCCATAAAAGTCGAATAAAGTACATTCAGTTAATAAGACATAAAAGTAACAGAAATAATAAATCAAGACGGGAATCTCACCCCTGACCTTGACGTAATGTGAAAACAAGTAACAATCAAGGACAACCGATATCCTCTTTTAGCTTGTTTATAAACAGCATTATTAATGATAAAAAGAAATAATGAAAAGTTACTGGTCTTGTGTAGAAATGAATTGCTTTTTCATTGGGATACGAAAGATTTTTTATAACAAGCGATATTATCTTTCGGAACCCTAAACGAAATCGTAAAGTAATAATTTGTAAGTAATAGTGAAAGAAAAGTCGTCGTTCGTTGAGGAATTGAGTTAAAACTTTTCATTGTATGTGTTTTTTTTTTACGAAATAATAATTGAAAAATATACAGCAATTTATTTTATTATTATCTACACTTACTTTCTGCCCATAAATATTTCAGTGTCAGTTATAAGTCACATCACAGAACAAAAACTTTTATCGTGATCACTTGGGCGGGCGGCGTGCGCTCCGTAGGGCGGGCGGATCACAACTAAACCTGCAACTGTTGCACAAAACCTCTGTTTACTTTCAGTTTTGATTATGTAAATTGTTTCAGCTTTGAATTGGAAAATAGGTTGATATGCACGCTTTAGTCTATCTATTTATTAATATAATATATCCTTGCCTTATATCGCGTTTAGTTTTATACGTTTTTCAATAACAGCAATTGTTTTGTACCTATTTCTGCTACTTTATTTATTTTTTTCATTTATTTACACTTCGTTACCTTATACAAAAACAAACATATAAAAAAGCTAAAAGCTTTAATAAGTTAAAAACGGAAAATCCAGGGGTTATTAAGTTTAAATAAGTACTATAAGGTTCTAAACGTATGTTTTAACTAAGACATTAAAATGTATGTACTGATCTTATATTGTCTATCTTGTAGACATAAACTGAATTTAATAATTAACCTCTTCTGAAATGACAAAGTCGCGGGCATATGCTAGTTTATTGAGAGAGCTTAGAATAGGTTAGTAGGTCACTTTTAATGCAATAATAATACAAGAAATCTTGTACAGCTTTCGCTAAATGATGCGTCAACGAAAATATTGACAAACGACAGTCGTAACTATGAAAACCTTTTAGAAGAAAACACTAAACCGCTAATTTGATTGTTTTGCTTGATTGTACATCAGTGGAAACCACTTAACTTAACCACTGTCACACATTTCCCTCTAATACAATTTCGACTTTATATTAGTTGTACTGAGGTCTATTTTTAAGTGCGTCTTAACGTGGTATATAAAGTTATAAGCGTGGAAATCGCAAGTACACACAACAAAAGAACAACTGATTCGCATTCGGGGCTATTTCATTTCGTGTATAGAAGAAGCGAACAGCTTCTGTGGCGTTCCATTAGTGGGCTGTCAACGGCGAGCGCTCAAAAGGGAAGGAAATAAAGGAATAAAAAGGGAGGAGGGTATGAAAAACTTTGAGTGCGATATACATCTGTTGAAAGCGCTAATGCACGATTCGATGGCCTACTTGTTTGTCTTTTTGTAAACTTTTGTGGCGGGTTTTGTTTTTCAAACGGGTCGAGTTGGAAAATTATCATATTGTTTGGTTAATTCACAATTAAATTGCTCTGATGCATTTTCATGGAATAATTTCATTGGTATTAGAGAATCTATAGGAATAATGTTTCCTTAGAAATCGGAACTAAAAGATTATTCAATGTATGTTATATTGTAGGAATACATACATATTTAATGTAAATTTTCTAAAGAACCTTTTTAATGCTAAGCATACGGAAAAAGTCGTACAAAACGCTACTACGATGAAGTCAGATAACAAATCAGCCGCTTTGATAAAAAATATTCAACTGTATAGCGTAGTAAATATACATTTTAATGTGGTCAAACTGAGTCTTTATATAAATATAAAAGATATATTCTAACTTCACGCAATCACCAGAATTAATAGTTAGCTACAATAAAATAGAAATGTACGAAGTCACAGTAGCATAAAATTAAAGGAAGATTTAAAAATGGAGCAAAGATTCCGATTTCATATCGTGAGCTAAGCTTATGTCGCGGTGCTGGGAATTTAATATCGGACTGGAAATATATCGGTTTTGGTGAATTCAAAAACTTCGCCATTCATTCCACATATCATTTGATGTTCTTTAAATACACAAAAGGCTTCAATAACGTCTTCTTTTTAAAATTATCTCGTTATAATAGTAATGTTTTTTGTGTTTTACATTTTGTTTGCTCTAAGCACTCCCTCAGATTTTTTTCTAATAAAGTAGGTGATCAGCCATCTGTGTCTGATATCCTCACAATTTTTTCTTTAACCATACGAGCCAGTTTTAATACGCACTTATAAAGACAAGTCCATCGGTGCACAGCCGTGATTCGAACACAACTACCTCAGGGTAAATGGGTGCGTGCTCAAGCCACTCGCCAAAAATATTAAAATTTACATAGCATTTATATTGAAATACTTACGTTAAAATAATATCTTTTTACATTGAAGAATTTAACCGACAACGGTATATCAGGTTTGAGTAACAAATTAATACGATTTGTTTTCACTATCTCAAAACATTCCCAGTTCACAGATCACCCGCAATCAATCCTACCTCAAAATTTACTCACATTTTTTACAGTAAGCTCTACAGTTCCAGTAAATATTCTTATCTCCTCTGTGGTTGTGAGTCGAGAATTTTACGTGTTCACAAATTTAAAGGAAATACTGTAGAAGTTAGATAAAGTGCGTAGTAAGGTGATAAAGATTTATTTATAGAAATTCACCGCATCATATACAATGATATTATGATATATATTACAAGCTATTTTTTTCTAAAATACATGACTTATAAGCTAAACAAAAATGTGACAAAATTAAAAGGTAAAAATAATAAAAAAAATATAATTTTTTTAGTGTTACCCAATTTTATATTTTAATAGTAATTTTTTGCTATTGGTATTGGTAAGCAAAAAAATACTTTAATAGCAAATTAGGTAACAGGTACTTAACAATGCTTTTTTAAAAATTTACAAATACACTACCACATATAAAAGGTCAAGGTCTGGATAAGTAGTATTTATTCCGTTATATTCGCAAAAAATTTGAATGAGAGTTGCCTGAATTTTTAGGTAGGTTTTAGGCAGACGGAATTTGGAAAATTTTGCTGATTTTGAACCTTGGGAATGTTAGTGTTCTGTAACAAGTTACTGCTCCATGTGAAGAAAGGTAAGTATAGATTTAAATCAGTCCCATATATCCACTGCAATTTTCGAGAAAAATTAAATATTTTGAATTGTCTTTTAACATGAACTCTTGACATACGTAAAGCAAATTGTCGTTTGATGTGAAGTTGAAAATGTTGAAGATAATTATTTCGGGTTATTTATATGTCCCTGGAGACATTCTTGAAAGGGATACAAATGTCCCTCTTAATACGGCTGAAGCCCACTAGGTTATTTTAGTAACAATTTGTATGGTGTTAACACGAACCAACATTTTATAACATTTAAACATTTAAACCTACTTTCCTATTAAAACCTTTTTGCGGCACGGTGTTGTTTGGAAGAGATCGCATAAAAGGCCGCTCATAACCTTCATAAGTTTATTAGTGCTTTTATTGTACTAGTTTTATTATGCAAGGAAAAATAAAACGTTGTTTTAAATTTCAAACCAAAACGGAGTGAAGAGAAGTCGCTCTTTTAACTGTTAAATGCAAGGGATATTGCTAAAGTTTATCGTTTCGTTTTGTACTTATAAATTGTAATGTACTATATGTTTTAAATATTGAATACTCTTCATATCATAAGTATAAAAAAAGAGAAGCTACTTCAAGCACTAAAAAAAATATGACAAATGTTACCTGATGAATTTTTAAGTCGGTAAAAAAGGGCAGTTTGAAACTTTCAAAAATATTGGTTTCTGTTAAATCAAACCGTTGTAACAAGTTGGTCGTACAACTTGTAAATTAATATTAAATAAATGATATTTGCGTAACTAGAGCGGAGAATTGTATGTTAGTGTGATGGATGGAGGCAACGGCAGACTTGCTGTTATCGTGACGCCAGAGATTAGTTACCGTGTAGTGTAGGAGATGATAAAACCAAAATATTCATACAATTATATGAACTGCCGTTAGGTAATAAGTGGCCAACATTTCTCGATATAACAACTGTATTCAATTAAATTGATTCAAAAGTAGGGTATTAAAAGTTTGAATAGAGTGATTAATAATAAAATAAATCAGTGGGGCAATAATCTTTTTTAGGTCTGAGTCTCACATTTCTGTTTTACTATAATTTGTCAATTTAATAGGCAAATAGGTGATCAGCCCGTACCTGATGCACCCTGTCGACTTTTTGGGTCTAAGACAATCCGGTTTCCTCACGATGTTTTTCACCTTTCGAATGATTGTTAAATGCGTACATAGAAAGAAAGTCCATAGGTGCACGGGGGTGCGAACTTACGACCTCAGGTATGAGAGCTGAAGCCACTAGGCCAACACTGCATAGAGTGATTAATATATTTTAATAATACTTCCGTGTGTTAAATTGGACTCCAAGATATATCAAAAACATACGTATTACCTTTCACTAGCTTTGTTTTTATTTATTTATTTGTATTTATTTTAAAAAGGCACACTAACACACATACAAACACTTACAGAGAACACACGACATACAAAAACCCATACATACATACATACATGTGCATCAATGACGAGTATGCACAACTTTTAAAGGGAAACATTACAATGCTAAAGAGAAAATAACTTATGCATAAAAAAAATGACAAACTAGATCACGAAATACAAATGTACAATTTTAATTATAATATATTTCTTCTTTGCAATTGTTATTTTTGGTGACGGATCAATATTGGTTGCAGCATCATACGTCTGAATACATAGAGACTGTCATTCTGTGGATCTGCTTCGCATGTACTCAGAGCGTCGTTTACTGCAGATTTAGAGGAGCATTACAACCAATGTTAGTCCTGCCCGAACGTAAAAAAAAACTGATGTGTTTCTCTTTTAGAGGAAATTCACTTGACTTACAACATTTGGTAACTTGGTAGTTATTTTAATTAGGTATTAAAATGTTTTCTTAAATAGAAATACATTATTTGATTTAGGATCATAATTTGTAGGAAAATACTCAGCCCTCGATTGCATATCTATATGATTGCAAACATATAGACGAAATGTTAACTTGGTAAGTATTCGGTTCATAGACTATCTTATCAACGCAAATCGCCTCAAGCTAGCGTATGAGCTAAGGTAAGCACGTCATCCCATAGCATTTAACTCTGACATAAACATACATAAGTTATAAGCTTATATGTGTTTAATAGATACGAGATTATATTGAGAAATCCAATATCAATAGTATTTAGTTTGAGTGTCTTCAATTCAGGATTAAAGACTAGATGACCTGGTAGGTGGTGGTAGTAAAGGCGTTGGATGCAAAGCGGTCATACTGGAAACTAAGAGGAGATGCCTAAGTCCAGCAGTAGCCGACAACAGGCTGAAATCACTACTGTGATCATTCACTGTTACCCTTCATAGAGTAAATCATTAGGTATCATGTGTCAACAGCAGCAGTGTTGGCCTAGTGGCTTCAGCGTGCGACTCTCATTCCTAAGGTCGTAGGTCTTTCCCCCACTTGAGCGCCAATGGACGTTCTGTCTATGTGCGCATTTTACATTCGCTCGAACGGTGAAAGAAAACATTGTGAAGAAACCGGCTCGCCTTCGGCCCAAAGAGTGGACGGCGTGTGTCAGGCTCCGAAGGCTGATCTCCTACTAACCTATTAGATTGACAAATGATCAACAAAGAGATACACATATCTGAGGCCCAGATCTTAAAAGGTTGTAGTGCCACTGATTTATTTTATCATGTGTCAACGCGTGTTGGACTTTCTCGTCTTTGATAACACTCTTACCTCCTACATTCCTACTCCTTGTACATTGTCGTCTTATACCCATTAATATAGAGAAGAGAATATTTAATGCTATGTTGATTGGTTTACTTACAATCTGAGAGTGATGAGTGTACTACATTGAAATGTACGTATTCTTAAATGACTTTCCTCTCCAAATTCATAATACAACGTCATGAATACAGAGAGGTTGTAAAAGTTTTGAACAACGCCATTTAAGGGTTATTAAAAATGCAAAAATAAAGGGAGGGAGTTTGATTATTTCCCAACTGGTTACTTAAGTTAAAAAAAGTTAACGTTAAAACAGTTTCATTAAGTGGTGTGTTTTATAAATGCGAAAAAAAATTTACTTTCAGAAACATTTTTGCGGCACTTTTTGTTTTGTTGTGGACTCCAGAGCTAAATTGGTTACTTGGTATATGACTGGGTGGTTTTCGGTTCGATTCTCTCTAAAAAAATATTATTTCGGTCATTTAAACGGGACCAAATACCAAATGGCGAGTGGTACACATACCTACAGGTTAAATTTATTCATTCATAAGTAATCTAACAGCTACTCATAATAACATATTACAATAAAAATAAGACAATATACTAAGCCAAAACATATACATTGCCCATAGTATATTGTTAAACGAATAGCGGTTCGAATCGTTGGCGACCAATCCTTCTCCGAGCGGCTTGATCCTTTAGCGTTGCATAGATATGTGAGGTCACTTTGCATCTTCTACAACATTTACCATGGAAAGTGTTCAGAGGAGTTGTTCGGATTAATACCTGCAGCTGAGTTTCATCATCGGACGTCGAGGCAGAGTACGAAATTCCACCCGTATCACCTCGACGTCACCCATTCCAAACAGAGCATTTTTAAGGCAGTTTTCGCCGCGCACCACCACTTTGTGGAAGCAGCTGTTCACTGAAGTATTTCCGAACCAATTTGACTTAGGATCCTTCAAGAAAAGAGTGTACCAACTCTTATAAGGCCGGCAACGCAAACGCGAGCCCTCTGGTATTGAGAGTGCCCATGGGCTAATACTTAGCATCTGATGAGTGTCCTGCCCGTTTGCCTCCTGTTCTATAAAAAAAGCAAATTATACGAAACAGTAAACGTAAGTCAATTAAGTATATTAATAGATAAAAAAACTGAAATTAAATATTAAACAAACTACAACTTAATATCTTAAAGAAAAAAGTCTTCCCGCTTCCTAAAATATTTCCTCACTCTTTGGTAAGGTAAATGTGACATCTTCATAAAGTGTATTGCAGCTAGCTAAAACCCGATACATTGGTGAATTACGCAGATAATTCATGTTCGCACATCAAACAATTGTGAATACCTTTTCGCATACGGGGAACAAATTATTAAAGAAATTAATGATGGCAAATAGGAGCTATAATTCATATAGTAACGTTATTTTATTAAAAGAAACTTTAATACGGGAACCATTGTATATTTATAATTGTCTTGAAAGTAAATCACACGACACATACCACACATACTCTAACCGGTACCAAGAGAACTCAATAAAGCTGTCATAGTGACAAGTACGCTTCTTATTAGCTACTTCATCAACGTGATATTTCCAGCAGTAAGGGCGACATTTCTTTGAATCTATTCTTAGATCACTTCAGCTGTAACTACAACGTTTATTATGAAGAGGAAGGTATTTTGGTATATTTGTACCGAATAAATAAAAACAACTGGACCAATTCTAAAAAAAAATGACTAAACGGCTTTGTTTTAATTCTCGAGAATAGTTTTAAAAAAGTCCAGCCGAAGCGGGGACGGGTAGTTCATAACAGAATAAAATGGATTAAGTCAAATTAAATATTAAAACTTAGAGTCGAAACGGTTTGGACATAGTAAACAGTTTTTAATACCAACTTGTATTAAAAATATCAAAACCTAAAGAGTCGCGAATAGCTAATTTCATGGCGATCTGCCATAAACCTGCCAAGAATATGGCAGAGAGGGGGAAATTAAAATTCTCGTGTAGCAACACTGTAGACATTTTATTAAAGCAAAAAATGCCGAAAAGCGTTCACAGGCTACGGCCCTGCGGGAGGCTTTTATAAGGCGAACAATAAATCAACGCGGGAAAATATTTAAAAGCACGCCGTACCAAGATTCTAGGATTTATGCCACTTGGGGCAATTGAGAGGCCCTGTGTAACGTACGAGATCCTTTCGTAAATGCAATTTGGCTTATTGATATGAAAACTTTTAACTTTTCAGATTGAGAAAATGATCAAGAGTTTTTTAATAAGTTTTTTTTTAGATTTTCAAATACATCACATACACCGTGGCATAATTAACCCCAATTTTTCGTGAAATACTATTACCTCCTCTGTAATTTGGAAAGTATGAGAGAACATTTAACGATATTATTTGTTATTTTGCATTAATAAACGGCCGTATAGTTGCGTAGTGTGAAAATATTATACGATTACTTTTAGGTTGTATAAAAATTGCCTATTCTCCGTTGTGGATTGAGTAACGAAAGTAATAAACACGAATGCTAAGTGGATCAAGCCAAGTGGCCGGTCAAACACAAACTGCACAAAATGTTCTAGCTCTAATATTATACAAGAATTGAGTGAAAAAAGAGTCTTTCATGCTCTCGCTCCTTGCCAAAGGCCATACTTTAAAATGTATTAACTTTGCAGACGGGAACCATAATTTCGACTGTTTATTTGTTAAAGCTTGAATCTGCCTTTTAGCTGTATTTAACTGCATTCGTTGAGTTTTAAGCATGTACTTAATTTATTATTAGATCAAATAGTTTTTTTCTTTGAATTGACTTCTCTAGCAGCAATATAGCCTAGCGCACTTTGAGATGTTGTCATTGGAGAATCGTAGAAAATCAATTGATATATCATTTGCGTTAAGGATATTTAAGAAGCAGGCTGATTGCCCCAACCTTTTAGCTAAATTTAGATTTCGTGTACCCTCTAAATGCCCATCAGCCATTTGTCCCTTTTAAAAGAACGCCTTTTATTCAAAACTCACCGATATCCAGATTGAGCATTCTGATAAACAACCTAGGTCTGGATATCCTTAATTGCTCCCCTCACTTTGAAATCAATTTTACTTTAGGTTTTATAATTTTTTTTATTTTTATTTTTCATGTACCAATGTATCAGTGCGCCGAGCTATGGCAAGCTTTTTTAAATAAATAAGCCGTGTTCAGTGTTCTTAATATATCTGTATATCTCTAGTTAACCTATACTTCAGAACTAACTTAATAGTCATAATTATTCAAATCTCCTACTTTTATACACTTCTTAATTATGATTAAAAAATGCGAGGAATGGTTTAAGATTACAACGCGCAGAAAACAAATTTAACAAAAATGTTTTGACAAAATAAAATCAGTTGTACGAGGAATTCAATTAAAAAGTTACAATCGACTCGCTGCCGAGTAAATCCGATTCGATTACAAGACTCTTATTACGTTTAAATTAAATTCACAATTTCATCGATTATCATTTTAATTTCGATAACGAAAGGGTCGAGTTCGAGCGCTATTTGCGTTTGTGTTGTTTATTTTAAAATTAAAGCGTATCGTTGCTTTAGTTATGATTCTATCCAGATTTATCTTTTTAACATATTTATGGAGTTTATTTAGGACTTTATCGGCGTTATAGGGCTTCTTCTTTTTCTTCAGGTGCCACTTTATGAATTGGCTTTTAACAATTTGAATTGCGCTAGTCTAAACAACTCCGCGAATGATGCCGGTCCACTTTCGTACGTTTCACTACCACAACTTCTTCTTTCAACAGCCCGTCTCTTGCCTTGAGCTGCAAGTCGTATCGATGATGACGTAAAGCATGTCCGAGATATGCGACTTTCTGTATTTTAAATCTGCATAAACTGTCCCGATTCGTTGAAGAACTCTGTCATTCGTTACTCTGAACTCGGATCCAGCCGATGCAACTGAACGTCAGTAAGGCAATGTAGGCAAAAATACAAATCTATTAAGTCCCGTTTGAATGGTATGGGGCACATTCCTGCGTCTATATGTGTGTGTACTCTTGATATTGTTAATACTTAGTCAAATCTTCACCAAATTTCTTAACTATAAAGTTCACAAAAGAGAGCGCGTCTTTAGCGCGAATTACAATTTAGCCTATACAATAATATTGGCTAATAAATAATATTATGTTGACCTTATCGACAATACTAGCAAAATATAGTTTAAACTAAGATAATGTTCATCACCGGTCTTAGTGTTATATTATGTTTGACACTATATTGGTGTGTGTAGCATACTTGCACTTCACTACAATAGATTTAGTAATTTAAAATTTTGATGACCTTGAAAACATGTTTATACTAATTTAATAATTAGTATTTTATACATATTTCAATTTCATGGAATTTAAACTGAATTAGATAGAATTTTCTTTGATCTTACGATTTAAGTGTTGTAATAATAATATTGAATATACATCCTAAAATCGTGCACACTTTATATTCTCCCCCCAGAACTAGTTTTCTTAATTATATAAATCGCCAAGTTGAAATTAAAAACTATTTGAATTCTCAGTAAAAATGTCCGTATGAAATAGAGGATTCGAGTGAGCTCACGTAAGAGCTAAAATATAGCTTCTACGCTATCTCAGTACTCATTCGCATTGTCCTATTTTACTATCTCTATAATTTAAGGTGGCAATTTGTATGGATATAACTTCTCTATGTTACTTTTACATAATTTTTCTTCATTCTTTTTAGTGGTTGTGGCTTAAGCATAATATTAAGAAAAACCAAGGATCTATGGGTGTAACCTTCCAGATCACTAACGACATCTCGCACCGGCTCCAACTCTTCGTCAACCACTGTCTTGTCGTATTCTGGGCACTAGTCGGAGAAGATCTCTAACGAGCAACTTTGGGAGCGCTGCCGAGAAATCTCGATCAGCCAGCAGATCAATGCAAGTAAAAATGGATAAGTCATACACTCCGAAGAAATTCCAATTATATGCCCTAGCAGGCGCTTGACTGGAACCCGCAAGGAATGTGTGGCTGTTCCTGGTGACCTGGTCTCGTACAAGACCTCAATTATATGGGATATTATGTCAAACAAGTAAGTCGTGTAGGATCTAACAAAACTATTATGTCATAAGTATAGGAAGGTAGTAATGCTAATATTGTGTTCAACTGATAGTTTTCCCAAAGACTAAACCCTGATAATGCCGCAAATTTTGATTTGTTTGTAACACATGTTTTCATGCCACATCACTGGCCACAGATCTTTCTACAAACTGTATGGTCATTTCTTCACAGTGCAGTTAGTGATTAATGATCCTATTGCTAAAATGAATGCTGGTTTCTTCGCAATCCTTTAACTGCGCTGGTAGACTGTATTGGCAATGTCAGGGTTCAAACGCAGGACCAAGTTGCAAGCGTTACTTATGCTTACACGACATAAAATAATTCTACCATAATTGTCTATACACCTTTAATAAGTAATTCACAAAAATACATCTAGACAAGGTGTATTTTTGTTTATAGTTAAGGAAAAAAGACACAATCACGTAGGTGCAACGCGGCGTATGTTCTCTTGAGATACCCAACCCCCGGGTGTGGGGACCACACTATGTATGGAATCTATTCCCAGATCGTGTAAAGATATGGACTGAGGAGTTGTAGATCTAATAATATTTAGACGTCCAAATTTATTATCTGTTGTTATTAAAAAATAAATAAATAAGTGGCGCTACAACCTTTTTAGTTCTGGGCCTCAGTTTTCTGTATCTGTTTCATGATCATTTTCATTATAATAGGAAAGGAGGTGATCAGCCTCCTGTGCCTGACACACGCCGTCGACTTTTTGGATCTAAGGCAAATCGGTTTCCTTACACTTGTCTCCACTGTTCGAGCGAATGTTAAATGCGAAGTTAGTCCATTGGTGAACAGCCGGGAATCGAACCTTCTACCTCAGGGATGAGAGTCGCACGCTGAAGTCACTAGTCCAACACTGCTATTAGCACATCAGTTGTAGGTAGTGCTAAATTTAAAAATAATTTAATTATGAATACGTTGATAATATATTATTATGAAATGCAACATTTAAAAACCTCCTTGATGATATTGTGGAATGCAATAGATAGTACAATACAATTTACTGGATAAAGTAACACAAATATAATATATTGTAAAGATAACCCAATTTAATAATACGTAAGATCTCTCTGCAATGTTTAAGGTCTACGGAGTGCGCCTAGTTGCAGCAGGCTGGGTCTAGTACGTGAGCGAAATATCGATTACGATTATTTATCCGAGTCTCGATTATCGGATGTGTTTCTAGTGGGTGTTCGCGATTTTCGACTCGCTCGTGTACTCGATATGCAAATCCGAGCCTGAGACTATTTATGACTTGTTGAACGTTCTTCTATTTTGTTTACTTATTACGTTCTATTTATTATTTTTAAACAAGCAATGCATAAAATATTACTATATCTTTACATTGATTTATAAACTTAGGATCCTTTAAGAAAAAGGCGTAACAATTCTTGAGGGCGGCATCGCATTTGCCAGGCTTCTGACAGTTTGAGTGGCCATGGGTGAGCCTTCAGGTGACCCTCCCGCCTGTTTGCCCTCTGCTTTATACAAAAATACTCTAGTTATTAAAAAAAATATGAATATGATACGTCTTAGAAAAAAGAGAAACATATTGGCCAGAGCCACAAAATATTCTATTATTAATTTATCAGATATGTACTTTGATAATTAGCGTCTACAAAACATTGCAACGATGTAAATAGTTTGATTAATATAGCTTTATTTATTTAAAAAAAATCAACCAATAGTAAGAAAAAGGCTGAGTTGGTGGGCACGTGGCACTAAATAGATTGCGGTGGCGAAATATACTTGAGGAGTCTAAGGCCCACAAGGGGCTGTATAGACATTGATGGTGATGATTGCCTAGTATTAATCCAGCCATATACCACCAAAGTGAATACAAGCGGAAATTATTATATACTAAAGGTCTAATTAGTTTTTGATTCATATGTTCCGCTAAGCAGCGTAGTTTAACATAAAAAACCTGAGTGCATTGTCACACACGACACATTTGAATGTAATTTATATTTGTTTAGGGGATACCCTTTGATACAACCAAAGTCGCGGGCAACAGCTCTGCTTAATAAATAAAAATGTCTAATATGAAGCATTCATTACATTACGTTGTATACTCATAAATTATAGCTGTTCAAACTTTATTGCGTACACCTTTATTTGGGGATATCAACCCCAAATCCAAATGTAAGCCGCATACAACTTTATTACCTAACCAAACAGAACAAAATAAAATTATAAATCAAACTAACAATGGCTAAGAAATATTTCGAACACAAACAAAAAAGCAGAAACCGGTTCGAACCCCGTATTGAGATATCAAATAAAAAATCAGTGGTTGAAAACGGCTAACAAGGCTCCATCGACAATGCTTCTTGATTTAACTCAAGTATATTTTGCTGTTATTTATACGTCCTTTTCTGTAAACGAATCGAAGTGACGTAAGAAAACGATGAAAGTAATAAAAAATCACACTTATTCCCTGGCTTTAAATACTATTTCACGTTCTGCGTTATTTGTATTTGATTTATTTCGATGGTGGATACCGAAATTTAGCATTTTATTAAGAATCGCTATGTGGTTTGATTGAAAATGTGCTCACCCGTCTGGCCGGCACATTCGTAAATGCATTTGATTGAAACCGCAACTAAACCGATTTACTGAGTTTAGTATTTCAGCACGAATTCTGTATTATAATTAAATGTTTTAAGAATTTAACATTTATACTGCTTGTGTTATCAATTTTAATTATACGAAATACTTAGTATTTCTACCGATTTCTTCATCTTCTTTCGAAGACGATTTTAGATGGTAAAATGACAATTTGTCATTTTAGTATTTTAATAAGTTTGAACTAGTTTTTTAAATAATAAGCTTAATTTTTTATTAAAAACAAAAACTAAAACAAGTTAGCAAGAAAGCTCTCGAAGCAAACAAAAAGATTTTCCATTGATTGTAAATCACTCGCTGTAATTGCGTTTTACAAGTTTCGCTTTAGTTTACACTCGCAACTCGGCGCTTAATGTATAAATAACTTTCTCCAACTTAGTACAGTATATAGATTTAATGTTTTGTAAGAAAACTTATTTTATTTTACGGTACAAAAACAAATTCAGATATAAGTAAACAAAATTAGTGATCCATCTGGCAGAAGTGTTGGCCTAATGGTGAACCATGCGATTGTCTATCCTGAGCTGGTGAGTTCTTATTCTATTTGTACATATTTCTTTCCAAATGCGTAATTAACGACAGCAAGTGCGGAGAGTGAAGTCAAAAACGATAACGTGATCAGGCACAAAAGGCCAATAACCGAATTGCTTTGAAAAAAAATATTAAAGAAATATATGAGATCTGGGACCAAGACCCATATGATGGCACTAAATTGTAATTACACGCTTTATATTAGCTTCACCTATATGTATGTATGTATGTATATGTGTATGTAACCGACTCCTTCGGACTCGATTTTGACCCACTTTTAACGGACAGATTTAATTAAAACTTTGCGCACCTGTCAAAGATCGATGACAATGCAATAATCCGAAAAAAAAATAAAAAAACTAAACTAAAAAACAGAAAATAAATTTTAATAAATATTAATTAAGAATAATGTAAAAAATAAATATAGTTAAAAAAACTAAAAAACACGCTTTTTTAGCACATCAAACTAAAAAGTGAAAAATGAGCGCCTCACGCTTTTTCACAATAATACCAGTATTTTTTGTTCATTACCATTTTCAGCCTAAATTAGGAATTATTTTTAGAGTTATAAATAACATAATCACAACATAATTAAAAAATTTAAATTTTTTCATTCGGTGAGTAGATCCAGTCATAAAATTCAATTACTTTATTGCATACAAAATGGAATTTATTTGCCGCAGCACACATGCTTCTATTATTAATTGAATGAAAAATTCGGTGAATAACTCGATCGTAGTTGTTCAAACATACAATGTCTTTTTAATTAATAGAATTCATTTTTTGTTCAACCAAATACAGGACTTTAATGTTATTATTCGTGTGATTAAAATAGGATCGTTTTCATTGTATACGCTGAAAGGAGCCAAGTGAAAGGCTAGGTACGCTTAGCGACAGAATTTTAGTAAAAATATAGTATATCTGTCGGACTATTTCCGTTACTGCTGCATATGTTATATGTTATTGAACTATGTCACAGGGCTTATAAATTAACAACTTGAATGTACAATCAGTCCAAAACCATTAATACCAGTAGTTTATATGTTTTGAAAATGTTTGATATATAAATTACGACTAGCTTTACCGCATCAGATAATTATTTCACATTATGATAAAGTCTAATTGAAATTTAGCCATATTAATGCCACCTATTGCCGGGTAGTGGTAACTTGCAATATTCCTCTGGATTTATACAATTATTATGGCTAATAATTTTAACCTTGAAAGTATGATGTGTTTAGTTGGAAGAGACTTTTAGGTAGAGAGATAATAGCTTATTTTATGTATGTTTGTGATCTTAACAAAAGCGTTGAAATTAAAATATTATTTTATTTTTATTCTTCTACATTTTATTAAATAAAATAGCAGTTATTATAGCAATTATATCGGAAATGTCGGAAATTAACAAGTCCTTAAGAAGCTTTTATAAAAAAAAATGAATACATCATAAACCATACTAAATTGTCTCACTGCTAAAAGCACAAACAAATCACAAAATATAAACATATATTAAGAATGTGTTATTTACATTCAGTAAAAAAAGTCTTATAATGTGGTAAATAAAACAACTGTACATATCGAAATATATTAATTTCGCGTTTATTATGCCAAGCAATTTTAATATCAAGCTATTGAAAATAAAAGCCCATACGCGATACGCTTATATAAAGTTAATTGTAGTTTTAACCTATATTCGTTGTATCAATTTTCATACAGTGGTTATCTATTCTACCTAGACGTCCATCGTTCCATGACTGAGCGTTTTAAGGCAGTTTTTGCCGCGCACCACCACTATGTGGAACCAGTTGCCCACTGAAGTATTTCCGAACCAATTCGACTTACCTTCAAAAAAAGTGCGAACCAATTCTTCAAGGCCGGTAACGCACTCGCGAGCCCTCTGGGCGGTATCACTTAACATCAGATGAGCCTCATACCCGTTTGCCCCCTGTTCTATATACTAATGTTTAATTCTTAGAACACTATACCTTCTACTTTAAGCCGTAACAGAGAACGAAATGTTATATTAAACTTATCTTACTGATAATTAATATAAGTCTAAAGCATTTTAAAGTAAATTTCCATCTTGTCTGGGATCTAGATAGGGGAATGGTCCCGACTCGTGACGTCACGTATCACGAGTATAAATCACGGCAGGCGCCGCGAATTATTTAAAATTACATTATGACTCACGTTAAGGGTGTGAAGTCTAAGAGTGTTTCGTTTAATTTAGATTAAACTTTATGATTAGAGATTTGGTTTTTTATTTAGAACTAGAGAAGGTTCTAGAACTAGAGAACTAGAGAAGGGGATGACGGGTCTGGGCGTTACTGCATACGGTTTTTTGCATTTTCTGAGAAGATTTACTATGGTAATATATATATATTTTTTTACCATAGGAAAGTAGAGATTTTAACGAACTGAAAGCACACCAACTTTTTGAAAAAAGCTGAAATTTTGACGTCAGAATTTTCGATTGAAAATTAGGGTGTTTTTTCGATATTAATTCAAAATAAGGTGAACAAATAAATATTTTTAATCAAATAAATTAAAGTGTATTTGGGACATAGAAAGGTAGGTAAGTTTTCACCAAATTTCGTTAAAAAAAAATATTTTTGTAAAAGATAAAAATAAAAAACCAAAAACTTGGTTTTTTGAATTTTTCACATAAATTTTGAGGTTATGTGAAAAATGTGTGAATACAAAAGTTTTAGACCTCTTTGCCATTTAACTTTCTTCGATAGGACTTTTAGTTTTGCCGGAAATCGAGATAAACCGTTTTTTACCCTTAAAACTCCAACCCCCCCTACCCCTTCCCGACCTCAGATCGACCGTAATTTATTTTTCCTTTCATTTTGATCATATTCCCCTGCTTTTCTAATGGGTTTCATCCTACTGTAATTTTTTTCACTTTTTATTTATTTTAAAGGCTATCTGCACTGGTCTATTAAAAAATCAATCAATCGAAATCAATACCTTTCTTTTCGTGCGGTAAACAATAAAGATATTTATTAGTTAATATTTTAGCAAGCTCTTAGACTAGAGGTACCCAGGGCACAAAATATTTATCACGACGGACAAACGGTTTACGGTGTGGGGTTAATAAATGTCGCGGGGCTGCCATTTTGTTTTTTATCGGCGTTCCAAATTCGAATTATGACAACCATTCGTCTTGGAAGGGTTTTTAAGGGTTCGGTTTTTGTTTGCTGTTAATAAAATGCCCGCGGGTGGTCGCTTCGTCATTTCACAAAAAGCTTTTTAATCTTGATAGATATATTTATATCTAATCAAAAGATGGGAAAGGATAGTCAATCAATGGCATATAAACCCCAAGGCGACAAAAAGTAAACTTCTGTGGGCCTCCGGGCAAAATAACTTAGGGCAAGATTCACAGTCAAGACTTTGTGCGAAGAATGGCTGTCATATTTTGTAACAATGCAATAAATTCTTTACATAAGGTAGTTTCGTAGCCCTGAGGTTTTTTTAATTTGTACTCTAAAGTTCCCTTTGGCCCGATATTTTACACAATTTTTCATTATTATTGAATGAATGATTACCCATAGAAGAGACAGTGTTCATATCACAGATGTGCTGCTAGGAATGATGAGAATGCTATTCTGGCTGATATAAGCACATTTACTTACTATGACTTCGCTAATGCTTCCTGACAATAATTCAATATTAAATGTTTATTTTAGTTCCCTTATTTTTGTTCATTAAAAGTAAATTAGTATAATAGCACTTTCTCAATCAAGGAACTGTTTTTGTCAAATTGTTTTTCGACAATTAATTTTATAGTACATAATATCTATTATGTAATCATATACATTTTAGAGACTTCTTAGGTTACTGCAGGTAAAACAATTCAATTTAAAATATAGTTTTTATTTAATAGATATTATAATGGATATATGTAACAAATTTAAAGATTTTTTCAATTTCGCAAAAAGAAAAGTAATAATTTATATAAAGCGTGTTTACACGAAAAATAAATTTTCATTATATTAAAAACGCAGTGGAATGCTAACTTAAACCACAGAATAAAGCAAAATATTATTGATCAAATCTCACTTAACACTAGTTTCAACGGAACGACACTTAAAACACATTCTGGAATAAAGTAGCTAATTGAGTAGCAATCTGTTCTCAAATTTAGTCTAATAAGGTTTTATTTTACCTCTTTGAATACGGACGTTCGTCACATGAAAGAGGTTTTAGTGGACACGTCACGATCTAGATTAAGTCACGTGACCTGAGTTCAACGCTTACAATTCGTTTATGCTACCAAAAGCTGGAGGTCCAAGTAGATAAGTGGCGTTAGTAAGGGTTGTGGTAGGCCAGTTTTAATTGACTACGTTTGAACGCTGGAGACTTGTCATCAAAGCTATTAACAGTCAAAACTAAAAGGTCATTAAACATCTATAAAAAGTTACTAATGTGAAATGGCCTGTGTTAATTAATATAACATCAACATAAATTCAGCTTAATTGATGAAAACTGAATTATAATGAAGTTATAAAGTTAATATCGACAATATTTTACAATTAGATTCGCTTAATTAATATATTCTTATTTGATCATTAAAATTGTGTTGTTTTGATTACAGCGTTGTTAATCAGTTTTATTAAGGCTTTTAAAATATTAAATGCTGTTATACCGTCATATTTTTCGTTTTTAATGGATATTTAAATATATCTTTAGTAACTTAAACGTACAACTTTTCTTGTGGTTTTGTTCAACCAAGTTAAAAAAAATACGTCTTACTATTACTACTACTTCACGGAACTCCAACATCACAGATGGACGCAAAACGCGGACTCCTTAACAAACATCTCTTTGTCCTAGACGCAACAGACAGTCCTTGTGCAGAGGCGGTATCAGCGCAGAGGAATCAGTCATCCACGTAGTCCTGGAATGCGTGGCTTCCTAATGAACAGTATTCCTCGGGCAGGTCGCTCAGTGAAGCCTGCGAAGGGCCCAGGAAACTTCTGAGCTTCTGGAAGGAGTTAGGTTGTCTTAGGTAACCAGGACTTAACGCACAACCGACCAAATGAGCGTCTATGTGCGGATATTGAGTCCACACTATCACTACTACTACGCCTTACTACATTAAACGCGTTTAATTATTCATTTTATAAGGATTATAAAATATCCTTAAATATATCTTGACGGTTCAAATCGTATCTTTCCTGATTGGCGACGCTTTACATTCCGGATATTAAAAAAAAATCTTTCAAGAATTAAGAACAATCTTAAAAGATTATCCTAATCACAATTTCTGAATATCTTGATGATCATTGAACTAATAAATAATTGTTCTAGACGTTACTAACTCAGACCTAACAACTAAAGACCATGTTGTGGTTATGCAAACTTTCACGACGTTGGAGAAACTTCCCAGATTTAGTTATCTTTAACAGAATTATGTTCAAATATGGATCGGATAATTAGTATAGTTATAGTTTAGCAAAAAAACAGGATTCATAACTGGAAAATATGACTTTATTTTATAAAATAAATAATATAACGGCTAGACTGATGTATGTATAGATAAATTTTTAGGTTTTCTGTTTGTTGCGTTTAGTTATACCACGTTTTATGTCACATTCCACGGAAACAGGATAAAAAGTATACTAACTAAAACTAAACTAACCTAAACTTAACTAACACGACTTTCTTTTATATACATATATATAGATAAAGTACATAGTTTTATTTAAAAACTTATGAAGCTTGATCTTATGTAAAATTGATTATATAAAATACCACCACTATGTTATATTTATATTATTTAGTGCGAGTATTAAACATTTTTTTTTTTATAAGAAGCGATAATTGGGCACTAAGCACTTTATTCATTCTTTATTCGAAATAAAAAAAACACTTAGATCCGTATCCTTCTGGCTTCTCCATAATGGAGATAATTATAGACATTCGTTTACAATTTTGATTGTACCATCGAAATCTTCCCAAAAGTCCACTTTAGCTTATGCACTGTACGTCAGTACAAACCACATTAAGTTGAAATGGGGATCTATCCACTCGCAAGGTCAGAATGACCCCAGCGAGTAATTTGTAACAATGCGGGCGTATTTATGTGAATGCAGACTAAGAAATAATTGTTAGTATACCACGTGAGCGTGGTTTATTTCAATGTATTTTTAATAAAATGGTTTGTTACTTATTTTCATACCTCTGTGTGTTTTGACTGTTTAAATTAAGTTAACCAGTGTGTTTGTTAACTTGATCCAACAAATGGATTGGACCTACTGGAAAGAGATCCTAAAGGACGACAAAAGAAGAGATGGACAGATGATGTACCTAATAGAACTAGCTGGGAGAAACTGTTGCTCAAGACAAAGAGAAAGGGAAAATTATGATTATAAACCAATGTACTAAGTAATACTAAAAAGAAAATTATGTAATAATAGTAAAGTTAGGTACTTTCTTCAAAATGCAAAATAAAAATTCAAGCAAATACTGGATTGAAATGTTATATAAGCAGATAAAGAATATAAACGAGCTATCTCATGGCCCGGTGGTTAAATCAATGATGTGGCAACCCTTAAAATAGCACTAGTTCATCCAACAGCATAGATAATATTGCCCGGCCCTATAAATGAATAAAATATCATACACGACATACACGCATTGGTTATGAAATTCAATAATTTAATCATAAGTGGTAATATTACAAAACACTCAAAGCGATGAAGTTCTCTCTGCTTTTCACAATTTGTATTGCAGGTTGCATTTACATAAAAAGTCACGTCGTTACTATTAAAATAAAAAAGAGAAACCACTAGGGGTCAAAGAGACCAGCAATTAAAAGGGGCCGGATCGTCTCGTTCGCTTTAATTTATTTAATTACTGTCCTTTCAGTGTTTCGATTTCTGTCTCGGCGCTTTAGGGTTAAGTGAGATTTCGAAGAAATTGATGTCTCTGTTTAGGAAAAAGCCTTAATTTGTTCGAAGCTGGTGAGCTCGTTGCGTGGAATTGCACACACATTGCTATCGACTCATGGAATTAGTTTTATCAAGCATGTTGAAGATATATTTATAATGATGGGATCAATTAACATATTAACTAAACTTACTTTCGAGGTTCACGTACTTGGCTGGCTCAAATTATATCTTTGCCTCCCACACACTTATCATCCAGCCCGTTAAAAAACTTATCTATTTTAGAAGTGAAATGGGTTTTAGAATTATTTTGTATGTATACTTTGGACACATCACTGGCATATTTGAATATTGATATTTGGCAGACGCCTGCTCTATTAATCAAAAGGCAAGTAGGCTATATGACTTCTATATCTTTGTTAAAAATATTACAATAACTTATTTTATTAAAATAATATAACGCCACAAATTACTATAATTAATAGAGATTGCAACATAGAAATTACATAAAATCCAGGAAAGATATAAATAAAAGCTAGAAACATAAATATAGACAAAAAAGCCAAGACTTCAGCATTCGCAAGATCTTATTCGAGAAAATAAAAAAAACTAATTGTAGCGTATCTCGAACAATAAAGTTTTTGTTCGTGATAGAAAATGTAATGAAATATCAGCGAGATTAAATGTTTTACAACTCAAATGATTAAAACTCTCCGTGTTTTTTGTAATTTCTCGGTTCAGCTGGCTTTTGTTCTTAAAATTAATTCCAACATATACAACATCTTGAATATCTGAATGTAAAAATGTTTAAATGCGCGGAGGAAGTGTATAAGTAAATATGAAAGCTCAATGAGTTTTATTATATTTTAATATAAGTCATATTTATTATTAAAGTATATTTAAATGTTTTTAGCCCTATGTAATTTGTTACTTACGGTGATATTACATTTAATTTATCAGGGTTTTCCAAATAATCACTTAATGTTAAAATGTCTAATTGAAAGGATTTGGTTTACATTGCTGCATTTGTGTCTTTGTAAGGTAACAGCTCTATTCTTACCAAAAAAGTAAGCCATCAATAACATGTAAAAACCCACCTACCGTAAAAGTTGGGAGAATGGATCTCATACCAAGTCGGTCAGTTTATGCAAACTCTACTTAAGGGACCTCCTTAAGTTATTAGGTATTAGCTAACCTAACAACATTTTATACCATATCAATATTCCAAATATTTATGTTTTAAATAAATATATACATTGACTTAATCATGCTTAATCATTATTCCTTGATTTATACACAAATACACTAATTGTATTCTAAATTTGAAGCTTTCTTTTTATTGGCAATAAGCATAAGTGTCTTAGATGATCGTACAGTCAGTGAGTGAGTAAAAATTCAAAATTTGACTAGTATTTAAGACATAAGTTATAAAAACTTATGTCGAAAAAAATTTGAAATATACCGTGTTTATACAAACCCTACGTTGTAACTGAAAATTCAGGCTTCTAATTTTACACATAGAAGTTATAGGGGGTCGGAACTGCTTCAAGAAAAGGATGGTACGGTTGTGCCGCTTTTTTGCCAGATCTCACAATAATTAAGCATTTAACAAAAGGTTTAACCAGACCCAATCTTACACGGTATAGTTATTTTTAAAACAGTACACACATGTTAGTGTAAGAACACAGTTGCCATCATAAATGCTAGTTCACGCTTCTATCTGTCATATAAATCATTTCTTTCAGCGGCGCACGCGTCGAGACATCCTGGTGTCATTTAAATTAACTTATTGTTGATTTATGACGCTAACATTGTTATAAAATCTGTTGATTTTAGCTTTACATCCTGACTGGATTGTACCAAATGAATGGGTATGGGTTTTCCCTAATATAAAATATAAATCAATCTTATTTTTTATAGTTTAATCTAAAATACTTATGAAAAGAAATGGATTTATTTTCACCATCTTGCCAAAAAGAGAAGAAAGAGTCCTTAAGTATTAACTTACTAAAAGATGTATAGAGTTCAAATGTAACTGAAATTAGACTTGAATTCTATATATATTTTAGGCGTTACATCTACATCTGTATAAGTTATATTATATGTATATTATTAATCAGGAAACAAACCAATCCATAAATCTTTCCACTGGTCTATTACGCAACTAAGACGTACTAAGACGTTTAAAGTGAATTTTAAAGTATTTATGGCTAAGTTGCTAGATTTTATGCCACATAAACAAAAATGTTTCTTATATTTAGATATGGCAATACAAACCTGGTAAATTTCAAAGCTTCCTTTCCCTAAAAGCTTCTTATAAAATAAGCCACTATTTCGTAACGAACACATGTGTCATAAAGTAATTGGCTGAAAGGCGGACGTTTCTATTTGTCGATCTCTCATTTGAGATGACGTTGACAGTACAGTGTGACTACTTAAACTCCGACTATTTTTGTTGGAAAGGATTGTATTGCTTCAAGCTCTTAATATTTTTTTTAATATTGTAACTAAATGCTGAATTATAAAGACACTTAATACTTTATATACATGGTTCGTGATAAGGTACCTTCAATAGCAGCGCTCATTTGCCTAATTGCTGATACGAGGAAAAGAAGAAATATTACAGTTTTGTGTTCTGTAATACCTTACAGAAAGAGAAGAGTTAGAGAATATAATTGTTTTGCAGGAAGCGAATGGAGAAAGAAAGCTGAAGGAGGCCTTTACCCGTAAAGGGGTTCCGACCAATGCTACTGAAGGAATTTATGATAACGAGTATAAAGAAATAGTAATGTATATAACATATAATCTGCTTATTGTTAATATTTGTAAAAATGGAAATAAACAGGCTTTATTATTATTATACATAACACCTTTAACAATTGCAGGCGCACCTGTATTAACACTGGTTCTTGGCCTAAAAGTCTGTAATCTGAATTGCACAATACCAAGGTTGGAGGATTCTTCTAATTTCGACGTTTGCTCTGACGGATTTGTACTCATGCTAAGAGAGGCCTTACATGTAAACAAGAACGCTAACGCTTAAGTGCTATTTTATAAACTAATGTGTAATAATATTCTGAAAAACCGTTATTGACATGATATGTGGAGACTTTCGAACCTTTCATTTATAAGAATGGTTTTAATAATAATAATAACCACAGTTTTTCAGAGTTTTCGTAGTCGAATGAGATTTTTAATTTTAATGAAGCGCACGTGAGATTCGTTGGGTGGCGATAACTCATAACACTCCGTGTAATGCTATTAAAACATTTCTACACTTTATCGTGCTTTTAATGAATCTAAATGAATGTTATAGAAGTGAAGAAAATATATTAAATGTTCATTAGTAATGTTTATAAGTTTTAAATGTTCATTAGTAATTAATTAAAAGTGTAATAATGAATAAAAGCTATTTTATTTATTATAGTCAGATAGTGGAATCAGACACATTTTTGCGGCTTTTTTACTATTTTTCCTTGTTGGGAAAATTTGAGTAAAAGCGATTTCTCTGCGTTGTTTTTCATCGTATAACAAAGTATTAATATTATTTCTTTGTAGAAATAAAGGTCCATTGGTTCGCCAGTGTTAAAGCGCACGTTATAAACCAAATAATCTGGTTGATCTCAAAGGCGTTTAAACCTATAATTATTTTAATTAATTATCATGATATCCATAACTACAAATTAAGGATGCACGTAAACAATTTCAAATGGAATCTGATTGTGTCATTAGTATGTGTTTGTCTCGAAAAGCGCACAGCATGACGCCCGGAGAGACAGAATTCTATACATAAATAGCCTTATTAAGCACCAGGTGAGATTGAAATTGGATTCAAGTAGTAAGAGATATTGTTTATGGAAATAAGGTATCAAATGCGACGCGTTTGGAATGCAGGTGCGTAACTCGAAAGTTTTAAGTTTAAAGTTATTTTAATCTATTTAGGTTTTGTTATATTCGTTTCAATAATATCGGGTGCGATTTCTGGTAAAATTATTATTTGGAGTATTATTTTCTTGCCTTCAGCTCATAACACTGACTCAACTATAAGTTGTATAAAATACACGGAAATTAATGACAGTGAGAAAATTAATATTATTAGGCTCATCTTATTAATATTTCCAGGATCACTTCTAATACGAATAAGTAGGTAATCAACCTTCTGTGTCTGACACACACCGTCGACTTTTTGGGTCTAAGGCACGCCGGTTTCCTCACCATAATTTCCTTCATGGTACGACTGAGTGATAAATACGCATATAACCTGTAAGTCCATTGGCGCACATCTTGGTATCGACCGTATGACCCAAGGGATGAGAGTCGGACGTTGAAATCACTAGGCTAACACTTATCCAATTACATACGATAAAGTTATATTTTGTATAAAGTAGGCTTTTTACATGTTGTATTTTGCAATACCTTTACTAAATTATAACTAGTGTTTAAATAGTGGTACGAGAGTTGATACACCTAAAAATTCAGAGCGATTATAATAATCTCGAAAACGTTCACGTAGCATTGTAACATGAACCGGCTGTCGCCAGATGAAACCGGTGATAACTGGATACGGCCGGCTACATGTAGTGTAATAGGGTTATCAAAATGTGTCTATTCGCAATCTTTGGGACTGAAGGTTAATTGGTAATGTCTAATATCTTGCATGGTACAACATTTCTTTATACCCATTCATACCACGACCTCTACCAGCCTGTTTGTTTCTTTAATATTATTATATTTGCAATGGCCAACATCCAGGCGTGACGCTGTAACTACTGCTTTTCAATTCAATTATGAATTTTCAAGATACCTAGTTGATTATTGTTTATCATTAAAAGTAATAACCTCTGTCACCATTGAGCGTTAGATAGAAATAGGATATTGCTAGAAAAAAAAATATAGTGCGTGTACTAGTGTAGACACGTAAGAAGTGAAACTTCTTTATGACCTTATTTTTCGAAAAATTATCTATATGCAACTTTACAGAAATTGGTTAAATAAAGTTAAATTAGATAAAGTTTAACAAAGGGCTTTTAATATCACAGACTTGAATACAAATAATACAATTATTTCATTTTACCTTATTACCACTAAGATTATTACAGAATTTCATAAATTGTAATAGAATTTTTAGTATCATTGTTATCGTTATTATACATTTTTGTTATTAATGGTTTAGAATCTCTTTGAATCAACCGTGGTAGGGACAAGAAAAAGACGCGCGTAACGGTCAAATGTGACACTAACGCGTAACCGAAACATGTGACGCGTAACCGAAAAATGTGACGCGTAACGAAAAAATGTTACACTAAATTTTTTTCCAACCCCGATAAAGAAGTTTCACTTCAAAAACCAGTGGCGTTAAAACCTTCGGTCTTGGCTATGATTTTATAATAACTTTTTGTGATCGTTTTTTCTTTTTTCCTGACTTTTTCGATCTAAGGTACAGAGGTTTTCCTTCACCTTACGATCGGGTATTAAATGCTCGCATTGAAATATAAATCTAATAAAAGTTATTCGCGTCGGTATTCGAACCTGGGACCTTAGGTATGTATGATGGTACATATCTCTATATACTATCCTCTTGGAAATGCAACAAACATATTTGTATAGTATCATTAGCGGTCGCTTTCATTTTCCCTTACCTAACTCTGTTACCAATTTCTTAGGTTTTTTAATAACTAAGCGTCTTCGGCGATTAGAAAAACCATAAAAATATCTAAAAAGTTTCACGTTAGCGAATTCGAATTACTTTTCATATAAATTAATAATGGATTTTGACAGCCCTACAATCCGCCGTATTTTACGAGCTAAGGAAAGCACGTGATAGTTAAATATGAGCTTTTTGGCGACACCCCTGTTCACTTGAGTTATATCACACTAGACTTGGTCCGTGACTGTTCCTATCTCTGAATTCTTTTAGATACGACTGCGTTTGTTATATTCGAATCTTATAATTAATTAAGTGTAACCACAGAGATGGTGCTTTCCGCGCTCAACGAATAAGTATAGCAATACAGCAACGATATGCCATCATTAAAGGTAGGTACACCGCTACAGGGATCAAACTTTTTAAATTGGTTTTAATTTTCAATTTATCAATTATTAATTATTATTACTATGTACGTGAGGAAGGGTAATTAATAAAAATGGTAAGTGATTAGTAGAATTTTACCCGAATCATTTGTAAAAGTAAACAATATTTCTTAATAGAACAAAAATATATGACAGCATCCGAATTGTGAAATATATCTCCACCTGCCTGTGGCATCATAACTCAAACTAGTGAACCAGTTTTCTGTGTTATTTGTTGAAATGCCAAAAGGTTTTCTGGGCACTAAACAAAATATTTTAACTTCACCTACTTTTGTAATTGTCTGCCCTTTTTTAATTTGAAGCAATTCAATAATGGAGTAACATAATAAACATGACAATAATAAAGTTTTTTCCAATTTTTTAAAAATGTTAGATTTCTTGTTATCCTAATATCCTAACTTCCTTCAGCACCTTTGATCGGAACCCCTTCAGGGGAAATGCTTCTTCCGGGTGTTCCAAATATCTTTTTCTGGCTTTCTTTCTTTTTAATTACTATGTACGTGAAGAAGGGTAATTAATAAAGACGGTAAGTGATTAGTAGAATGAGACTCGAATCATTTGTATTTAATCATTTCTTTCTTTCTATATTCGCTTCCTGCTAACGCTTAGCCTACTTCTCTTTTCCAAAAAAGGGAAACATTGTTATTTGAACATTATTCATTCTTGAAAAGTATAAACAATATTAAAATAAATTAAAGGGTGAAAATGTAACTAAAGCAAACTATTCGAAGAAGCCATGTCTAATGGCGGTGTTTGCGTGAGCTGACCGAGATTATACTGTGACCACATTTTGACATCGCCGCTTCATCATCCATAATGCTTGGCTCTTTAAGGCTTAATATAATTGATATTCTCTTTGTTAGGTTTACTTGTAAATTTATTGTGGAAGGAATTATTCAGACTGCCTATTTACTCTGTCGGAAAATGCTCAAAAATTGCCTTCTGATTTTTCCTAACCCCAAGTATTTCCGACACTCGATAACTTTCCCTCAGGGCCGGGAAAGCCCTGCCTCGAAGTTCTTACGAAATTATTTGAACAAGACACCTAACCCTCGGTATGCCGGCGGGGTGTGCCGAGCGAAAAAATGCCCTCGGGACCAATAGTTCCCACTTAAAATATAAAGATTTACCCGATGTCCATAAAGTGTATTTTTGCGTGGAATCGGAGAATACTAGGTTAAATTGCAAGTACTTACGACCACCGAGATGTGAGACAAGTACGGAATATGAAGCGGTTGGAGTTTTATGGTGTATTTTTCGCGGGAATCTCGCTCTTATTGCAATACAATACGTGTTAGATTTTAGTTGTGTTCACCACATTGACGTTGATGTATGTGAATTATTGCGATTCAAATATTGCAAATTTTATTCTTCAAATACGTGACGTGAGCGATTTTGTGCTTCGCTGATTTTTGATTTATTTGTTTTTAGTACAAAACCCGACCCCAGAGCTGGGGCTCTCCTCACTCTACGAATAAGTATCGCAATACAACGAGGAGATGCTGCCATTAAAGATACACTGCCACAGGGACCAAACTTTCTAAATTTGTTTCAATTTTCTATTTATAAATTTATTTATTATTACTATGTATTTTAGGAATATTCTAAATACTGTATGTAATATTAAATACTGTGTGTTGGATGAATGAATGAATTGTATGAATTTTTGAAAGTACTTTATTTTTTATTTTTTTTATTAACACTTCGTTGCATTACAATATAAAAACTTAACATAATTAAATGTAAAGGAGGGCAACTGGCGGCCTTATCGCTTTCGAGCGATCTGTTCCAGGCAACTGTGAGAAGAGAAAAAATGTATTAAATTAGATAATATTTACTATTTGAATAATAGTAATCTACTTTCTGGGATGGAACAAGAAACCTCTGTTTTGTATAAGATTCGATTAAAATAATGTTTTATTAATTACACCCAATAGCCCTGTAACATTATTATTTTTATTTTATTTTTACTCTGAAACACATGTTACAAGGAGGCCAAGAGAGAACTTAAGAAGGCGCAACTTGCCAGATCCATACACCTTCCACACAATCGAGTGGCCCGCAATGTCGAAGCACACAACCCACAAGTCGAAGTCGCATGGGTCCGCCAAGCATCCGCGAATATACACTGTAAATACATCATTATGTAGGAATAAATAAAATAATAATAATAGCAAAACTAACACAGAAAGGTTTCTAAAATGACTCAGCAAAAGGTCCCCATGGAGTTGTTGAAAATGTACGCCGAGTACATATGTATCACACACAGGTGTTGTAAATCGGACACATTAATATTTACATTATTTTTGTATTGTCTTACATTAGGTATAGCAGAGTCTTGTTTCAAATAATTAAGCGTCGATTTCACGCGACACTTACCCAAACAAAAGTCTTAAGATTATCCGATATCATTGTTCTAAGCTTGAATGCAAATGAATCTTCTAAATCCATACGAATCTCCTAAACGTTGAGTATTGATGCGACTTTAGCCATTCTGGTGTTAGTAAAAAGGACGATTTTGGTATGAAATACAATGCAATTAAGGGTTATTTTTGATTCACTGCTGAATGAGATCATCATAGCTTTTCCCACGTATTACACAGGATACGACGGACAGTAGGACCATTTGAAGCTTTTTTCAAGCTTTACAGCGTTTTGATTACAACTGGTACCGGAGGATTTTTTCCTGACACACAAAACTAAAGTAAACAAATAATTTTTGTTCTATACAACCCTATTGACTCTTTAAATTATTTGCAGATCAAGACCTAAGTAGGTATAATAATTATTTATATCTAAAGACTGAGATTATTTAGAAAATAAATAATATATTTGATAAATATAGATTTATGAACGCATAAGTCAGTGAAATGTTTTAATTTTAACTTATTTTACTAACTTTGATACACCGTTAACACTTAACGAAGCACTACGAGCTGTAAGATACCAAATAGACAACATTTAAGATATTATGTTTCTGTTGATCAAAACCTGCACGGCGGACAGCCGGTGTATCGGGAGTGCCCCGAGAGACCATTAAGTCCAGTATTAGTCATGTTATAAATACGTTTAGTTGTATTATAAATAATAATAAACACTTTATTTATGACAAATAGGTTGTGACAAAATTTATCTATCATTAGTCCCCACACTAGGGAGTCCCTGTGTTATGGGTTACTAGATAACAATTAGTCAGTGGTAGACCGTACATGATACATGTTTTAGATTTAGTGTAACAATTAATCAAACACAAGTTTTATAAGACATTAAGTATTTGTGTATTGTGTGTATGCGCATGTATTTGAGAGTGTAGCTTAGAGTTGTTATAAGCGCGCGCTGTGTCAGTGTTAGTTTTTGGAACCTCAGTCTTGCCAAGATACATTGTAAGGCCTCTGTAGATTCGAAATCCAATTCGGCTAGCGTAGTTATGTGATTTGTGAGTTTGTATCTGGATAGTTTGACTATCTCAGAGTCCATAGATTGGAAAATTTTATATTCTCAAGCGATTTATGAAATTATTCGATGATATATAATTGAGCAGTTTTTAAGTTGTTATCTACTACAAAATGTGTACCTACTGTTCTTAGTTCACATGTGGCCCTAACCCTGGATTTAACCCTGTGGTGCGAAAATGCTAACAAGCGAGCACCTTACGACCTGTTGCCTCGGTCTCCGGAGCCCGGATTTGGACACACCGTTTTTGGAAGGGTTAAAACCGATTGGGTTGCGGTTATCGTAAATCTAGCCGTCTTTGTGAATTGGCTATGATATTTGAACTGTGGTTTTGCAGAACATAATTTATTGGATTAATTGTTGATTTAATTTTAATTTAAGTACCAATTTAGCCGATAGATTCGCTTGAATAGAATATTAATACCGAGCCTAGAAGTATTTTAGTCAAGAAGTCTATTTCTAAGTTAAAGTTCAATCACCTCTATTTAGCGGTTTGTATATAAAGCAAACTACTTAAGAGGAAATGGGTCTGCCGCAACGCTCGCTTCAACAATGACAGATGGACAGGGTATCAGGGTGGAAAGGACTACCAGGGAAAAGAAAGAGAGGTCGCCCTCTTGCACGTTGGACTGACGAGTCGGTGGAAAAGATTGGGAGAAAATGCTCAAGATAGAGAGAGATGGAGGCAGTTGGACGAGACCCATACTCTATAACAGATCATTCAAAAAAATGGTAAATTATTTCTGTACATTTTAAGTGTGTGTATCTTTCGTAAAGATGGATGAATGTTTTAAGGAATAAATGAGGCTTAATTATTATTATTATAAAAAGCAAATACAATTGGAATAAATTACACACTTTTAGACGTGAACTTGGTAATATCACATATCGAAAATATACCGTACATATTATGTTAATATTCATTCGTTATTTACTTGGCTCAGACTTGATTTATTTACTGCGTTTAAAAACAACGCAGATACCATTGAAAACCATTTTCAGTGAAATACGCATTCAACATTATTAACGCGAAAGAGCGGCTCCACAGTTTGTGTATTATAGATAGTAATTCAATCAGATACATGCATTTTTAACCATACCATATAATTCTAAATGTATCTCGAGTCTACGTTTTTTTCTTAAAGAGTCATTATTTAAAGTAGTATGCAGTAGAAAATAAGTTCTTAAATGAAGAGCGGGGACTAACCAAAATCACTCATCGTACCTACAATTGATTTTATCTAAGTATGTGATGCTTGAATTAAACACAATAAATATGTATTGATCCTTCACTATAATTTAAATTGTTCACTCTTATTAAAAACACAATACAATATAAATTCCTCGATACAAAAAAACTCACAATGTCATTTGTAACTTTTGCCTAATTTAGTTTTTATTCAATCATGGCGAGCATGGAACCAAAAATATAAATTAATAACAACACATTAGTTTTGTTGGGAGCTTTTACAAGCTATTTTATTAATTATTGTATAATTTATGCGTTATTTAAATAAAAAGCACTAGCGTTTACTTCATTTTTGATTCGTGAAACACTCTATCGTCCGTCAAATCTCCACCACCACCAACAATGTTTACGGAAATTTTTGTCTGTTTAACAAAATTTAAATAATTTTATCTTCACTGCTTTTTCACGACGCTGCTGCAATGTAAGCGTATATTGTAGACTTTTGAAAAACTTTTTTCACTATTTAATCCACCTTCACAACTCCACTGCTTCGCTCCAGGCTATTTTAATGTTTTCCGTTTTTAAATGCGCAAATATAACATTAACTTTGCATTTAAAACTTTTTTGTTTGTACGAAACTAATGCAAATGTTGCCTTGTTAAGCTGCTTTTAATTATTAGAAAGTTTTACGCTTTAAAATTGAGTTACGTTACTGAAAGACCTTGTGGTTTTATACTGGCAATTTTCTATTAACAAAGTATATGATTCAAGTTAATTTTCAGTTAAAATCCTACTACCTTACATATTTGTAACAATGTGTTGACTTTAACATTAAGTAATAAATTCCATCGAAGCTGGTGTAGGAGTGAATAACTAATATTAGGAATTTGTGTTACGGTGATACCTACTGTGAAAAATAACAAATTAAGTGTTGACAAGATCTATGCTATAAAAGTATTTTCACCATTTTTTCCATATTCAAGTGTAGCTCCGTCGTCAGTGGACCAATCTGGATTATTCAGATTATAATTACGTCTGATTTACTAAAATAACACTATTTTTATATACCTATATTACAAAACTATATCTCTTCTCCAGGATCTCTTAAAAAGTAAAAGCCTCTTTCAACACTCAACAGGCTCCATCTCTTTCTATCTTGACCATATTTCTATATATGACCCATATTCCCCACCAACATCTTTATAGCATTGCCTACATTTACAATATATATAATGTTCAACCTCTTTTCATAATAAAATTTGACTCTATGACAACTTTGAAGCTCTATATGGGTTAAATAGGCATCTCCTGGACCGCATTATGACAAATATCTGTCCAGTTCTATATAAAAAAAACAAGATTCCAACGAAATCGATGAATACTTTACTATTATACTCGTTATCCTTGTCAGGATCTTCACGAAACATATAAATCGCATTCAACGTAAACTGTTCTAAGCACATAAGCTGTGTGTACACTATACAGAGTGTCCCTGTTTTCATTTAAAGCTAGGCCACAAGCGAACATGTCCGGATGCAAGGCCCTGCGAACTCATGACCTATTCTAGAGAATAGCTTATAAAATATTAACGTAACTTTGTTTTGATAAAAGCCAAATTAGGAGCTGTATTTATAAAAAATAGTTATTAGTTTATTTGTATTATTTATTATCCGCAGATTATATTATAGCGAAGTTGTAAGCGATAACTATCAACTGTTTGAACCACGATAACGTTATTATTACCTACTTGTAAACTGAAAATAAACATTGCGGAGGCACTGCTGTTTGTCTCAGACTAAAAGTTTTGACCAAGTTTCTTTATTTATCTTATGTTTTCCACTAAAATTTTCCTTAAGGATCGGGAAATTTCTACATTCACAAAGTGATTTTTGAATTCCAAATAACTATTTCTAATATATACACACCCCACATACAAATCCTTTAATACTTACGCCCACTTTCACACCATGACCCAGTAAATATAATTTTTTTCCTTTTGTAAATATTTGAACCTTTTCATATTTGGCTATATATGTTAACGTAAAATTGTAAACACCGTTAGATTGTAATCTATCTCGCGAGATTATAAACTGTCGAAAGATTGTGAACCTCAGCTTACTGCTTACAATTTAACGTATTATTATTCGGTAGATTGCACTACCGAATAATAATACGTGACTACACTAACTTAGTTATCATTCAAACTTCTTTGGTCAATTACAGATTAATTTTACTTTCCAACAATTTCATATAACTACCGAATAATAATACGTTAAATTGTAAGCAGTTCGTTGAGGTTCACAATCTTTCGACAGTTTATAATCTCGCGAGATAGATTACAATCTAACGGTGTTTACAATTTTACGGTGACATATATATACGTATTTAGTATATTTTTTTTTGCTATATATAATTTACTTTAGGCGTAGGATTACCAAATACATAAATAACTTATTCCAACGATATGTATTGTTAAATCAATAGTCAATTGTTTTGATGAAATTTTAAGGAATTATTGTTAGAAATTGTTCAGAATAATACCTCATGCTTTGCATGAATTTGACGATCAACAACTACTACAGTCTATTGTTTTGCTCTACAATTATTCGAACTATGATATAATAATATAGGCCACAATGCCGAATCTTACGCATATGTTCCTTCGTTCCTTGTGATTTGTAATTAATTATAAAAAAATATGTTTAACATTGAGATAAACCAAAGGATTTTATTTTTAATATAAAAATATAATATGGGTTCATTTAGCAGGCGGTTAAACAGGCATCTTCTGGACAGGCGTGCCATCCAACATCTCGCTTAACATTAGGTGGGATGGTGGTCCAGTTCTGCACAATTTTTTTTAAAGGTAGAAAGCGGAATGAAATATTCACGAAGCCAAAGATGTTGAAACACAGGCTAAGTAGACGTGTAAACAGGTGCAGCTTCTGAAGCCAATACAAATTTTATTAATATTTATGTTTAATAAACTAAATTGACCGTGGATAGATTTATACCACCTTTTTGGCAATGCACATGGAGGTCCGGATTACTTTTTTACATACTCAGCATAACAATGATTATAGCGTTTAAACGCACCGAACAAAAGAACGCGTCACACTACCCTCACTTTTTTTTTACATTCTAAATGTTATAATTACTCGTTATAATTAAAATACAACAGAAATACCATACCTATCTCCAGGGGCAACAAATTTACAAGAATAGAAATTTGGAAAGGAAATAAATCACAACTACATGTATCGTCTAAGTGTATCGAAGGCGTATCATAAAAAAAAAATATTAAATCTTTAATTAACATGTTATCGTGCAGATCAGTTAACACAAATATCACAAAGCAGGGCTAAATGAAGCGACATTGTGAATCGATGTTCGTTGTAGCATGTGGTTTTGTCTGCAAAATTATTGATCTTTTGTTAGCGCAGATTATATTAATTGCATTGAAAATCCGCGGTTACACTCAGCCGGACAGAAATAACGGAAAATTTGCGTGGAAATGCAATTTATTGAATTACAATAGAAATGTGTTCACTGAAATGATGTTATCTGTTGCCAGTTGTTGTATGACGCATTGTATTAATTAGCTAAAAATAATCAGAATCAAATTAATGTTTAACCGTCTATTTTATAGGAATTGTTTAATGCAAGGAGACTCAGACCCTTTAATGAAGGATGTTTTTTTTTGTATAATAGGGGGCAAACGAGCCTGCGGGACGCCCATAAAGGGCAGTCATCGTAGCTCATAGACACCCATTTTAGTGGGTGCGTTGCCGGCCTTTGAGGTACGAGTATACTCGATTTTTGAACATTTAGATAGTTATTTTTATTGAACTAAAAAAAATTTCTAGAGATAATATTATACATGGCAAAACAAACGTTTACCGGGTAAGCTAGTAAAATTATAAAAAATGAAAACCAATAAATTATAATGGGCTTATATGGTTTACATCATCTCTATGCTGTTGACCAAACACAAACCAGTTTTTTTATGAGACAGGAGGAGAACCACCAGACTGGCTCTTTGATTATAGACTATAGTACCTACACATGAACAACAACAGGGGACTTATTGGCCTTTTAACATGTTGGTATTAATGTGAGTTTTTTTAAAACAAGTAGTATTATGATCTATGACATGATATAATAGTAATCAAGTTAGGTTCCACGAAGAATGATCAACAGATCTCCTCTTGGCACGGTCCAGACACCTCTCTCGCCACATCCACTTTCATGACATTCACCATGCACTTCAGTTATGGGTAGGTACTTTTAACCTTCTCTAGTAATCGCTAGATTTGGTCTAGGTATGTCCGACAAAACCTACCCAAATCGACTTCACCATCCTCGGTTCATTCAACCTCCTTTCGTATCCTTGCCACTACGTCCCTTTTATGTATGCTATATTAATTATTAAATTACAATACGACCTATTTTATGAATATACTTTTTAAAAACAAAACCAGCGTATAAAAATGACGGACATTAGAAATATATAGAATTCTTATTTTTAAGAAAAATATGTACATAACACACATTTCTAAATACACCAAACAATTCCCATTTTAGGATTTTTCATGACATTATATTTCATTGGGCTCATTAAATATATTCTATTAAATTCATAAAAATTCGAAAGCACCTTTTCGTTGTCGTTCAAACATCATTAATTTAAGTTTTAGACGAATGAAGTTGTCAGTAAAAGCATTAAAACGGACCCCATACGGGTGGGGGACCTACCACATTTTATCTGAGATCTGATTACGTCTCACGGGATGAACCAATTCACTGGATGACTCGACGGATTTTTGATGGATTCCGAAAATATTTTTTTATATCATTGCTAAGCTCATATTCTCTTTGCTTGTTTTGTAAATCAGAATGTTAATGAACAACAAACAGAACTTAGAGTCGTTTATTAAGGGTTGGCGGTGACATAAGCCATTTAGCTAATCGATCGGTCCTTTAATAGGATTTTTAGATTCACAAACTGTTATATTAGTTAATCTATCATTACATAACATTTCTGACACCGAGTATGTTATTTTATTATTAAGATCGAAGTAGGATGTTATCAATACGACATTTTTATGCAGATACAATCCTTCTACATAATAACTTTTCTAGTGTATTTTATAACAATAATCGTATAAACTATCTTTTATGTGGTTTGTCTTTTTTTATTAAGTTTAGATAAAGCAAACAAAGAAGTTAAAAACTAATGAAATTGTAATGACGATGCTGAAACACAATGAATATCTTGTTGCCATCCATTTAACAAATGATTAAAACACTTTATGTGTGTATTATAAAATAAAAATTATAAAAAACCAATATATTAATTACTCAGGAAGAAAGTTTCGTTGCATAATGTCTTTGAAGGTAAAGATTTGTTTTCATTAATTTATTTATTAACACTTCGTTGCAGAAACATAATACAATTGACATAATTAGATTAAAAAGGAGGGTATGGTATAACTGGCGGCGTTATCGCTTTCGAGAGATCAATTCCAAAAAAAAAACAACATTAACATGAAAAAGAAAAAGTGCACATGAATCACGATAATGTCCACGATGTGGACAGGTAATGAGACCTGAGATAATATAGACCCATATCTCATATCAGTACAATATGGTGAAGATTAGCATTTTGTGTCTTTATCATTGCCTTCATAATGAGTTATCTAAGCCATGGTGGCTCGGCTTATATAAACTAGCTTTATTACGATAAAAATAGCGAGTATTTATAACTGTCGTCTAAATATCATTCATCAAACAAATGTTGAACATTAATAAAAATAGAGAGGAAGCCAGGCTCCCGGTAAATTCCCCACACGGGCTGCAATGACTTTCAGTATTCAAATAGATTTAATCAAATTAATGCGTCGCTAGAGTGTCGCCAGTTCAAAATAAAATTCCAATGACGCGTCAATGGAAAGGGGAAACTCACTAAGTATTTTTTTAATTTATCTCCCTCAGTTATCGAGGAGTAAAAAGAAAAAAATGTTCTGTACTTGAATTCAAACGCAAAAATTCCTTCAAAAATCAATCACCAACTTTCTACATGAAGTGAATTTCTATTTATTTAACAAACCAGAGTTGAGAGTGACAGGTAAAATAACAATTATTTTCCTAACGAATTGGTTCTATAAATAAATACGAACGACGAATAAAGCTCGCTATAGTCAATTAAACTCATTCTTTGATTTGAGTTCTTAGCTGTATAATACGGTGAGTAAACACAGCGTGTAAGGCTTAGTTCACAAGGTAAACGATAAAAATAGTAGTAACACGTTTTTTTAACGTTTTATTTATTTATCAACACTATGTTGCATTTATATGTATAATATGTAACAACATATATTAAGGAGGCAGTGGACGGCCTTATCCCTGAGAAGCCATTTAACGCAATCCCAAGTAAGGAAAAATAATAAAATCAATACTAAGTGCAAAAATGCATAGCTTAATTAACAAAAATAAAATTACAAATGACAATGCAGGCAATTACAAAACTAACTTTTAAAATAAAAAAAATAAACGTTTATCTTAAGAGTAGTGTTTAACATTATAGAAATATGATAAAAGAAAGCAAATGCAGAAATTTTGCAGGCACTCAATCCTATTACGCAGCTTCTCATTCATGTAAGAGGTGCAGGAATGAAGAATAGGAAGCAGAACAGACAGCGCCAGGGTAGTTTTAGTGCGGGTAGGAAGGAAGTTAGGAAGACATCTGAGAGCATTATAATTTTTCCGGTTTTTAATATATTTCTTGGAGCTCGAATCAAAAGCACATATTTTGACTACGTTAGGTTGCAGAGGATTAATTCTGAAAGCGTATCTATGTTGATTTTAAAATAATTATTATCTGGCATTTTTGTATGTATACGAACCTACAGATATAAGGGGATTTAATTTATATTTAAACATACTAAAACAGCAACTAATAGCACGACGAAGGTATATAGGAAGAGAAGTTTCACCAAGAGTTTTAACCAGTTTCAGATGTGGATATAATTTGGTTTTGTATCAACGCTTTATCTACGCGCTCGGCTCACTTCCATTTTAAATTTTAAAAAATATCAGCACTTAGTTTTGTTTGGGGAGCGTATATAATCAATTTAAATATGTAAATTAAATAGTTTGTATTAATATAATTAAATGCTTATATACGCAAAGTGAATACCTAGACTTGATTCAATACTCTTCATAAATAATGATAGTATAATATATAAATGATCCGACGTTATACACGAGGTCTTATTTTAAAATCCCCTCTGCGGCAGGTGAAGCTGATCAAAAGACGAATATTGCAAGTCATCACAAAATAATATCGTAACACATGGTAATACCCTGGATTTTGACCGATCTTTCCTTTGTGAATAGTCTTTTGTGATTTTTATATTATCTTCATCAAATATAACCTTAATAACGTTTGATTTTAGTTTTTTTTATAGCTTATGTTCTTAGAGAAGTGATAGCCTAATGGCTTCAGCGTGCGACCCCATCCCTGAGATCGTAGGTTCGATTTTCGGCTGTGCGCCTATAGTAAGAAAGTCAATTTGCTCGAATGGTGAAGGAAAACATCGTGAGGAAAACGGCTTGCCTTAGATCCAAAAGTCGACTGTGTGTCAGGCACAGGAAGCTGATCACCTACTTGCCTATTACATTGAAAAAGAAGAAAAAGATTCTTAGTCTTTAAAACCTCTGAAAATACATGATTATCCTAACAACGATGTTGCTAAGTTGATTTTTTACTAAAAACATCATTAATCACCGATTTGTTAATATATTTATTACTATTATTAATGTTGATTATGCAAACAAAATATATTATATATAATTTTTATTCATAATCAAATTATTAATGTTTTATCCTTATTGATCCCGTAATAAGTTGCAAATATCCAAGGCAAACATAAAATAATTTCTATGTGGCTCTCCCGGGGACGCCAGAATATTTACAAAATAAATTTTCTAAAATGCCGTATTAAGATGATCTCTGTGTATGATATGTATAAGGAAGTATGCTCGTAATGAACAGACATTATTATATGTCCAATGCAAATAATATTGAATGACACGCAATTTGTTTGTCTGTAGATAGGAACTGTGTCTGGCCCTAATGATTTATAGACTCGCTTGAAGTATTGATTTATTATAGGTTTCTTGGATTTAGATAACTCTCTAGGGGACTTCCCACGGTTAGTGGGATGTAAATTATGTTTAAATGTTTTCAGTAAGATAAACTTAATTATATATAACTTTTTTAATTATATATTTTTAATTAACTACTGTATAAAAGAAAAGCATTTAAATGAAAAACAAAATCACATATATGTATAATGGGCCATTATAAAATGTATTTTATTTAAAAAATAAGGGAAATAAATCAAGTTATTTTTTTAATTATTTTAATAATTGAAGAACGGTCTATTTTCACCTATGCTCAGGGTCAGCCAGATAGTGTTAATTACAAATTTACATTTAAAAAAAACACGTTATCATTTCCCATTTATTTAATTATCTAATATATATAATAAAATAGCAATTCTATATCAATATATTAATTGTGATTACTTATCAATACAACAATGTATTTGACGATAATACAGAATTATTATAAGTATTTCGTCATCCCCTCCATCGCCTCCGTGGCGCAATTGGCTAGCGCGTTCGGCTGTTAACCGAAAGGTTGGTGGTTCGAGCCCACCCGGGGGCGGATTTTTTTGAACAAACGTTTTTAATGCACACAAACAAACTCCAGTACAACAATTTTATACAAAACCGCAATGACAACATTTTAATTATTTTATTATCGCGGTACATTATTTTATATAGCGAAGTAATATTTACTAGGGTGTAAAATATAATAACGTGCCGCAATAATTACGCTTACACAGTTTTACAAGGATTTGTTAGCACAGTTGCACCGCGCGAGGTCAATATTACAGTGGTTTAACTAGGCTTTCAATTCACGGAACGACGAATAAAATAATACAGAACAAAAATATACTATATCGTAGTTTTTATATATAAAACAACGCTCCTTCTACTTCTTGCTAGGCCATATTTTTTTTTAATTCTGATGTTTTGAAATCCATCAATCATTGGCACAAACCAAACCACGCTCACTTAGATAAACATTTTGTTGATTACAAATTCCATGTGAAACAAATCTTGCTTTGAAAAGGTATACTAATCACCTACTTCGACTACCGACATCATTTCCTTACTCAAGTTAAACCTCTATAAAAACTAATAATATCTAAAAATTGATAACAGTCGCCAAACCATAAAGGCCTTATTTTATGAAACTATTGTTGCGTGTATTGCTCGCTGAATATAGTAACTGTTACGATTTACGCCTGAACGTTTTAACAGAGGTTTTCACGTATGCCCACGCCTGAATTCATTAACTAGTATTTAGGCCATAACCAAGCAAGTACTGGTGTAATATTTAAGCGACTTCGACCATGCATTTCACTGTGACCAAAAAAATTTCTATTAACCCGAATGCTTGAAACAATAAAATACCATATAATAGAAACTGGAACCGGCGAAGCAACCCGCTGGAGGAGACCTCCAAGGAAAAGAAGACTAAAAAAGCGATGGGCTGACGATTTAGCTAAGGTTTCTGGGGAGAATTGTATGGAGGAAGCTAACAACCGATCCATATGAAAAGTTTAGGAGGAGGCCTTTTATGGAACCCTTGTACATATACATACTGCAGAGCACAAAGAAACGTAATTTTACGTAGATAAAAATATGTAAGTTTTTAACAGTATGGAACATAGGTAAAGTACGGTCTATTAAGAAAGTATGTAATTAGAAGTAGAAATATGTCTGGTCCATAGTCATTAAGGGCCTACGTGACTTTTTAAATTAAATACAAGGCAAAAGTCAATTTGATAGCTCTAAATAGTTAAATATTAAATCTGTAAAATCATCTCAGAAACTAATCAGAATTGGGATCAAATTTAAAACTGATTTGTGCTAGATAGTCTGATATAGGCTATATTAAAACATATACATACAATGTATAACAAACAATGGTTCGGAGGCCGTTGATATATAGTTGTTTGACAATAAATAATAAGCCGCGACATATCCTTGGCTCGAACTTAATAAGGAAAAAAAAGCACTCGATTATCAGTCGCGAGGATCAGGAATTAATTAATATAGGAACAAGAAGAGAGGTAAGTTTGATAATAAAAACTCACTAAACATGAAGATGATAGTAAAATTAGTAAAATTAGTGAAAATCTAATCAATTTCAAATGAATCTACGCAAGTTTATGTCGATTACATTATTTTGCGAAATGCAAAATAATGTAATCAAATGTGTCGATCGACCTGTCAAAAGATTAGGGATCTCCCTCAAAATACAGGGTCAATACGCTAAGTGATGATATTAAATTTTCATAAAAATAATAATCAACATGTTCCATATTAAAAATGCCTCACACCAAAAAGGGAAAATCATTTAACATCTAAGTAAATTTAAAAAGAAATTACAAACCCTTCATTTCACACTCGTCTAATTTATCATTTTAAAAGCCTTTACAAACATATTACACAAAACATACATTTTCAGGCGAAAATGAGTCTTACATCTTTTAAATTACAGTTTTAAATTGAATAATGATATAATGTAACACGTAACGTATGTTTGGTGTATATTTTGATAAATGGAAAAGTAAAAGCTTTGCTTAGTTAAAATTAAAAGAGGGCTGAGGCAAAAAGATATTATTCTCCTGATGTTCTTGTCTAGCGTAGATTTTGTTTAAAAATTATTGATTTGAGCATCGTAAGTGCGTTGAATGAAACGTTTGGCGTGGATTTTATGCGATTTCTCAAGCAAATCGTGTTCCCGTGCAACAAACGTTATAGAATTTTGTTTTACTTTATGAGCGACACAGACGTAGGACATGACGCCATTACCTTTTTGTATGTTTTCTTAAAACTATCAACTGGTATATAGTTTTATTAAATACATATTCACTTTTAATTTTTAGGTTATAAAATTGTCCAGACAATTCGCGCGCTTTACAGCACGCATCTGTTGACTGAGGTGTAAATTGTCTTTGTATTATAGAAAACTGTATTTATTTGAGCCTTATTATTTCATTTGAAACGAAAAAGTAACTTATTTTAAATTTAATAATAATAATTTATTTATTGCAAGAATATGGTACACAAATGTGTGAGGTGGTACAATCGTAAGTTCGCATATTCTGCCACACACAATGGCGCGCAAATTTGTCTTAAGGAATTAAACATTTTACATTATTAGTCAAAGTCAATTCTTATATTATTTGTATCGTACATATCATACTTTATTAAATTTATATCAACTACACTGTCTCACGCAAATAATCATTTATTGAATAGTAAATTTTTTCCAAAAGTAATACACCAAGTCGCTTTTAAAAGACTCTAATCGGAAGATCTTTGAATTCTTTTGGTAATTTACTGCAAACTTTAATTGCCATAATGAATGTGGTCAAAAGTTATTTAATGCCTATTTTAAACATCACCAAGTACAAAGCATTTAATAAAAATCGACGAACCAATAAATTTAAATCGTTAATTAGATCGAAACTCAAAGGATTAAATATCACGTCGGTAATGATTAATTAATGATATTAATGAATGCGATTTACCTACACGTTATGATAATTTCGATATGGGATTACAATTTTGAGATATAAAACCGATAGTGCCAGGAAAGTAACGATTACCATTTTGTTTTAAATTATATCACAGATAATTAACAATCAGATACGTTATGCAACACTGAAAGAAAGGCGTCGAATGGACTACTTACCCACTTAGTACATACAAATTTATTTTTATTTCTGTATTATTATTCTCTTTCCTTTGAAAAAGAAAAGAAATTAATTGCCGAATGCATTTTATAGCCACAAAACTCCTTAAATTAAAAACAAATATAAAACAAGCGTTTAAAAATACCTCTCAATTAATTTAACGGCGCTACTGAAGAACCTGTGGGAACCGCCGCCATCCCTTTCTCAATTCATGCTAGTGAAAAAGATAGATATACTAATTAGACCACCCGTAGATTGAAATCTTAATTACTATCTTTAATTGTTTTTTATTAATGTTTTAGTGGCTATTAGGTGTGTTATACAAGTTTTTGTTTAATTCTTTAATTACTATTGAAATCTTTACCACCCTCAAACGTTATAATACAATGCGTTTGTAGTACTATTTATGTTATATGTATTATATTTTGTAATATCACAAATAATACGAAAATTAAGACTTTTAAAGGTTTTTTTTATAGACGATGAAACAATAATAGCCATACTCAGAGTCGTTACTTTAAATTTTATCAAATGAAGTTTTATTAATCACAGTTATATCTATTCGTAAACCCCGCTACAAAACTTAATGACAGGTTTGTTATCAAGAATCTTTGCTGAAATCACATATGAGCCAAATTATGTGTACGAAACTAAACACGTTTCAGGGAACTATAAATAAAACTAGTTTATGATAAATAATATGATAATGAAAAGGCACGTATCATAAACATACCTACATGAGGGTCAGGTGTAACAAAAACGTGGCCCTGGTACCAAGTTATGGCACAAAACCTGGACAAGTGCGACATCTGTCGCTGACACAGTGTGATTTATTGTCTACTTAGAACGAGCGATGCTTCAGTGGAATCCATAGTATAAGCTAAGCAACTAGATAAATAATGAAATTAATTTGTATTTTGCATCAAAAGCAATTTATTTATTTACTAAAGTACACCACATATATAATAATAGTGTAAGTTACAGTATATCTATATATTTCAAAATACATGATAATTACGGTGAAAGTAAAATTTACAAAAAAGTGAAAAATAATGTACTTTCACATTTTAGTTGTATTCAATCTTAAAAGTTTATCAATGCCGGGAAAGGCCGCTATAAAATAACAAGCTGCAGTTTAGTCTCTTTGTCTTAAATTCTAAATATAACAAAAATAAAACTTAAAATATAATAACTAAAATTTATTGATAAAGGAGTAGGCAAGGTTCCGAACATACATTTTAGTTTACTTTCTTAGTATTACCTGTTATTATTCACTGAATGCGGATTAGGTACCCCATAGGTCCTTTAGGGCCTTTTTAAAAAACATTTTTGTAAGTACCTCAGCTTTCTGTCCTTGACACAAGGCATATTTTGTGCAAAACTATAAGCTCCAGGACTCTAACGCAATATAACAAATATAACAATAATAAAATATTAATATGATAATAAGTTCTGACAAGATATATGATTTATAACTAATTGTAGTTAAAATGATATTTATTCATTAATCCGGTGACCCCAGAGCTGGTGCTTTCCTCACTCAAGAAATAAGTATCGTAATATAGCGAGCCAGCTTTCTACGTACACTGCGACACGGACGAAACTTTTTAAATTTGTTTTTATTTTATATATATCCATTTTTATTATTAGATACCTACTATGTAGGTTAAGAAAATAGTAAATTTGTGTGTTGGAAATGAACATACCGTAAAAGTTTCGATTGATAAAACTCTAAATAAAAAACGTAATAGCTACAGCGCCACATGTCAAACATAAATTCTTTAAAAACCAACATTAATAAAAGTGGACTGTCTCACCCGCTGGGCCTGTATCCTTTATTTTAATTTTAAGTTTATACTAAACATCTTAGTTTAGGAATGGGCAATTTAATTCGTTGACTTGTTCGTGAAAATTGTATTTGAATTATAGTCAACGTCTATTTCATTGCTATTGTGAATATTATTTATTTCTACCCTTTATTTGCGTAACTAACAAACTTTTGTAGATTATTTTAAAAACGTTAAACCGTTGGCCACAATAGGCTGACAACCCATTTTCTTGAAATTATTATTAACTAGTCAATAACTAAATATCACAGAAATATGTAGAGTATTTAAAAATACCTATATATTTTCAGTTCAATTTTTTTGTACTTAATAACATTTTACCAATATAGTGTGAATTTTACAACTCGTAATTTCTATAAACAAATACTTTTGACATAGTTATACAATGGAAAGAATCTCTTTAAATAATTATGAAATAATTACTGAACGATTTTTTTATGTATCAATAGAATTTTCTCGCTTATCCAGGTGTCGGACGGAAATGATTGTATTTCATACATTCTACCACCTGAGACACAATTTCATATTATTGTTTTATCAGCTCTCAACTTTGAAGAAATGTTGTGAATTATAGAGAGGTCAACCTGTGACCATTCTAGTTCAAATCACGCTAATATTTAAGTAGAAAAATATCTTTTAATTTCCAATAAAAAAAAATATTTCGCTTGTTTCAACGTTAAAGAAAAATCTTACATGTTCTGTTAAAAGGCAATATCGTGTTCCTAACGCCATCTAGTAGGATATTGACGTAAACTTTAAAAAGTGTATTTAATATGGAATACTTAAAGCGTGTAAAGAAATAAATAACTGTGAAGTTGAAATTTAAATAAACGTTATTTAAATAACTTTTTTCAATGCACAACTCGTTAATTTCTAAGTGAATTTTTTTATTTTTTTTATTTTCTCATGTTCCATCCGCATATGTAGCTGTGTTTACGGTAAATTAAAATGAAAACTATTTGGTACCACTTCACCAAAATTGTATTTAGTGAAATGTCGTTTAGCTTTGGTTTTTAAAATAAATGTTACTCATAACCTAGAAATTAAGTGAATAATATTCTCGTTCATATTTAGGAAGGTTGATCGTAAAAATGTTTGAGCGCAGCTACGAGGCAACAAATAAGCGATATTTACGGTGAAAAAGGAAAATACTTTTCCGTGAACGTGTAAAACCCTACCTTTTAATAGGGTTGCTATCGAATCGAGAATCCACAAATATCTCAAACTTTATAAGAGCTTTTGTTTACAAACACATTTTAATACCTAAAACATGTTGACCACAATTTCAATAAAAAAATTTGAGTTTGTATTGAAAACCTTTCATACACCTCCATTTTTTTAATGTAATAGGAGGCAAACGGGCAGGAGGCTCACCTGATGTTTAGTGATACTGCCGTCCATGGACACTTAATGTAAGATGCCAGAACGCTCGCAAGTGCGTTGCAGGGACCCTAAGTCGAATTGGTTCGGAAATACTTCTGTGGGCAGCTGGTTCCACATAGTGGTGGTCCGCGGCAAAAACTGCCGTGGAACGACGGACTTCGAAGTGATGCGGATGGTATTTTGTATTTTGCCTTGACGCCCGATAATGAAACTCAGCTGCAGGTATTAGACCGAACAACTCCTCTCAACTTATTAAGTAAAAGTCTCAACGTAGATATACAACCTGCATACTGTACACACATAGCTTCAAACTCAAACTCAAAATATCTTTATTCATATAGGTAAACAAGTAAACTTATGAACTTCAAAAAAAAGTTAAATTAATTGTAAATTTACATTTACTACCAGTTCGCAAGTCAAGGGCGTAGAGCGGGCAAGAAGAACTGGCAAGAAACTTCCCGCCACTCTTTTTACTCGCCAAGTATTGAGTCATACAAATTGTTTGAACTGGAGCAAATGAATCCCAAGGATTAGGATCATTTAAGTATTCCTCAAATTTATAAAAATGCTTTATTGTTTAATTTTCGTTTAACGAGGGCTTTGAATTTATTTAGTGGTAATTCTCTAATTTGGCTTGGGAGTTTGTTGTAAGCACGAATACATTTTCCATATAAGGAGTGGTTTATCTTTTGGAGCCTGGTTGGTCGTACACTAAAATTAGTTCTTTTTCGCGTATTATACTGGTGAAAGTCACCATTTGTTTTAAAATCGTTTATATTTTTTTGTACATACAACAAGGCTTCAAGAATATATTGACCAGATAGTTCTAATCTTCCATCTTCATATTATATCTCTATACTTCAAATCTATCTCTTAATTTTTCACCACAATCCTTATTCTTGTAAACACTACGTAATAAGAGTATTCATTTATCAAATGTCGTGTTAGTAAAAACTAAAAGGCACGGCCCTAACTTGTAAATACGGAGAAACGAGCTTTGAGGGCGTCGGTCGTCCCTTTGTGGACCGTAAACTTGCGTCTTCAACCAGCGGTGTGCCGTCACACTAGTTACCTCATGCGGAACCGTCTCCAATAAAACGGATTGTCACTGGGTTCATGTTGCGTTTAAACTGTGGAACGTATCCTGTGTTTAACTTACAGCAACTGTTCCTCTTAACTAAAATAATTAATAAAAGTAATCATAATTATTTCTGTAACACTAAAATAAATACTCCGCGGCCTTGTACTCACACTCGTTGTTAAAGAATTATGTGTAATGGAAAAAGCTATTAATTAAATCGCTCCGGTGCAATGGGCAATTCGCACGACAAGATTTTAAATACCATTTCAGATTATTTATTAGTGACTATAGAATCAACACAAATTCTACACAATATCTTCCCTAGGCAAAATGGCACCTGTCCATATGTAAACTGTAAACACGTAAACAAACAAGTTTATTACGTGTATATTACACATGAAAAAATATTAAAAAGTACTTTTTGACAAACGCCTAAATTTATTGTGCGATGTTGCGTCTAGTCTACGGGGTAAGAATCTTGGACGCTGACAGAGGCTATGTCCAATAAACTTTTGATAATTAAAAATAAAAACTTCGAGATCTGGGTTTATCGACTTATCCTTAAAATATCTTGGACCGCATACGAAATCCTACCGTGCTAGACAGAATACAAAAGAACAAAGAAGTGCTTAAGACGTTTAAGAAAAGGAAACTCGAATACTTCGGACCCGTTTTACGTAACACTAAAAAATACGAGCTCCTTCAACTAAACATACAAAGCAAAGAGGGAGGTAGAAGGAGACCTGGCCGCAGACACACGTCGTGATTGAAGAATCTTAGACAATGGTTTAGTCAAAGCACCAAGCACACACCAAGTCATGGCTACTTTAATTTTGGATGCCACGCTTCTAAACAATAGAAGAATATATATAATCTCCGAAATTAAACTCCAAGAAGTACTAGGATCAGACAAACGAAGACATTATTTACAAGCATACATGGCTAATTTACCTATACATATAATTAAAGGAACGAATCTGAGTGTGAATGACAAGCTACATTGATACTTTAACTAAAATTACTGCAGTAATTAGGCTAGTTATTTGTTTAAATAATCAAAACGTAAAATAAACGAAAAGTGCTAATATTTGAATACCAAATTGTTTATTGTTTAGACAAACGAAACAAATTCAATTGTGAATTTTTATTTTTTCATATCGTAGTATGCAACTAATCGAATAACAATTATTAAAAAATAAATAAATCAGTGGCGCTACAACCTCAGTCTTGTCTTCACATTTCTGAATCTGTTTCATGATCATTTTTAAATCTAATAGGCAAGTAGGTGAACAGCCTGCAGTGCCTGACACACGCCGTCGACTTTTTGGGTCTAAGGCATGTCGGTTTCCTCACGATGTTTTCCTTCACCGTTCGAGCAAATGTTAAATGCGCACGACTTAAGGTATGAAAGATGCATCCGGACACATTTGCGTCATCACCGATAGGACTTGGTGCAGCTCTTAATGATGAACAAAATTCAAGGCAAGAGACGAGCTGGTAGAAGGAAGAAGTCGTGGTCGCGGAACGTACGGGAGTAGACCGGCATCACATCCGCCGAGGTGCTGTATGGACTAGCGCAAGATACCCGGCAATTCAAATTGTTTGCAATACGGCAGCTGAAATAGAAGATAGTTCACTAAATTGTATAGTTTACTAAATTGTGTAAATTGACAAATTGCAAAAGGAAAGTTAACAAGCTAAATAAAATTTTTAATCTAATAGAATCATGGGAAAATTAAATTATAAAATATGGCCGCTGGCAGAGTGTCCAATTTGAGAGACACTAAGTTTATTCATTAGCCTTAACAAGATTTCCACCCTTTGAGATGCTGCAACTAGAAATTACATTTTTATTATAACTCCTAATGAGGAGGTGTTCCTTGAATTTCTTCCTTTATATTATAATAAAATAGTCTGGTCTTAGCATTAATTACATACAAGATCATCGTCTGCCAACAGCTTGATGGAAGCAAAATCATAATTACACTGTGTGAAATACAAATTCTTTTAGGAATACGATATCGGGTACAATAGAATTGTCATATATTGTGAAACAAAGATCAAAGATTATAAATTTCAATTTATTAAGTTTATTTGCTTTACCTACATATTGGATGAAATTGGAGTAGTGTTGCCGTATTAGTTAGCATGCGACTCTGATCCATGAGCCCGTGCATTAGAATTATGACTGTTCCACGGCTTTTTAATTCTTAGTGAGCAATCAAAACTTGATTATACGATAAAGATCGTAAGGAAGCCGTCGTGACTTTTAAGTGACTATGGTTAACCATAAACAACCATTAGGCACAGAAGGCTGATCTTCGTCTAAACAAGATTATCAAAGAAAATGCTATTTGAGACCATATAGGCTATTATCATCACCGGAACATTATTGTATAAAAGTATACTTATTTATAAGTTATTACTTGTGATCTTGGCACGTATCATTGTATGGTGTCAGCGTCAAAAGACGTTACTCGATAACTTAGTTTTAATTATTAATGAAAATAATTATACTGTTAGTATAAATCCTAAAAATATTAATATTTATACCGGTAATGACTGTATAATAGGTATAATGTTTATTAAAGAACTGATTAAATTTTAGGGCAAGAGGCCAGCGACGCAGCACTGCGCCAAGAAAGATATACAACCCAGCGGGAGCGCAAAGTTCAAAATGTTTATTAACTTGTTTAGGTGTTTCTTCCATTAAAAGATTCGATTTAACTCGAGAAACTTTTAGTGTATTTTTATTTGAAAAACATATAAAAATGTGTTAAAGAGCGCAACGTGCCGCAACGAGAATTTATTTGCCACGCAGCATTTGCAAAGCACCACCACTTCATACCCATGTTCGGATAAATGCCTGCAGCTGAGTTTCATCATCGGACTTCAAGGCAGAATACGAAATTCCTTCCACCTCGACGTCCGTCGTTCTATGACTGAGCGATTTTAAAGGTAGTTTTTGCCTGCCCATTTTCCCTCTGTTCTATAACCAAAACATGAATATAAATATAAAATCCAAGACGGTAATAATTGGTAAATGCGATATATTTCGCACTGGAATATGTATAGTAACTTACTGGCCTACAAGCTTGAAATTTGAGTAAATTACAATTACACTGTGCTACATTTTATTATGTTATTAAAATAATGTAATTTCTTTACCAGATTCAAATGTACAAATTAAGTGAAAGTAATATGAAATTAAGTGGACGGAAGGCAAACGAGAGCAGGCCGGTCACTTTGAATAAAATAATAACCGCCGCCCATGGACACTTACAACTCCAGGTCTAGCGAGTGTGTTGCCGACCATTTAGGGAATGGTACGCTCTTTTCTTGAAGGCTAAGTCGTATCGGTTAGGAAATACCTATACCTACTGGCAGGTTCCACAAAATGTGGTGCGCTACAGAAAGTGCCTTAAAAAGTGTTGTGTTGTGGAACACCTAATATGTACGCAGATCAGTGCCAGGAGACTGCTCTTCCGTAGTTACATAACCTTTAATAGAGACAATAGTCTATATTAAATATTTTAAAGCCATAAGAAGTATTCGTCTATGTTTGTTATCTGTGAGATTTCGAAACAAAGTTTAAAATAAATGTCGCCACATTCCCTGATGAGCGAACTAACATGACAAGTGGCTCCATTATGAGGCTTTCACGCGAGTCGTGTTTTATGTGAACTTGCGCTATATTTCATATTCAAAACTTTTTGCGGACAAAAAACATTGATGTGATTTATGAATTTTGCTGTTTAGATCATTTGAAATGTTTTGTCTACGGTCGGTTTTCTCTCTAGTTTATTTTAGTTTGGTAACGGAAAATTCTGTATACAATTTCTAAAAATTTGGCAGTTTTTGCCACGCACCACCACTATGTGGAACCAGCTGCCCACAGAGGTATTTCCGAACCAATTCGACTTAGGGTCCTTCAAGAAAAGAGGGTACCAATTCTTGAAAGGCCGGCAACGCACTTGCGAGCCTTCTGGCATTGTGAGTGTCCATAGGTGGCGGTATTACTTAACATCAGGTGAGCCTCCTGCCCGTTTGCCTCCTATTACATAAAAAAAAATACAATAAAACCTAACACTGCTTTTAATAAAGTACTCATTTGACTCTTCTCATCAACAGTTTAAATAAACCCATTTAGTTTTTGTAGAAGAGAACGAATAATACAAAAAACTGAATCTAAATAAGAACATTTAAAAATTGTTTTAAGGTTTTGAGATAGTTGTAATTATTAACGCATAAACAAATCGTATATTCTGCTTAAATTTACTTGTGTTGTATGGTTGGTAATTGTTAATAATAGAATATTAAATAAAATAATTGGAATATAGTATATTTTTGCTTATAAAGTATACCTACCCCATATTAATATATAATATTCTACAGTGTAAGTTAAAATATATATCTAAAATATAAGAAATAACGATGAACATAAAATTTGCAAAAAAAATATTATTATTATTACTCATTTAAAATAATTATTCGCCTAATACGGATTAGGAACCTGATAGCTAACAATGCTCGAAAAGAGTAGGGAAAATTTTGTTAGTAGTGCCCAAACCTTCATAGATTATGTTGAATAATCACGATTAATAAGAACCTACAATAATTATTTATAACATATTCAAGCCGTACGTTAAATTTATACGTAAATTCTAAGTGAAAACGTAATCAAAAGGCAATTTGAAAGATTCCATTAATTTCCGGCGGAACATTTAACGAATGGCCGTTGCGCGAAGTTGGAGGTGATTAAAAGCCTTTACATGTCAAATGTTTGTATCTCGAAGTAAGTTTAAGAGGAATGTAAAGCGACTAACTTTCTGAATAGGCTTGTCGCCTGGCTTGCGTCTCTATTACATAAGCAAGTGTACATTGCATCCTCGCTGTGGATATATACAGTCAAACCTGGATAAGCGAGAGTTCAAGGGATAACAATATCATTCTCGCTTATAGAGGTTTCTCACTAACCCGAGTTTCTCGCTAATGCAGGTACATGGGTAGCGTTTCTCTCTTATAGAGGTAAGGAGGAGCAAGTACGAATGTAGTAAATATGTAATATGATAAAATTATGTACATATATATTTTATTTTATTTAGAACTAATTTACACTTAAAAAAACCGTCAATTTCGTTTGGGTTTCTGTTTTTGTATTTTCAATGTTTATCTCTAACTCATAAATTTTGTCGAATATTGCTTGATCAACAACCGCCGCGCCGCCTTTTCAAAGTACTGATGGGGACCGTCTTCAACGCATCTAAAGTACATAATATAAATAAATAAAGCCCGACTGTCGTTTATAGAGGTAAAGATAAGTAGCAGTCTCACTTATGGAGGTGCATGAGGGAAAAAGGACTCTCTCTTACAGAGGTTTCTGTCTCTCGCTAATAGAGGTTTTGGGAGCTTAAAATGACGGGTCCCGGTTATTACTCTCACTTATAGAGTTTTCTCACTTATCCAGTTCTCACTTACCCAGGTTTGACTGTATAGGTAAACTACAAGCGAACAAATAAAACATAATTCGAAAATATATCTTAAACATTTAAAGACACTTCATGTTTTCGGTATTTTATTTTTTAAAGATTGTTTATTGAATTGGAGACAAGCGCTTCGTAAATTTTATTGTTAAAATCTGGACTGTTATATTTGAAACTCAGTTCAGTATAATAATAAATTAATTTTTAATTAAAATAAATAAATTAATAAACGGATTTATTATATTGATATTACCTTGAACACTTTACAACAGTCGTAAAAGTACATTAATCCCCTGTATCGCGGCACCCATTTGTGCGTACCTTTGCACCTGTTTAAGTTGTTTTGTTACAAAATTAAACCAAATAACTTTATTAAATTCGTGTTCCCATTTTTTATATATATAATATATAAAAAATGCGCTATAACGCGGTCCGGGTCTTCCGCATTATAGAGGCGAATATTGTATATCATATTTTGTATTTTAACTAGATTGTGATAGTGGATATCAGTCGCATAAAATAAACCAGCAAGCATACGTAATAGGTGCCAGCGAGCGTGTGATTCGTTAGCAAGATACAAGTGAGTCGAAGCCTTTAATTCAGTTTCAGAAACTTGCCTGGGACCGGAACTGTTTGTTTGTCTCTTTTAATTGACAACGTTTGCACAAAATGTTTGAACAAATTATTATCTGATTAAAAGCGCTTCGTTTAGCACGAGAAAGATTAAAGTCCCTTGAAGTATTTCCATAGCATTGGTTTTATTTCTTTATTAAAGCTGAAACATATGTTCTAAAATTACTTGTTTATTCTTAAAGTTATAAATTTCAAGACAATATTCACTGCTAAAGGTTTTTGACTTAATGGTATACAAACATTTTGCGCCTGAAGGCTTTTAACCTGCAAGCTTTGATGTTGACTATAAGAAAATACGCATTTAAATTAATAGAAATTTTACTAAAATTTAGATCAGAGTGAGCTTTGACGTCACTAATGTAATATTTTTTGTTAAATAAATAAATGTAGCAAGACCCAATAGAACGATTTATGTTTAATTATTGATTATCGGGTCGCCAGCATGTAAAGAACGTATTTAAAATTTTACCATAACGCGAAATCTGACGTTGTTTCCAAAACTCACCGATATTTAGATTGAGCATTCTGATAAATGAGCTAGGTCTGGATATATAAACACTTAGATATTTTCACACTTTGAAATCAATTTTCCTTTATAAGGTAATAAAACTATTAACTTATTAATTTCTTTTTATCTTTTCGTGTTTGTCATGTTTGCCTACTATAGGCTTGTTACACTAAATCTTGTGTTATATTTTTCTTGCACGAATATATCAATGTGGCAAATTTTTTAAATAAATTAAACTCCCTCGCAACTTCACTTACTTACCTATACAATGTAGGAAACACATAATTGGCGGGTTTTAGTAAATCGTTGGAATATAATAGATTTGTAATTTCTCAATAGAAAATCCATATTTTCGGAACCAACAATTGTTATCGGAGTGAAGTTAAATGAAATGACTTGGGAACTACTCAGCAAGTTAAAACAAAGTTCCGAACGGCTGCGAGATTCTTAATTGAAATAGTTCATTTGAAGAGAAAATCTTTTTAAAGCTTTCGCTGTAGTTATTAAAAATAGTTAATTATCTACTTTTCATTGTTTTACAGCTTCTGAAAGGTAACTAAATCACCAAGTTTGATTTCACCAATGTCTTTTTTGTTTTGTTGTATGTTAGTAGCTGGTACAGCCCTGCGATTCTGTAACTCACTTTTCGAACTCACACAGCGGTTTTCGCATCGGCGATCGCTCTCAAATCAGTCGTGAAGCAGTCATTTTATGATTTGGCATTCTGAAAAGGTGGGAGCTTGTTGTTTATTGTTTATCAGAATGCCAAATCATAAAATGACTGCTTCACGACTGATTTCAGAGCGACCGCCGCTGCGAAAACCGCTGTGTGAGTTCGAAAAGTGAGTTACAGAATCGCAGGGCTGTACAGTATTGTTGAAGGAAAACATCGCGAGGAAACCGGCTGTCCTTAGACCCAAATAGTCGACGGCGTCTCAAACACAGCATGCTGATCTCCTACTTATTTTTTAAGAAAAATATATTATGATCATGAAACCTAGGCCCAGACCTACAAAGGTTGTGCCGTCGCTGGTATTATTTGCCAATTTTATCGTCAATAATATAAAAGTTGTAATGTAAAGTAATGCGTGTTTTGTGTGTGCTATGAATTAATTGTGTTTGTACTGAAGCCAAAGTATATGTTTTAATATCAGTGTGTCCTTTCCAATTGTTCCTGAAATAATTGTTTCCTAAGTCTGATAAAATTGAGTACTTTTTTCGTAAATTGTTGTTCGATAAATCAAGGATATGTCGAAGATGTACTCAGAGTTTAATATTAAACAAATATGTGCGAACGGCCTCCTAACTGTTATTTGTGGTTCAATATCAGTAACTAATTAAACCTCAATAAGAGGCTATCTGGATCTCATAATCTATATTATATTAAAATCCCGTCTAAATTATATTTTTTTGTTTAAACTATTTTTGTGTTTGGCGTATGCGCATCAATGAAGAACTTTATGGACATGTGCATTGAATTGCGGACGATAAAATTTCACTGCCCTCACTAATCTCACAACCGAGTTTTTTCTTGCTACATTCATTAATGATGATGACGAAAGAAAACTTACTAATCAGACGCTGAAATGTATTGACACTAAAATCAGTGTTGTAATCTCAATGCCCGAGCCTCTGAAGCGAGCGTACCTACTGAGTGAGGCCACATTCTCTGGAATACAATATCTTATTATTCTTTCTATATTTGGTTTTATCTTTCATTCTATATGTTTTGTGCGCGTGTTAATGAATGTTTCTTTATTATTAAATTAATTTAAATGTAAGTCAAAACTAATTATAATTATATATACGTATTATATAATAGGATGAATTGAATGATCCAGATTTAGCCAAATACTTTGACCCGGCCGAGTAAATGGTAATTTACAGAAAAATGTGTTTAGTACTGAATACTTAAAATATATTATAGCAACTTATCGTTGTCCACAAAACCTCACAATGTTTCACTTCACTTTCTATTTTTAATAATAAAAATATTTTATCCAGATAATAACCGATATTTTCAGAGGATTTAACATTTAGGATATTATCAAATTAAGGATAAAATAAAGAAATTTAATTTTCAAATAATAAATACAATTAAAGGTTATTAATACATCCTTACTATTCACTTGATTTAAATGAATGTTACGGGAGACAGTCTTGTTATGGTACAGAATCAGTAAACCGTTCAGCAATTGAATTTTTTTAATTTAATTGACAAATTTGATAAAAAACTGATATCATTATTATTTTACATCTAAAATGTTATTAATCCCTATATATTTTATTTTTGTGTTATGCCTTACATATTTCTGCGCCTAGGTGTTTTTATAAGCAAGGAGGAGCACAGTCCTCCGCGCTGTGTGTCCTAGATTTTTGTAAAAATTTGTGACAAGAAAAATCCATTTGTGCAAACACAATTTTATCTTTTTTCCCGCTAGCCTAAGATATTTCATCAAATAACTAAAACTATTCTTAAGATTTTGATTGGTGAAAGAATTCGTTTGGGTAAATCGTTGTGACAAATTGATTACGTAAAAGTGTTATCGTTTGCGTAACTGGTGCTCTTTAGTATTATAAACCGTGAGCTAATTAAAAATGTAAAACCAAAGTAGCCAGCTAAGAGCATTGCACTAGAGTGTTTACGCGTCATCGCGCTCAAGGTAAAACTTTTATTTATGCGGAAACTTCGCTCATTTTTCTTTCTTGAAACGTTTCAGAAAATAAAGCTGCTAAAACATAAATAGCTTCACATTAAAGATGTATGAAAGTACTGCATAGACTCGTTTGGACTTTATAAATGCGGAAATGGCAATTTTTTTATTTTTACCTATTCTATTATTAATAAAAATATTTTTTAAGTGGTGCTATTCGTCCATATACAACTATGTATATCTTCTTTTTCCATTATCTCTAGTCGTAAACTTTCATCGATTTGTCATGCCAAAATATAACACAAATTAAAAATCTTCAGATAAAAATACTTTTTAAGCGAAATCTTTGAGCAATAAAAGTTTGTTCATTTGTGTATCAAGAAGTGAGCCCTCTCTAATTTCGTTTTTCTTAATTTCGGCCTTGTTAACATTTGCTGGCGATTGACGTCTTTTGTTTTTTTAATTGGAAAAGTTTTTGTATTTAAGAGTTTAAGAAAAAACCAACGCAGTTTAATTATGCATATTTGGAATCAACTTAAAGTTAGCAGCCGTTATTTTGTTGGAAATCGGATTCGTTCTCGGTTACGATAATTACTAGTGATTAATAAATAATTTTTAATCAAACAGACAAACGTGTCTGTCCCTCGGAGTAGATAAACATTAACAGCCATACCTTCACCGCAATCGCGCCGCAAACAGTTTACAAAGACTCATTATTAAGTACGTAATTTTGTTAAAAACCTTTGTGAATATATATTAATTGTATTTACACGGTATTTCATCTTACATTAGTATAATATTAATTAGTTTGTTTACTTATAATTAAAATTATGCTACCATGGAGCTATTAAACAAATTGGAGGAAGACAATGCAAAACGAGGTTTATTCGGAAAGCCGACGCGAGCCGATGATCCGATTAGCGCATCCAATAAACAACGAACGAGGGTCGTTATTAATTTTCGATTGGCTCAGGGATTGGAAACCTTTTTAGAGTGAAAATTACTTTGTTTATTCAAACTGGGAACGGTATTTACATGCAATTTAGTTTTATTGAACGACTTTTTGTATGATATGTTACTGTTCGTGCAGAACAACTTGATAAAAATCTGTGAGTACTATATTGGATTTCAATTGTCCAGGTGGACTGACGACATCGTGAAGGAGTTTGGTTCCCAGAGGATATAGAGAGGCAATTGCAGGGCGTACCTACAGAAGAGAAATGGAGGAGCCCCACTTCCGGAAATGGACCAAATAAAGAGGCTGATGATGATTGGATTAATTTGGTTATAATTAAGGCTAGAGAACCAATATGTAATATGTAGGGGTTTTTATATCTATACTAATTGAAATTGTAGGGAATTTCTGGATCTACTGAATTGATTTTATTTTTTACCCAGAGAAAGTTATTTGTGAGTATCACGCTATATTAACCCGAAAAATTAATAGACTTTCGTGGCAGTCGGATTTGCAAAGTAATTCGTGGAAAAACGGCTAAACGTACGCAGCCTTGACCATGAGAGATATATGATTTGATTTCTAGAGAAATGTTTGATTGAAAATTCTTATTGTGAATGTAAAATTAGAAGCATTTAATGTATATTTCTATTTTGACGTTCATGAGTGTACATTGTGTTATGAATTAATGATTCTTGACTTTTAATATTAATATTATATCTATCTTTTATATTATATAAAAACAAGTATTCTTGCCACGTCTATCTGTCTATTCGCGATAAACTCAAAAACATTTTCCTTTCCACTTCAAGTAATTCATAATTCACCTACGCCATCTATGCGGCAATAGCGATAAAACGTTAAAAGATACAACTATCGCGATCCCTGTGATGTAGAAAAGCCTTTCCGTAATTCACTACGCAAAATTTAATGATATTAATTTTTATTAAATTAATTCAAAGTGCTGTCCAACTGAGCTGTGAAATAGCCATAATAAAAGCTGTTGCGAGATAAAGTACAAAAACAGTTCTTAAGGAAACTTTGCCGGCGTAAATATTGCAATTACCCCTTCTTGTACTTATTTGAGTTTTTACTAGGCACGTCGAGGAATGAATCATTTGAACTACGGAGAGAGCAATCGCCGATCTACTTTGAACTAAATGTTATGAGGGGTTTGCTTTCAGCGTTTCCTAGACAATATGTCGTAATTCCTCGTAGTATTTATAGATTTAAAAAAAACAAATTAATAGATATGTATATATAGATAGATAGATTTCTAAATAGATAAATAAATGCCTGTCCGACGGGGAGGTTCCATCATATTGTATTCCATTTATTTCCCATGACTGTTAATTTTTCAATTTTGTATTATCATGTGTCACATGTAGCTTATCCGATAACTAGTAGGGAATTTCAAATATTTTCACCCAACGGAACCGATTTTTAACCCTAAAAGTCACCCTGAACTGATTTGAGAATCTTATCTTCACACAAATAGGTTTAGAAAAATCCCTTTTTTTAACAATCTTTATACGATCATAAATGGCTGGGTCACTTCATATATGCAAAAGCTAAATTAAGTTTTAGCCTCTATAAAAAAAACACTTTACAGTTAACATACCTACTGAAAACTGCTTTTAGTTTCCATAGACTCACGTTAATGAAAAGGTTGACAATCCGCGTGGCAAGAGACGTTTCCTGCCGGCCGCCACCGCGCCGGCCCCCATTGATAATTTCCCTTTTCCATGTCTTCATCATGACGCGATCGACAGGTTTCCTGAAATTCAAGCATTCTTAACTTGAAATTTTCCATTCTAAAATCAAAACACAAATTTGAAAACACACACACATTTTGTTCTTAAAGTTTTGCTTCCTCTGAAAATGTACTGCTACGTAATTATCAAGAATTAACTACCTATATATTGTCACGAAATAGGGTTGAGTAAACTTTTTCCTGATTTTTCCACAAGATTGCACAATAGAAGTTTTCAGCACGCTGAATTTGTGTATTTCTCCGCGTAATTTGTGTCTTTTATTGCAATTAAATTCCTAGTAATTTTCAAATAAACCCTTTAAGAGATTTACGGTGTTGTCTATCCGATTCTCTAGCTCGTGATAATATTAATAAAAACACAAAAATAAGGGATCAAAAAATTACCGAACTATGTTATTGTTCTAATTAGGAATAATTAGTTATAGAAAAAAACTGAGGCATAAATAAATCATGGAGCTGTTATCATATGATATTTCGTCTAAATTTAAATATATTACAATATGTTTCCACTTAAAAAGCGCCCTTTGTTACTTTTCCTCTCTTCGAAGATACTCTACGAATACTGGGCGTTAGCATATACTCGTAGAATGACGTTCAGTTTCGCGGTCATTTGGAAGGGAAGGATAATTAACATCAAAAACCAAATTTCTGTTTGGTGTAGTTACAAGATATCTCCGATACTATATAGGTACATATTATGTGTTCGGCTCTTTAGTTCCTTAAACAAATTAAACTATGTGTTTGAATGTATAATGACACATGAAACAAAATTCCAGTCGATTCTCTACAACATTCGCATCGCGGCCTCTGTTGCCTACTGTTAATGGTGTAATAACATTTTATCCTCGTGACATTCCCGTGAGATATATTTTCGCGAGAACGAAGTAGTAGAAAATAGTTAAAATATAATGTTATACCACAACCGCTTAGGATCTAGGACACGGATTCCAACCAAACCTGCGCTCAATATTTATTAATGTTCTTTATTTCACCGTATACTGCTCATACTAGGCCATCTTCTAAATAACTTTACAAAAACTTTTTTCGATTGGTTTTTGAAGTGAAACTTCTTAATTTACCCTCATGCGTATGTGGGTAAATTTTTTCGGATGAAACGCAATAAAAATAATATTAGCGTCACGAAGATGTGCACCGTTTTTGTCGAAGAAGAGGGAGAGAGCGAATGAGACCGATTGAGAGAGAGTTAGAAAGGGCGAACGTAGCATGAAGCAAATAGCCATGGAGCGAGAGTAAGGAGCAAGCAAGTGAGAAAGATCGGGAGAAAGAGTTAGAAAGAGCGAACGTCGCATCACGTACAGTGTCATGGAGCGAGAGGTGGAAGAGAGCTATAGTGAGAAAGATTGAGAGAGAGAGTAAGGGAGATCGAGTAAAAACACGCTATGGTTGATGTATTCGTTTAGTAGTTACATATTAGAACTTTAGATGGCAATTCTGTCGCATAACGTCTTGTGCAGTAAACGCAGATTTTTTATTTATATTATCATTAGCACGTATACAGTAATTAAACAGTGAGAATATATATATACAAATATATGGAGTGATTACTGATCATATACTGGGACATGATTATCTATTGGGGCTTTTACCTTAGTAATAATTGATTCACAAATAAGTTTCACTTCTGACACGTGTATTTTGTACGCACGCACTTTTTTTTATTTATCCATAAGCATTTAACAGAAATTACGTTATTATTACATAAACCTTCTGAAAATTGAGTTCCTGTTAAGATATTGCAACGCTGTATTTAAAAAAGCAATACTAATATTTCAATGTTCCAATATTATTTTCTTAGTATGAAAATCTTTTAATCTTTTCACAGTACTGTAATAATAACTTATCATTTTTCTTTGTGACGTCGCAATAGTAAACAATGTCAACGGCAAAGCAAAAGTTTCGTAACTCCCGTAAAAGTTCTTAAGAATAAATAGGAAATGTTCCCGTCTCTCCCGTTTCTAAATAGTGGTAGGATTAAACAGTTGTTGCTTGCCTTCTCCGTAATTGTCTGTTTTTGCGCTTTGTTCTTTTCTTTGGCTTTAGAATTTTGTGCTTTACTTACCTCGGTTTTTAGTTGTTTTTTAAAACAATAATACTTTACGTAAATCTATCTCGGATAATTTGAAATATTCGTCTACATGTCACCGATGCTAGCTAAGGGGCATATGACGTATTAACCCTATATTTGATTGCCGTCAAAAGAAATATATTTAAATCCTGAAATATATTTAATACTCTATAAAATATCAACAAGGTCTGCATCGCCATTGAGATGACACTTCATAAATCACATTTTACTAATACACTTAGTTCGTCTTAATGTACCGTTTACAGTAACATCTGAGAGACTAAGTTACGTTCTAATTCCATAACATACGCCTTCGAATCGAATCAAGCCTCAGGGGTTAATGCGGGGTGATAAGAGTGGGGAGGGGGGAAGGGGTAGGTCAGATAGTTCATTAATTCTCACACTACATTTGACTTCGGCTAATCTTTCGGAACACTGACTTATAGCTGCTAACACGGACGTGTGTTGGTGTAAGGCAGGAGTGTCTTTGTACGAGTGTTTCTTTGTTCTATACTCGCTGCCGCTGTTAGAATAAATGTGTACCACAATAAGGGATAGGGATGGTAGATTATTCAATTTATAATTACGGAAGTAAAGTAAATATTTATTTGATTTTGCAAAAAAAATAAACATATAGTCAAAAAATCAATACTTCAAACAAAATAAATATATATATCCTATTTATAATATGTATGTAATGAGTATTTATTATTCGTATTACAAATTCCTTAACGCTTCTAACTTGCACAGATACATAATTGTATTAATGAAGCGAAGAAAGTTTTATTAAACCTATGAATTGTGATATTATCATAATATAATATCTGCTAACAAAGCTTTAATTAAATGATATCATAGTCTTTCCTCAGTATATAAAGTTTCATAATTTAACAAAAGTTTCATAAGCTTCTTTACTTACATAATTTACAAATACATATACAGGATTACAATGTACACTTATGAGTACGTAAATAAAGAAATATCAATAATTAAATTGATCTTTATTTACCTACTGCTAGTTATCAAATTAAGGGACAGGAACGTAGAACTGACAGTAAGAACTAATATAACTCTCCACTATTATTTTTATTCGCCGAGTTTTTTGTTGTACAATAAAGGATTTTAAGGATCCTGCAACTATTACAGCATGTTCGTCACAGTGGAATGTCGAAGTCATAAAATATTATTATAATAATGTTTGCGACTCTGAGGATTATTATTTATTGAAATCTTTATTAATTCAACGTTGAAGGTTATGTAAGCGATCACTTAGCAACATAGTTTTAGCAGTCATTTTAAAGAAAAAAAAAATAAGAAGATCGAACAAATTTCCAATGTCCTATTAACAGATAGGGTACAAATAAACAAACAACCAAATAAACTTATTTATATAAAAATTCATTAGGAACTCTACAGTTGCTTAACCGTGTTACCATCGTGTGTGTTGTTTCAAATTTTAACAGCTGAAGATGCGTAATGACAGCTTGTAAAGTGTAAATTAATTCATGTTTTTATTGTGCTTATATATAATATTAATTTTATTGTTTAGTCATAGTAAAGTAATAGACATATCTCACAAAAATTCTAAGGAAATCTTTATATAAAATAAAAATAATAAAATGCAGTCTAGCTAAATGAAAAATAAAAATAAATTTCATTCGTAGAGTAGTGAAGAGTACAATAACCGTTTAGCATTAAAAATTTCCCGTCAGAAAATCCGTAAGAATTGCAGAAACGTTAAAATGCACCGATGCAAATTTTACAAGTCGCGTCGCAAGGACTGATACAATATTTGAAACTTCTCTACAATTCACGAATCAAAACGAACAAAGAGTCTTCAGAAACGGTCGGCCTCGCTTACACTTCGGTAGGGACTGTCTCTAGTACCTTAGCTAGTCTGATATCAAACCGTTAAACACGCGAAACATCATGGCAGTTTTTGTGGCAATATTGTGATACTATGCTTTATCTGTACATAATTGTAATAGACAATACAGAATTCATAATATTTTACAGCAAGTATCCGGTTCACACTTTCATGTGTTCTTTTAGTCGTACAGTACATCCTTAGTATTTTGGACACGCCTTACTTAAAACTCATAAATACTAGCTCCTTCTACTAATAATATAAGGCAAAGTGGCAGGTAGAAGGAGACGTAGCCGCAGACGCAAGTTTTGCTTAAAGAACCTTAGACTTGGTCAAAGCATAAAGTCATTGTTCGGAAGTGCGGCATCCAAAATTACGGCGTGTGAGCGTACTTAACGATAATTTAAAAAATATTTGTAGATGAATTTAAATTCTTCAATGGACACATTTGATTTATTTATATTAGTTGTTAAATATAAATAGTTATCGTTTGCTATCATTATTTTTTCAAAATATTTTATGAGTAAATACATTATTAATAAAGACCGTTCGTTGCATCGTAAAGTCTCTAGTAGGCTTTCAGTTGAGCCAGAAGCTAGAACAACACAAGCGCCCATCTAACCTTATTAGACTATCTAGGTAGAAACAAGGTAAGGCGGAAATAAAGTACAACGTTGGAAAAAGATTCATTTGGCCCAAGATTGTGAAGCTCTAATAGACTTATCCAGGGTTGTTGAAGCGATTTGATTCAGCATTCATTTGCGTAAAATATTATATTCCTTGCATATTTCAATGTTAAGTTAGCTAGGTCTTTAATAAATTAAATTAATGTATAGGATTTTTTTTTAAATAGATGGCAAATGTTGGCATGCCTAATAAAATAAAGGTTCAGAGAGATAACTGCGAAAAATTCGCAAGGTTTTATGTTACATGTCTTTATTTATCACATTATTAAGTTAATATAATAATTTGGACATATGTATCTCCTTCTAAGTCAATATGTGTGACAAAATAGGATAAAATTGTCGTTTAACTTTGAATAGCGTTCATTTATTTTCGCGCTAAAAACATTCATTTGACAAATGGCGCCATCTTTGAATGACAATACCGCATTAAATGTGAAGCAATGGTGTTTAACCCGAAACGGCGCGATGGGTCATTTAGGCAGATAACGCGTAGATTTATGCGAAGTGATTTTTAACCCTTACAGCCCGATATCTAACCGAGCGTTGATAAATGACACGTTTTGCGACCTAAATTTGTATATTGTGTCAGTTTTTCATTTGTAATCGTTAAACGTAGTTTATGATTGATTCGTGGTTATGTTCGAGGAAGTAAAAGTGTTATTTACGCTTAGAATTTTATCTGTAAATAGTAATTTACAAATATTTATTGGTTACAAAATTATTGTAACTTTTACCAATATGATTAATACAAGTCAAGTCAAAAATCATTTATTTATATAGGTAACACAATGTATACTTATGAACGTCAAAAAAGAAATATACATTAAATGCTTCTAATTTTACATTTACTGCCAATTCTCAAATCAAGGGCGTAGAACGGAAGAGAAGAACTGGCAATGAACTCTCCGCCACACTTTTTAATCGTCAAGTTTTTTGTTTTACACGTTTGTGAAGAGATCATAAGAGGTCATATAACCATTACCCCATGTTCCACATGACATCTTAAGTAATAAATAATAATACAATAAATTAAAAACAGAGATTTAGTATGAATCATTTTTTATTTAACCACCCGGTCAAATAATAAACTGGAAACAAAATATAAGAGAAAATCAAACGAAAGCTTGTTCCCAAACTTCGGAAATAACTTTCATTCAAGTAATTATAATCAGATTGCGCCGAAAGTCTTTAAATTCAGCTCAATTTCCGTAACAGTGTTAAGTGTCAAACAAATAAGTTAGTAAGGGGTCGAAGTAACCCGAGACCGATACAAGTGTCGTTAATCATTGTGATAGTTACGGGTTGAATGCTTCTGTGGTTCAAGTTTGTTATGAAGACTATTTATTTAGAAATCTACTTTAAGTTGAATAAGTTAATTTCACAGTTAACAGTTAACGACTGTAGCAATGTGTTCATTTCTGGTGTAATTCTGCATAAGTCATTAGGACCTAATGATATTATCTAATTGAAAGTGGGGCAATGTTAGTAGGTACGCCTGTTGTATAAAGGAAGTTAAGGTTTAGCCAAGTTTCGTCCCACAACTGAGCGTTTCTTAAAGAAATTTTTGCCGCGCACCACCACTATAAAGTATTTTCGAACCAATTCGACTTAGGATCCGTCAACAAAAGAGCGTACTATTTCTTAAAAGGCCGGCAGCGCGCTTGCGAGCCTTCTGGCAGTGCGAGTGTCCATGGGCGGTGGTATCACTTAACATCAGATGAGCCTCCTGCCAGTTTGCCTCTTGTAACATAAAAAAAGCCAAGCAACTTGCATGTTAGTAATTTGTTCATTATTTTTTTTAAACAAATCGAATTTTACTGCATTTCTTAGCTGCTTCTCTTAAATCAGAGCGCGATTTTTGGAATAATTATAAATGAATTACTAAATTAACCTTATATATGAAGGAGTGAGACAGTGAAATTACAAAAATCGACGAGGATAAAACAGGGTAAGATAGACAAAGTGCAAGGAGAGCCACAATAACGAAACACAAGACCTGAGATTTAACAAAAACAGGACCAGAAGATATACTGTTAAAGATAATCTCTGTGTATATTTACTTAGGAACGTAAATAACGTTTAATCATACCCAAAAAGTGGATCAAACAAGCAGAAGAGTAACATAGAACAAATTTTGCGCATTTAACGAAATTCTGAAATACGACTTTCACAACAGCATAAAAAGAGTAAAACAGTCATGGATACATACATACTTCCATGTTCTGTCATATGGATGCTAAACGTGGATTTTTATTAAGGCGCTAATAAAGAAGATTGGAGTATACCAAAGACGAAGTTAAAAACGGTGTAATGCCTTACAAAACGGCCTTACAAAAATAATATACGTTGTATTCCACTAAAAAAAAGTTGAAATGGGACGGTCACTTTGCCCGCGTTTTTGATGGGAGATGTAAAAAATATCCTTACTTGGAATGGCCCTATATTCTTATTATACTCATAGTACTCGGATATAGGTTATTTTTATTTTTATAATGACGTCATAAATTTGTTTGTTGGCATCAACCGTTTAATATCGACATTGAGTCTACTTTTAAAGCCTTCTTGGTGCGTCCGCTCAATCGAACTGACCGCAGCACCAACCAGTGCGGATAGCAACCCGAATATTTGTGATAAACAAGTTTCGTGACATTTTGTGTGCCGTTTGACTAAAGAGTCCACCACACATTACTTTAACATTGATTGTCTTAAGATATAAGTTTCAAAGGTTTGAATTTATTTTTAATAACAATGACTATAGACTCATTATTATCCTCAACCATTGAATAGTCGTTAATTTATAGATTTAACAACAACTAGTAAAACGGTTATGAACTAATTTGACTTTGATTTTATTAAATTAAAATGACAATAAAATTACTATTACTATAGACTATCAAAAAGTCGTTAATTTATATATCTAGCAACATTGACAAATATAATAAACCTAGTGGTTTTGAACGATTAACGGGTTTGAACTGATAAGACTTTTACGTTATTAATTTATTAGCTCTGTGACATATAATAACAATGGCAGCTAATACCAGCGCCATTGCTCCATCAAATATAATAATAATAATAATAACGCTAAATTGGCTTTGGCCTTAGATTGCATCCATTCACCTTATGTATACATCAATTTAATAAGTTTAAAATTGGTCACTTCATTACGCCACGCCCATGTCAACCAGAATTTAAACGACAATAATGTTAAGAAAAACAAACACGTCTGCGTCGAATAAAGTTTTCTGTTATAAATGAGTCACGGAGGGTCTTATTTTACAACCAATCAAATTGCAATGTAAAGTGTAGCGTGCGTGACGCTGGGGGTAAAAAGTACCTCTAGGGACAAATAAAAGTATTTTATTTTATGTCTACTGTTTTAGTGTTACCGTCTGCCATTACTGAGGTTCATACATTAGGCATATTAGATAAATGACGTCATAATATTGATGAGTTCTATTTTTCTTACAAATTTGGGACTTTAATTTAAAAAAATCCATCTATCAATTGAATAGCATCCATTATGAATAGAACCTGTAAAGCAGAATTATTAACTGAGGAAAAAGTACCTTAAGATTTGGCATTAAAGGTGATAATGGCTTAATGGCTTAGGGTAATATAAGCCCCAAATAACTTAAAAGGGGGTATATCCCCAGAGGGCAATGCAGCATTGCAAGTCCGTGTTTGTATTAAAGGGATTACAATTTGGACCTCCCTTAATAATAATGATAAATTAGAAATGAGAGGTCGGAATATATTATGATAGAGCCAATCTCAAAATAACATTAAATATTTCTCTATGTATTTCTCTTACAATTAAAATGTTTCGTGCAAAATTTTGCAAATCACAAGTTAATTTGTTTTATTTTAATAGAAAAAAAAATCTCCAATACATGTATAATACTTCTATTTAAACACATAACTATTTGTTTTTATTAATAAAAATATATTTCAAACCTAAGATTGTAAATCAAAAATATAAGAATCTATATTTTAGATTTTCTAGATGTCCTATGAGACCACAGGCGACTTGAATAATTAGTTTTTTCCTGCAATAAAGTTCACAAAAAATATTGGTTGTTTGTAAAGTAGGTTTACGATCGAGATGTTTACGTGATAACGTCTTATTGGTGATATAAGTTTTTGGGAAGTAAGGAATTAATGAAGATAACAATTTTTTCAAATTTTAAATTACATCTATCGTTTTATTCACACTTTTGATGATAAATTTCGGGTGTAAAATGACAAGTTTACTTTAAACATTCAACGAAAACTTAACCGCACGAGAAAATCTCCATTCGTTTGTATACCGCTATAGTGAGATGAGACGGGAGATCGGTCCGTCTCTCTCTCGTTATACCTGCGATCGCGCTCGTGAGGTTTTGGTGTGACACAAGTTTCTGAACATGTCACCCGACTAAAACGATTTTAAAGACGTTATCACGTCAAAAGAGCCTTACAATAATAATAGCCTAAACAATAATTTTGGCTAATAAGTAAATTTTATTATGTAGACTTAAGTTTCTACAAGAATTGTGAATAGCTTTAACTTAGGTAATGTTCATTAACAGCATTGCATAATAGTATAAAAAGTATTTTTGTATTTTATATTCAATATGAATTTTGTTGCTTGATAAGTGTTAAACTTGTCAAAAGACAAGCACTGACTGGCCAGTGTTAGGTGATCAATAAATTCATGAATAATATAAAACAACAGGACAATTATTATGAAGCAACGACTATTTGGTAGTTTCATGAAATTTTTGTCTCATCGTTTTGTATTTAACGATAGTTATAAACCGAAAACGATATTACAAACTATAATGTGACAATCATCCCTAGTCAACTTCCCTCTTATCCTGTTTTGTATTATAAATTGTTTAGACGCATCAACTGTTTTCGCCTCGGGGTGACGCAGGGAACGATAAATTTACTGAAATTATTGTGATCTCGAAAATTGTACTAGAGAAATGATAAATGGTACCATTTTGTTACGCAATTAACTTGTTAAACGTCAGGTATTTTCCAGTGCTCTTTAGTTTTTTGGAGTTAATTGACGTTTATTGAATTTATAATTATGTACATATATTAATATGAGTTTTACCTTTTCATGTATTTTAAAGTGTGTGCAATAGTATATTTCATTACGAGTGCGGAAAGCTTGTCATTGCAAAGAGTTCCGACAAATGTCTACCCGAGCCGAGGCGTAGCCGAAGGTGAGGGTTGACAGTCGGAACAAGTTGCAATGATGGTTCCGCACGTGTACTGAACGACTATTTTTAATACAGTTGCGAAAAAATTAAGCAATTTAATAAAATATTAAAACACAATAACCTCAACTAACTAATCAGTTATTTCTTATAAAAGGTATAATTCACATATTCATCGAAATTACAGTTTTTTTACTTACTGGGGAAGTTTTAGGTTGCATATTTACTGTTTGAGACAAACTATTATTAATTTCGTATGATTGACAGAGAAACTATTATTTAATATATAATATAACAAACAACTAAACTAGCAAAGAACATTTTTGGAAAATGGCGCCAACTGTAAAAGAATATGAGCAGAGATTTTTTTTTCTTCACCCATTCTGGGTAGGCAAAGGGAACTATGCCCATATAGCCAAATCTTCAGTTGAATTTTTTTATTGATATGAAATTTAATGAGATGAGATGAAATGAAACCTAACCTAAAACTCATTGAATCAAATCATTAAATCTGATATTAAAACAAATGAGTAGCTTCTTTTTTGAAATATTTGCATGAATTATAAAAACTTCTATGATTTTTTTAGTAAAAACTTCGTGGTTGTTTTTTTCTTTTTAATAGACATTATCTTGACAGTTGGGAAAGAAAACGCACTAGTTCGGAAAAGGTAAAGAAAAAGCACGAGTGTGTAATAGCCCACATCCCGAACGCTATACGTCCCTGCAATACGCCACTTTTTGAGCAACTGTATTAAAAAAGTAGTTTTTCAGGTATTTACCAAGTAAAATCTTGTTTTGCAAGATACCCTTAATAATCCTTGACAATAACTTCCTTGGTGGGTACAAATGGAGTGATTGTCCCTACTACTACTAAGAAAATATTACTTTTGTTTTAATCAAAAACATAAAAATTTCTAATATAATATTTTTTAATATTGACGTCGTGTCCATTCTTAATTTCGGCAGGAGAAATTTTGTAATCTAATACAACACTGAAATCGAATTTTTTTGTCAAATTAAAAGTTGCTCTTCACTCGGGCATTTCGAGATTTATAAGTCATCCATTTTTGAGCGCAGAGTTGTTTTCTATAAAAATATTCTGTATGGGGTATGCTTATAAAACAATATGAATAAATACACCAATTTAGGAAAAATAATATCTATAAGTATTAGGTTCAGTAAAATACAACTTTCGTTCATGTTACAGGAGGCCCGTCGCCCTTTTGAAGATTTTAAGCAATGTTAACATTTATCCACGGTCAATTGGTTGTACATCCACTGGCGCTGAATACTTCAATATATTCCAAAGCAGAAAAGGTGTGAGACAGGGTTGCATTTTGCCCCTGCGCTAATTAACATATATGGAAAGTACATTACCCGGAAGACTTTTAAAATACACAGAGGCTATGAGAACTTGAAGAAACTGATCGTGGTTGCTAAAACAAAATGCAAAGATCACGTGGTCGTTCACCAACCAGATGGACCGATTAAGCGAAAGACTCAAAACTGTACACTGTAATAAGAGCTGACCTGAGCGTTGCTGACCACTACGCACAGACATGAGCTACCAACTAAAGAAAGAGAGAGAGTGCTTTATGTAATATTTAGGAATTTGTAAGTTTGGATGTTTATAAGACAAATATTTTTTATCAAAATCAGCTCAGCAATCAACGAACAAGCCACATAGCAATACGATAAACAACAACCAATACGTCCATTTAAGAAAATCAAGAAAAATTCCAATGAAAACTACGTTTGTCCCTTTCAATAACGAAATCATAAATCTCTCAGATATCGTTCGACATTACTCAAACAGTGTATGCCCCCGAGGTGGCTATTAAGAAATACAAGCGAACACGTTTCGTATAGTTCCCCTCACAGTATGCACAAAACTTCTTCATCGTACTCTGCATTCAAATTACCTTAGGGAATATCCCCGTAACGTGGATGTAAAGAATTCCATCAGATTTCGATAATTCTTTTGTAACAATTTTTATATTATTTTACTAAGTTTTAATTTATTTTATTATATTTCACTTATAATAAAATATTGATTTTTTTTCTGGACGTCACTTGTACATTTTTAGTTAGTGTTATTCGTAATAATTATTAATGAAGTGTTGAAAATTTGAAAAAATCCTGTTTACCGGTAGGCAGAGAACTCAGTCCTCTACATGCTACGATGGTGACAAAATTTTGCTTTATCTTGAGCGAGAATGTTTCGAATTGAGGGATATTTATTTATCTCGATGCTGAAACGTTTGCTTGTCTGAGTTGTAAAATATAATTTGTATATCTAGTATTAGTATGTCCATGTCGGGATACGCCATGTAAACCTTGTATTAAGTTATTTAGTTTTGTTTCAAGACGTGCTCTTAGCGCTTCAATTGTTATGAGCTACAAAGGAATATGATTATTTTATGTTCATACGGGAATTTACAAATTAAACGAATTATGTATGTATGAAGTCTTGAAAACCCCTATTGGGGAATGGGGCTGATATTTTTCTTTTGTTCTTATGTATCTTAAGAAGGTGATCAGCCTTTAAGACACATTTCGTCACCTTTAAGACATCCAGGACTCAAACACACGACCGGGTCAAGTTATTTTTACATTTAAAATAAATAACGTCTGAAGAGTACTTGTGTTTTTCTTTTTTATGTATTAGCTGAGGATCTGTCTTGTTATAAAATTTAAGTTTTAAATTACAACTAAGACTATTTAAGAATCATTAAAAAAAAAGTCAGTGGCGCTACAACCTTTTTAGGTCTGGGCTTCAGATTTCTGCATCTGTTTCATGATCATTTGTAAATCTAATAGGCAAGTAGGTGATCAGCCTCCTGTGCTTGACACGCCGTCGACGTTTGCGGTCTAAGGCAAGCCGATGTTCTCACGTTTTCCTTCACCGTTCGATCGAACGTTAAATGCGCACGTAGAAAAAAAGTCCATTGGTGCACAGCCGGGGTTGGAACCTACGACCTCAGGTTTGAGGCTGAAGCCACTAGGCTAAAACTGCTCACTAATTTAAGAATCATTTAAACATTTAACATTTATAAAACTAAAGTATATTATGTAGAATGTTTATCAACACCAATCTCGAATGGTACAGCTTTAAACATTTTATCATAGCGAATTAGCCACAGTCGTTTTTTTTATGAATAACAATGTAAAATTATACTTGCCATTGTAAACATTCAGCGATAATAATTATTGTAAAGCAATTAATTTTCAAATGGGGTCTTTTTAACCGTTCCTAGGGTCATTTAACTAAATGTATTAGCGGGGAAGGGTTGTGATCTGTGAACTGATCAAGCGTTAATGTAATGTTTTTATTTGCACGATTCGGGGGGTTACGGTTAATATCCTGATAATCATTTAGGAACTCTTCCATATAAACCATTAAATAAAATTGCCTTGTTCATTTTCATTACATTCCGGGGTGATTTTATCTTAAAATAGATTAAATACAGTAAACCCCCATATAACGCGATATTTCCCCCATATAAAGCAGAGATTTCTCAAATTATATTTCTGTGATATTTAATAATATTTTGTCAAGTCCATATTTCGTTTTGCGTGCCTTTGAACCTGTTTCAATTGTGCTGTTATAAAATTAAATTAAATAACATTCGTGTTCCTAGTTTTTAAATGGTTCAAAAAACGGTTTTACGAGAAAACTTCTACAACGCCATTTCCTATAACGCGTAATACAGTAAGCCCCATATAACGCGGTAGATCCGAGCCGTTCGCCATTCGCTGTTAGCTATTTCAGTTTACTGTATTTATTTCACAATTTTTACGTTACATTGAGATCTTTTATATATTATTTAAACGTTATCTGTATATAAATCGACTTCAGACAAAAGTGTTAAAATTAATTACTCTAGACACCATAGCGTTTCTTGCTTTCTAAAGCCCGAGCTTACAGTGTGTATTTAAATTTTTTAACCAAAATGCAAGTAATTACTTAAAAACGCAACTCGGGTGAGCTGAGTGCAAATATAAAGAGCGGGGTACTTCAGACCCGGCGCCGCACCGCGTAGGGTTAAATTATTACGAATAAAACCTAGTAGACGTTTGAACCTGAATATTTTCAAGAGGTTATTCTGTCCAGATTTCAATACTTCTTTAAATTCTATTCATTGGCATAATGTATTATACAATCAGTTTTAAGATAAAACCTTCGCCGTTTTATATTAGTCACAACATTTTTTATTACATGCCTTTTTAATAGTAAGATTAATTCTTTTTTTCAGAATTGGTGAACAATTATTTCATAGTTGCTATGTTAGTATTATTTAGTAAACAAAACAAAAAAACGAAAAAAAACTTTTTTTTATGTAACAGGAGGCTCACCTGATGATGTTAAGTGATACCTGAAGGGTCGCAAGTGCGTTGCCGGCCCTTTTAGGATTTTTTACCATTCCATAGTCATTTAAGAAGTATTTTTTGAGTTTGGAATGACCTCACTTGTATTAATCACTAAGCTATGGTAGTATAGTGGTTTATAATTCTCCTTTTTAATCATTAAATTCATTAGCTACGCTCACGACTCACTCACTCAAAGAGTTGAATTGAAATTATTTCACGTTACGAGATTTACGCTTTCTGACGCTGAATAGTATATCAATGCACGAGAGAAAAAAATATCCTTCACTTGGGATGTATGGGGAAGATGTAACGCGAACTAAATCGCGATGTAACTAAATCGCGAATTCATAACATTATAAGTTTTGCTAACCACTGCTGAAAGGACTCGATAAGTATTCAATTCGCGTTCAAATCTGTTAAAGATGTTTTAAAGTTGTGGGAAGTGGAGCATGTTTGGCCTAGTGGCTTCAGCGTGCGCCTCTCATCCCTGAGGTCGTAGGTTCGATCCCCGGTTATGCACCGATGGACTTTCTTTCTATGTGCGCAGTTAATATTCGCTCGAACGGTGAACGAAAACATTGTGAGGAAACCGGCTTGTTTTAAGACCCAAAAAAGCTAATGGCACAAGAGGAGATTCCTTTGGCACAGGAGGCTGATCACCTACTTGCCTCTTTATTGGCAAATGATCATGAAATATTCAGAAATTTGAGACCCTAAACTATAAACGTTGTAGCGTCACTGATTTATTTTTAAATGGTAATTATAGTATTACTGTTATGTTAGTGAATTGAGCGAAGCAAGCCTTAGTTGTTTTTAATTTCTTAATAATAGAAAGATTAGTATTGGGCAATACAAACAACATATTCATAAAATCTTTATAACTAAACAGCTTGAATAAAACCTAGCTTCTTATAAAAAATCAGCTCCCACCGTTTCAACTTTGCGATCGGGACATCTTTGTCCACATGTTTACTACGTTTGTACTTTCTGAGAAAATGACCATCAACTTTCACACGTTGGTCACAATCACGAGTCACGCTCACTCCATTGACAGTGACAACAGCCATGTCATCTTGCATACGTGACCGTGGATAGAACATCCACCGCTTTGAGCCAAGGCCGTCGCTTTTAAGTATCTCCTGTATTCTGTCTTGGCGTTTTTTAGTTGCTAAGTATTTCGTCGTACTCTTCTTATGTTTACTAGCTGAAAAAAGAAGTTTGCTCATACAAAACGCAGACAAAGAACACAGTGCATGATGATTCGTATGTGTATATGTGAAACAAATCAATTGAATTTAGTTTATAGCTGAAAAAATGTAAAACATGTTTGTACAATAAATACGTACTTAGGTTTATTATATCGGTATATTATTAATTATAACAAGTAGATGATGTTAATAAATACAGAGAGAAGAGAACTATATATTAAGCAAAATATATCCATGATATATCACTAAACGAAAAAAAAGAGTGGTGAGTTAATTGCCAGTTCTTTTCTTCCGTTCTACGCCCTTGATTAGAGAACTGGAAGTAAATGTTAAATTAGAAGCATTTAATGTATATTTATTTTTTTTGGCGTGCATGTACACTGTGTTACCTACATGAATAATTGATTTTTGACTTTTGACGATCTTATAATAATGTAAAATAACCTACGCGTTAGATACAAAATTCTAAAAGCGTCCAGAAAACTTGGCTCGCGCTTATTTAAGTCCCGGTGACTCCCCGATCGACCATGACTTCTACTTCTTGACCGTGATCTTGACCGTGAATGAGATCTTGATGTCCGTGATTGTGATCGGGAGTGATCTGAGACGGATGTTCTACTTCTCGAACGTGATCTGTTCGTTGCGCGTTTTGATTTAGTTTGCTTTGAGCGACTTTGTCTGAAAGAATAACTTTAATTGGAAACTTGTTTCACCACTCAAAATAACTTTTTCGTAGGAAGGGATCTTATCTTCACCATAATTTTCCTCAAGTTTATTTTAGAAACAATAATAATTTTTAATTATATTAATAATACCTTGCTAACATAAGATAATATTTTCAAGTGTAATTAATTAATTATTTATCTTTAATAAAGTTAAAAAAAACGTTACCTTCTTGTGCTTTTGTCCTCATGAATTGGGCCTGCTTCGTAATAATCTCCAAAACCGTCCCCATGATCAGGAAACTGACCCTCTGACACCGCAGGGGGATATTGATTAGGATATGGGTATCTATATCCTTCCATTATTTGTCATCAGAATTTTTTGGTAAAGAAAATATTTTTAAAAATTTATTTCATTTTCGAGTTAGACTTGTGGCACTGTCAAATTTGATTTTTAAATTTAATGTCAATCCTTCATAGAGTTTTTGTTAAATTACTCGAACTTCGATTTAAATCATTTTTTAACTAATTATAATAATGATGCAGTGACGTTAAATCGTTAAAACGAATCTAATCTGAGCCCATGTGTGTCATGAGCTCAGATTAGATTCGTAATTTTATTAAAAAAAAATATTTTCTTTATTGCGACTTTTAGTGACTGTTTTTTGCGTTTGTAACTCGCGCCGTTTGCTTTGAAGCAAGTTTTAATTGTTTTCTGAAAATTCCATTTGTGCACACGCGTGTTTTGAATGCATGACCTCAGAGTTGACGTTGAGTTGAAGACAAGATCAATACTGTTTATTTTTTCTTAATTTATTGTACGGAAAAAACGTTATGTAATGTTTGTTATGTTTTATTATTATACTGTCCATACTTATAATAATGTAAAAGAATATTTAATGTATTTAATTATATATGACGGAAGAACTGGTTCCGTATTGTTTTTAGAAACCGTGACGTCAGCCGTGCTGTCGTCATTTACTTCACTGGTACTTGTGTATTCCATAACGAAGATAAAACAATAAACTCTAATAACACAACACTTTATTCACACAGAGATGTTTAATTTACACAGAGATGTTTAATTTACACAGAGATGTCCACGGTACGAGCACTGGCAGACGAATGCCTCTTCACTCCAGTGCCCGCCCGTTTTATAGGCGATGTGGTAGGGCGGGAGCCGTGCGTCACTTGTTTACATTGTTCGGAGCAGGTGGACGATGACTCATACTTGTTTTGCGCCGATAACGCACGTGCACGATGACTCATACTTGTTTTGTTAGTGTTGCATTTTGACTTGCGCCGATACGACCATTCTGACCGGCAGTGCGCGCTCTGCACTAGCCGTGTTCTCAATGTCTTACTGATGACTATAACTGAAACAATTGGTTATTGTTCTCTTTTTAAATTGGTATCTGTTTTAATAAATTATTATGTTGATAATATTGTGGTATTACATGAAGTTAATCGTACACTGTGGTAGTTACACTGTGGTACTTTGTTGTTGCGTACACTGTGGTACTTTGTTGTTGCGTACACTGTGGTACTTTGTTGTTGCGTACACTGTGGTACTTTGTTGTTGCGTACACTGTGGTACTTTGTTGTTGCGTACACTGTGGTACTTTGTTGTTGCGTACACTGTGGTACTTAGTCGCGTACACTGTGGTACTTAGTCGCGTACACTGTGGTACTTAGTCGCGTACACTGTGGTACTTAGTCGCGTACACTGTGGTACTTAGTCGCGTACACTGTGGTACTTAGTCGCGTACACTGTGGTACTTAGTCGCGTACACTGTGGTACTTAGTCGCGTACACTGTGGTACTTTATTGTGACGTGTGTATGTGTGTGTTTAAATAAAATGTACTTAGCTTTTAATGAGTTGATCCCTGGGCTTGTTGTTCACCCATATTGGCTCGTGAAGTAGATGGAACAGGCTCATTGGCGGATGATGTAGTGTCATCTTCTTCTGCCGATACGGTTATTTGTTCACCAGGTTGAGGTGCTCTGCGAAGTTGATCATGAGCAACCTTTCTTGGACGTCCTGCACCCACTACCCTTTTGACTAGATAGCGATCTTTATTCAGAATTCTTATTATCTCGTACGGCTCACTAAATTTTAAATCCAACGAGGTTTGGTTACGTGGATTATTTTTAATAAGAACATAGTCTCCACGCTGAAAATGATTAATTTTTGCTTTTCTTGAATCAAATCGTAGCTTGTCCCGCTCTGCATTATGTGTCATCTTTTGATGAACATGATTAGTAAGTGCTTCAATATCAATTGTCTGCTCGTCAATATCTACGAGTGTGAGTAGCTGAGGAGGAACGCAATGTCTGCGTTGAGTAAGCAAAGTGAGTGGAGCTACCCCAGTCACGCGGTGAGGAGTGCAGTTTAATGCCAATTGGAGTTCTTCAAGTGTCGTGTGCCATTCTTCTGTTTCATAATTTTTGATCATAACAAGAGCGTTCTTTACTGTAGCTACCACACGTTCCACTTGACCATTTGCTCGGCTGATTCCTGGTGCTATAGCATGAATCTCTATTCCTGTACGATCACAGTAGATTTTAAATTCGCCCAAAAACTCTCTTCCACCGTCAACTATGATTTGTATTGGAGCACCAAATAAGTGTACCGTACGTTTCAGTGCAGCCAAGGTACCGTGAGGATTCTTGTTGGTTGTGTGATATAGAAGTACATATTTTGTAAAAGCATCTATAGTCACAATAACGTACTGTTCGGATGTTCCCAATTTGCCAGTTATGTCCATATGGATAACTTGAAATGCAGTCGTTGGTTTCTGGATCGGATGCATTTGAGCTTGTATTGCACCCGATGGTCCCTTCGATGTTCTACAGACTACACAGTTCTCAACAAATTTTCGAATACTCGTATTCATATTATTAAACCAGTAGCTATCCTTAATTTTCTGCAACGTTTTCTCCCAGCCAGGGTGTTTCAATGCCGTATGGAATGAGTTTATCAAACTCCACTGAAAAGATTTAGGAACCACTGTGCAATGTTTTCGTCCAAAGGTTGGATCCTGAACTATTCGTTTGAGGACATTGCTTTCCAGTATGTATTCATTGCTGGAACTATTATTGGTCATCTCATCCATTATGGCTCTGAGTGCGTCGTCACGTCGTTGTTCGATCCTTAGCCAGTTGAGATCTCTGGTCATGATATTTACTGTAAGTTCCACCGGGTTTCTGCTGAAGTAGTCAGCGTGTTGAAGTTGTTGACCCTTACGGTATTCGATATCGAAATTAAAATTTTGTAAAAATGCCCACCAGCGGTGAATTCTAGGAAGCAGATCTTTCTTGTGCTTCGACGCTTTTAATGCATTACAGTCTGTAATGACTGTAAACTTTCGGCCGTAAAGGTATTGCCTGAAGTGCTTTATCGCTCGAACCACTGCCAAGGTTTCTAATTCATATGAGTGATATCGACTCTCGGTTTCAGTTGTTCTCATACTCATGAAGGCAACGGCGTGTTTACGACCCGCAATCTCCTGCACTAATACTGCACCGAATCCCAAACTACTGGCGTCTGTGTACAATTGAATTGGTACCTCTTCTTGAAAGAGTGTAAGCACTGGAGTTGATATTAAACACTGAATGACTTCTTCTCTGGCAATTTCATGGCGTTCATTCCATTCCCATTTAGCTCCTGGTTTGGTCAGTTCATATAGCGGTATTAATTTGCGTGAAAAATCCGGAATAAACTTTCTAAAGTATCCCGCCAACCCACAAAATTGCCTCACTTGTTTTGATGTCGTTGGTATCGGTGCTCTTACCAGAGCATCTATTTTGCGTGGGCTTGGCCGAACTTGTCCATTTGACACCACGTTGCCCAAATATTCAATGGAGCGCTTAAAGAAACTACACTTGTCAGCATTTATGGAAAACCCAGCATCCTGTAGGGCTATAAGAATGCGCTCAATGTTTGATAGTCCTTCAGCAAAATCTCCACATTTGCTTAAAACGTCATCGACATATACTTGAGCTGCATCTCCCAATAAAGAATTCAGAGCTCTGTTAATACATCGTTGGTATACTGAACACGCATTACTCAATCCGAATGGCATCGTTAAATATTCGTACAATCCATCCGGTGTAACAAAAGCCGTTTTTTCAATTGATGATTCTGCTATAGGAATTTGGTGAAACCCTGCTGCCATATCAAAGGTTGTGAAGAACTGTCCTTTAGCCAGCTGGTCAATTTGATCCGAAATTAGTGGTAGTGGATAATGGTCACGCAGAGTGTTAGAGTTCAGTTCTCTGAAATCTACGCACATACGGTCATCGCCATTTTTCTTTTTAACCAGGATAGTAGGGCTGGAGTACGGAGACTTACTCTCGCGGACAATGCCATGATCCATCAGTTCTTTCACTATGTTTCGTACTTTTTCTCGTTCTATTGGACTGAGCCTATATGGTCTTCGTTCCACGTACTTGTCTGGGTTCTTTAAACGGATTTCTAACTCTCCCGTCTTGACACGAGTTGATGGGTATCCTCTGATAAACAGATGCTGATACTTGTTCAGTAGTGTTCGTAGTGTTGCTATATCTTCTTCACTCGTAAGATCACAGTCCAATTTGTCGAATATCGGGTTTAGACTTTGAATATGATTAACATTCTGCTGATGTGTTAACGTCGTTCCGTTTGAGCCGATTATCATAATTAGTTTGGTGTTATTTATTAAGTTCATGCCTACTAGGATGTCTGTTGTTATCTCATAGTCTGCTACTATGTGAAAATATAGTTCAACGTTGATATTATCAATCGTCACAATAGTAACCAATGTAGCTATTGAAAGTACAGGAAATTGTCCAATACCTTTCAGGTAATTTGTTGTATTAAGCCTTCTTCCTGGTAATTGAGCTGCCACGGATTCTTTTATAAGTGAGCATTCAGCACCACTATCAAAAACTGCCTGAAAGACCTTAAGGCCAATCTTCACCTGGATCGGAGCTAGCTTTGATCCAGAAATATAATTCACATTTGAACACAATGAACGTTCTCTCTTGAAGCAGGTTTCAAAGGTATGTCCAGGTATTTTGCAAAATGAGCAGATTACCGTTTTAGTATTCTGATTTCTGACTGCCTCCGTGTTGATAGTTTCGGTTTTTGTTTTATTTCTTTGTTCAAATTTTGATTCAGTAGGCTTGTAGAAACATTCACTGGTAGTGTGATTCGATCTCTTACAAATTCGACAGAAAAATCTTGACGAAGTTGTATTTGAAAAACGTGGTCGCTTACTTGCGTTTTCATTGATGAAAGTCGGGTGAGAACGTTTCATCGTTCTTATTGATGATGCAACCGATATCAGCTCCGGCACCGTTTTAGCTCTGGTATTCAGTAGCTCCATCCGAAGTCTTTCATCATTAATGCACCCAATTACTGCTTCGACTGCATCTTCGTTTGATAATTTGTCCTTTGTAATCCTTCTCCATAAGACCCATGCTCGAGACAAATATTCAGAAATGTCTTTTGAAGAATCGTAGACATGTTCTCTGAATCGAGCAATGTCTCTAGAATAACGATTTTCGGGTTCAAAAGTCGTTATAAGATTATTGCGTAATTCAGGCCACGATCCTGCAGTGACCATCCAGTCGTCAACCCATAATTTTGCTCTCCCCTTGAGCAGGCTTCCAACCTTCATACGTATGTCGAAGTCACTGAGTTTGTATGTTTCAATTGCTTTGTCAATATGTTGGCACCACTCACGTATACCCACATTAGCGTCAGGATCAAATGTCGGTAGATAAACATCGTTTATATGTGTTTTCGTTTCTTGTGGTTTACTTAATTGTGTCGACAGTTGCTGCATGACTTGCATCATCTGCATAATTAACTGCGGCGGTATGTTGTTCATCGGTGCGTTAAACAAGTTTAATAGAGGTTGCTGTTGCTGGACCGAAGTTCCATTACTGCTAGTAGTAGTTAATCCATGTCGCGATTCCGTTGTTTCATCAGGTTGTTGAGCGGTAGTGGAAAGTGATCCCACTTCTGATGACGGAAGAACTGGTTCCGTATTGTTTTTAGAAACCGTGACGTCAGCCGTGCTGTCGTCATTTACTTCACTGGTACTTGTGTATTCCATAACGAAGATAAAACAATAAACTCTAATAACACAACACTTTATTCACACAGAGATGTTTAATTTACACAGAGATGTCCACGGTACGAGCACTGGCAGACGAATGCCTCTTCACTCCAGTGCCCGCCCGTTTTATAGGCGATGTGGTAGGGCGGGAGCCGTGCGTCACTTGTTTACATTGTTCGGAGCAGGTGGACGATGACTCATACTTGTTTTGCGCCGATAACGCACGTGCACGATGACTCATACTTGTTTTGTTAGTGTTGCATTTTGACTTGCGCCGATATATATAATATTTTCTCTCTCAATAGCGTTCCTCAAATGAACAAAACTTAGGGAAAGTAGAATGCTGATTGGATGTATGTAATGAAAATATATAGCTATAATTTTTTACTTAATTTACATAAATAATAGTAATAAAGTCATAGTATTACGGCAAACAGCGGAAAGTTATCACAGTGTCAAAATTCAAATCTGTGGAAGTAATACGTAGATACAATTTTCTTAACCAAGATTTAATGTAATTATGATTGATTCCGAATTTATGGCAAAATTTTATACGAATATTCAAGATCCCAAATCCAATCACCAAACTCCCCAAATTAATGATTATATCGAAGAAAAGATTTACGATTCCTTATAATTGAACCCGAATGAATCTGAACGATTAACTTCACGAATAAAAAGAAAAAGAAAGATAAATTAAGAATCGATGAATGCCTAATGGCTCCCTCCATTAGGATTTTGACTTTGATTTTGCGTGAGGGAAAATTTTTAACTACTTCCCACAGGAGTTTGTTAAGTCTACGTGGACTTATAGAACTGGCAACGCACAAACTTTGTTATCGAAATTTGTTATAAAAACCATTTTAATAAATAATACTAGTTGATTTTTATCAGAGTAAAAAGAGAGGACGCCTAAAAGAAACCTGGGAAAATGGAATAAAAGGGATAGCGGTGATGGATTGGAAAATTGTGGCGAGCATGTTGTTAAATATAATGACATGTACGCGAACAAAGGCTATTTTTATTTTATTGAGTTGATTTTTATTAGACTGGACCCAACACTACACGTTGTTTGGTTGTTTAAATTTATTCATTCATACAGTGATTTTAATTATAATATCAGATAACATAAGTCTAAGCCAATGCAATTGCATTAAAATAATGAGTACTCAGTAACAAAGAAACATTATTATTATGGGTCAAACATATAATATATTAAGCTGTAAAAACTGTGTGTTCTTTATTGGTTAATAGAAATTGTGTGGTAAATTTCGTGTAATCTAATTTGTCTTTTTTTAATAATTTTATTTGTTAATTTCTTACTAGGTATATCATAAGTAAATTATATACTTAAACATTTTTCTAATTCACGTATATTATTTTCAACAATAGTTATTTTTTTTAATTGTATCAACTAAGGCGTTTCTATTAAGCATATTTGTAAAAATAGAAGGTTACATACACAAGGTAACAAGTAACTCTAAGGTCATTTCTAGTAATTTTAATGTTATGTTTCTCTGTAAAAATCTTATTCAACTTCTCTAGCAAGCAAAGCGTATCTCCACAATTTAATGTTCAAAGAATTGTACTTTACTTTAAATATAATTATATTGGAAAATCAATATTGATTTTCCTTGTAATACACGTTTACTAAAGTTTTTTAAAGCTTTTTGTTTCAATTACTGTATAACCTGCTGTCTTTCGTCATATAGATTAACAAATAAATATGGACGATAAATACATAGGTAATTAGTGACGGTAAATACGTACATATGTTGGTACAAAGCACGCAAATAAATGGAATTCTAAACATAGAAAAGTCAAAACAAATCTACGCCATTTTTATCGTTAAAATTTACCCTCTTATAGAAGCATCAAATAACTATGAAATGTTTTTGTCCTTATTAATGCTGCATCGAACTGAATGGGCATGCTTCCAGCATTGCTTACATTGTTGTCTGATTGGAGCTCACTGTCTTTCAGCAGTAGTCGAAAATTCTGCATTTGATTATGCCACTTAACCATTCCCTCAGTTCTATTTGTAATTTTCTATATATATAATTTCCATCAATTCTGTAAATAAATAAAGACTGTCTTTGATAAACATAATCTTTACACATTTAGAGAAAAAAACTTTTTAACCGGATCAAAGTTATGTATTATTATAAATTTACAATTATTTAACATAATTTTAAATTTATCCGACGTCTCGCGTGCTTTACAGCGTGCGTGGTCCACCACCATAAATTTATAATAATACATAACTTTAATCCGATTAAAAAGATTTTTCTTTAAATAAAGACTGTACTTCACTGCATGTTTAAAATTTAAAATCGATGTACTCCTTACTTTTAGTATAACAGTTTACATTAAGCTAGAAACCCGATCAATCCCGTGCTTAATACCCATACAGCGTGATGGGTATCAAGTAGTCTAACCCTCAGATGTGAAGTTTTGTTCGCAGCACTTCTGTGGAGTCATTGAGACGCGAGCGATACTTTATATGCATTAAGCTCTTAGCTATTTCTGAGCTATTCCAAGGTCCACTAAAACTTTTCAGGGGCAAAAAATCGCACCGAAGATTTGGTATCTTGTAATTAATATTTATCAAGCATGTTGATGACTAGACATGACTTGTATGGGAGAAACAAGCGAGATTTAACGCTAAGCAGTAAATTAGATAGTAATAATAGACTACTAAATATTTAATGAAATAGTTGTAGTTATAACTTTTTTTTATCTAAATTACCTCTTGTCACGAGGCTGATTACTAATTTTGGAGCCAGCAGGCATCGCTAGAGATGACAAGCGGCCGGACGGGATGACTTTGATCCCTTGGAGGATGGGACGGGCTCTGGTGTGGGTTGTTACTTGTGTGGACACGTTAGCCACGTCTGACCTCCCTTGGACAAGCACAAAAGCTGGCTCAGCCGCAGAGTAGGCGGAAAATAATAAACAAATCATATATAAGTCTTCCCTCAAACTTTGATTTTGTTTTCTTTCGAGTAGAGACGTTTAAGGGCTCCCACACAAAACTGCGAATTCGCATCGCATCGCAAATATCTGTGAATTCGCACGAACACACCGCAAGAAGTTCCGATCTGCTTCGCATCGCACATTCTTGCAATATTACGTCATCCTTGGTGACGCCATTTTAGTCTGCTCTGAGACAGCTTTAGAGAAAGACACGCGGCGCCTTCGCCGCCTTCTTTGTTTGTAAAAAATTGCGGAATATGATATGGATTTTTAAATATTTTTAATTGAGGAGCGTCCCGTCCTTTGGGACACAAGTGATGAACATTATAAAAATAAATTTATTAAGATGCGTGGAAGAGCGTCTGTGAAAGTTTGCATCAGAGTTCATAATCGTAATAAATGGATGTACCCAGAATCTTCTTTTTCTTTTATACCTATTTAACAATAACGGCAGTGCAATTATCTTTTTGCAATCCATCTTACGCGTCCTAAAAACACGTCCAGTATGGCTGACTACGAAGGAATGGTCGCCCTACCAAACGGTTTGTCGCACTAAATCGTATCGCATAAATTCGCATCGCATCGCAGTTTTGTTTGGGAGTCCTAAGGTACATGCGTTAATTAAAGATTTAAGCACCTGGTAGATAGTACCCGTGGCCAAAGATCTGGTGCTTTCCTCACGCAATGAATTAGTATTGCAATATAGCAAGGAAATGCTGCCAGTATTAAAGGAACACTGGCACATAAACATTTTTTTATTAAAAATAACTATATAGGTTAAGAATATTGTCAATACTGTAAATCTGTTGGAAATATAATATTAAATACAAAAAAATACCTCTTGTCAGGACGCTGATTACTAATTTGTGATAAATTTATGAGTAATTGTAAAATGATGATTCACAATTGATTCTAATTTAATTGTGAATTTAATTTAGGTTTTCAAAGAAAATTAATATAAAATATTATTTAAGGTTTTAGAACCGCATAACTTTATTTATTATCTTCTTTCTTTAGTTGTTTCACATAATTAAACAATGATATTTGTTATATGATCACGATAGATAGTCGGTATCGATTGGTATTTTCTTCTTAACGTTTCAATTATTAATAAACATGCAATTTCTAATTTATTAGAGCTGCTTTAACCTACTCACAACTCCGTTTTGAGGATTAAAACTAAGGCAACTAAAACACTTTATAACTTCACTTGAGTCCGTAGTCGACTCAACTCTTTAATGGCCTTCATTGTTCGGCCTTTTCAGCTTCACTCGCCTTAAAAACGTACGATTTCATCCTTCTTTAGCTTGGCCAATTTAATTTTGAGAAATACAACTTGATTCAAACAATTTTAGTATACTGACACTAATTGGAATTTTTGACTCTTCAAAAGATTTATATTAAAGCATTTCGTAAATTCAACAAATCTCATAATACGGAAATTGGGTCAACCTATTTTGACTATGGCTTTTTAGTCTTATAAAAATCGTTATATTCCCATTTATAACTTTTAATATTTTTTATGGATTTGCGTTTTTATTACAAGCATCCCCCATTTATCGTAGATAGGTCATTGTCCTCGAATTGCTACACGCGTAGCATGTCACGTAGCAAGTCTACAAACGTACCTACGCAACGTAACACTGGAATAATTTTAGTTCTACGAGTAACATACGCCGGCCTAGGGCTTACAACTAAAACATTAACAAAACAAAAGGAAATCATATGTCCCGTAAGACCCTCAAGGGACGAAAAACGTCAAAATCATTACTCAAACGATAACATTACTGAGTTACATGGATACGAATTTCGATATTTTTAAACGGACCCATGTCACATATAACGAACGGCGTGACAAAATACTAAACATCTATTCAATGAAATCTTTTTGGTGTCAAGCAAATATATACCTTATGCGCAGGAGATAGAGGCAGGGATCAGATAGGATCAGATTGTGTTATGTGTGACAAGGGTTGCCCATGTAAATAGTAGGGTTTGCAGATGATTGTGGACGCCAATTAGAGTATCTAAAATATATTTTATTTAGTGTTATAAGTGTATATACATTCTGTAGCAGTATTCTGTAACAACCAATTAGTCTTAAACTCACATTGATATGATTCATAAATAAAAGGCAATAGGCAAGGGGGTTTATCAGCCTTCTGAGACTGACAGACTCGCCTTTGGCATTTGAGGACGATTATTTTTATAAATTTTTCAATAATTATTATAAACAAATTAAAATTATAATGAAAATAATTTAATATAAAATGGACCGTCATGTAACCACATTATAATCGTAATTATGAGAAGACGGAATTAATCATCTCTAAAACACGCAAGAAACAGATTCATAATACAAGGAAAATTAATATGAGCAACAGGATATAATTTGTTCTCAATTATATGAAATTGCGTTTATTATCAAAGGAATCTTAGGTTGAAATATTTACTAAAGATAAAATATAAGACTAATCGGTATTAAAATATATCTGTGATAACTTATTGTTAATATATCTTATGTATCTTATATAAAGAAATAACAACTTATTTCATTACTTACGAAGTTTTTGACTGGGATTTTAAGGTGAAACGGAAACGACATACTTGCTGGAGGGAATATGAGACTGTACATTCCGGACATCTATCACCGCTGCCGGAAACATTACCTTTTTGCTGTGCATTCGACTCGCACTGTCCAGCGTCAACAAGCTCCTTTTCCAGCAGCAGCAGCTCTCGCAGCTTAACAGTTTCTCGACTCTTCGACGGAGAACGACCGAATTATGAAGCCTATGTGGGTAACATACTACGATTTTAAAAATGTACTTAGAATAAAAATCTTAAAATAACGTAACTGTATAATATTTTTAGTTGAAAGTTGTCCATACGTAAGCTGTTAATTAATAAATAAAGTTTTAATTGAATTAAATTAATTTATTATTGTTAAGCCTATGGTTGACTGCATACCCACTAAACCTTTCATTGGCAATAAAATTTTCGCGTAATTTCCCAAAGGCTAGGTTTAGTTTTACTGGTATAAATTTATGTTTTAATATTGACTACCAAAGCGCCATAAATACGGTAATTTAAATCGATTTTATAATTGTAACATTTTTATCAATATAATGAGCGAATATAATGTAAAAAAATGTAACTCGAATACAGTAAATTGTAATTTATCATAATTACCAGTTGTAATATGCGTTTGTTAGATGCAATCAATAATTTATGTGTATAGCTAATAAATAACAATAACACAAACGGCGCGGTCTCACAATAAATCATTACTATAATATTGCAATTAATATTAATTACGCGAAAGGAGCAAATAGGGTTACAATGAAATATTGTTCATTGCGAGATAAAATCTATTGTTCCTGTTTAGCGTCGATTTAATCTTAACAAAAGTTGTAAACGTTAACAACTCGTTTTTATGTTTCATAACGTTGCTGTTGATTATTCATATCACAGAATTTATATTTTATTATATTACCTTTCTGTTTCAAAATCCACAAAAATGTGCCTATCATTAAAAATAATAATCAATCAATTAGACAAACAAATTCTTCAAAGTCTTACATTTTAACTGTAATTTAACTGTTTCTTAATTAGATTTAGTTATTTCTACGCACCTATAATTAATACGAATCAGTACTATTAAGTTAGTTTTCATAGGATTAACTAGGATGAACTTCGTATCGCCTACATATATTTGTGTCAATTTTTTATTTTTTTTAAACAGACCAAAAGGATTGGACCTCATACTACAGCTATGAAACACAGATTTCTAAATCCTTCTCTCTTGGCATCTATACGTATATATTATATATGAGAACCAAGTGACAATTTTTTATTTGTAAAATGGACATCACATATTTCCCGGCTAGGAATAGTTTTTATTTAAAAATTCAACTGTCGTTTATATTATTTTTCTTTACTTATTATTTATGTTTACCACCGTTTAACCTTCCCTGAACTTCCACACCCATTTCAAGATCATAATTAGCCAAATTGGTGCAGCCATTCTCGAATTAAGGCCAGATTCATTTTTATATATTTATGTTGCGTGCCGATTCAGGCGTCTCTGGTGTTTTCGTAAAAACATTTCTTTTAGTTTTAAGACGCTACAATGCCGCCTAAAATACATTTATACCCTTTTTCCTCTTAACAACTTCGAACGACACATGAAATTCAGCATTGTCCGTAAAAAACTCGCATCGTGGTTACCTATTGCGCAATGATGGATAGCTGTGAACGCGTTAGCCGAACCCAAAGCTCAATAAATCATTCGTAGGCGGTAAGAAGCTGTAAAAAGCAATTACGTTTAATTTTCCCTCGTCAGCAATTTTTATTTTTATGTATTAATTAGTAACAGATGGAAATATTCTTATTAAATGAATAAATGGATTTTTATTTTAACGGAATTGGTTACGCCGAGATTAAAGATGTTGCTACATTTAACCTGCCACGGAATTGGAGGAATGATCAGCGTGACTTAATTATGTGTAGCAGAATATGCGAACTAAGTATAATCTATACTACAATAATATGTTTGTACCATATTCTTGCAAATAAATTATTATTATTCGGAAATAGAGTAGGTACAAAGCTCAGTGTAAATGTTTTATTGATTTTATTTAATTCTTTTGTCTTAAATCTATATATTAGCTCTCTTATCATTGATTTAAAAACACACCTTTACCTAGTAACGCACACTAGTCAAATAATTATTGCGTTGTATCCGTTTGAAAATTACCCCACCTATGAGTATATCTTTTTCGATTTGGCTCCGTGTTACCGGAATGTGTACTTATAGGAATATATTAGTTTTAACAACTCACTAATGTAGGCACGGAAATACATATACACTAAACTTTTAAAAGTAGTTGTAAGTATAATATTCTCTATCAATGTCTATTTTGCATAAAGGTATGTTTTCTCATTCGCTTAAGAAAATTTTAGCTTTTACAAGGGACTACGCAAATCCATTTCAAAACTTTACTGCATAAGACCTTAACCCACTTAAACAATCAAAGCCTTAGGCTCTTACCGTCTTTTAAACGACCCGTTAAAATGAGTTTAAGGGTACGAAGAGCTTCTGCTGTAGGGTAAATTTGGAAGAAAGATAATTCTATTATGTTGTGCCTTTTAGAGTTATATAAATAATTTGTGCTGCAAATAAAAATCCGCTCCACAGTTATGTTAGGACCTATACATATACATGGTATAGGACCCAAGGTCCCGCTTTTGTTCCTCCTAAAGTATCTGACAGGATCAGGTAAGGTTAGGTTAGTATAATTATAATAAAATTTGATTATAAATATTTCATTAATATAACATTTTATACATTAATTTTGAAATTAATTCCAAGATTAGACACTCTTTTATTGGTAATTTAAGACATAAATTTTCAGCCTTCATTTTCATTAATTTTGTAGTAACACAAAAAAAATATTGTTTCGCCAGGAAATACCCAACTACAATACGTTACAAAGGCAATAACTACAGAGTAAACCTGCTAAAAATAAACGTTCTTTAAAAAGTTGGTTCAATGAGACCTTAATCCAGCGTGGACAGTCCCACTGTAATTTATATCTAGAGTGAAGTTGAACAAGAGCATTCTAATGAAATTTGGCAAAAAAACCTCCTTAGAGGACAGACTGTCTTATAAATCACTTTACATCGCTACAAACTTTTCAATTACAAGCCCTGAGTGAAAAGTTTTGAGGATCTACGAAGATTTCAAGACTTAAGATTACATTAAACATATTTTCTGATGTCACGCTAAAATTGGCAACTAGGGAATTCTATTTTCGTTTTATTGCAGTATCGTTGCTACCAATGCATCCGTGTGCTTGGACTTTCGGACCACTAAACATTTTGAATGACCCTTCCCTTGAGGGTAATTAGTTCTTCTTTAGGTGTCTCATTATGGCTAATTGAGTTTCTGTTTTTCTGGTCTAAAATTCACAATAATCATAACATGTATTGAATTTAATAAAATATTTTTTAGAAACAGTTTTTATTTAACGAGCCAAACATTTGTGTGTCAAATCCATCAGTTCTGAAAAATACATGAGATTATGCATCTACCACATCCAAATATGATGCATTGTAGACGCCTGCAATCCGAAGAAACACAGAGCCGCTTTAATAGGAATTTGAATAAAATCAATTTATTTTAGCGAGCCGCGCCTTTATCGCCCCCTTAATAGATTGCCGGGAAAAATGAAAACTCTACTTTTTCCGCTTTATTCAGCCAACTTATTAAGTGGAAGGTGTTACATTGCAATACGCGAGATCAAAAATAAACTTAAGTCAACCATTTTATTTATAGAAATTAAATTAGAGCGAAAATTAAAACGTGTATTGCATGTTAAATATAAAAATCATTAAGGTGTATTTATTATAAAAATTAAACTTAATTATATTAATTTATTTATCGGGCCGTTAAATGACACTTATATTGTATTGTGCAAATTATTTAAATTGAACTTTAGGCAAGTACATAAAACTATATTTAACAGATATAATTAAAACTATATTTACATAACTCGCCGTTACGAGTACTTTTCAGGAGTCAGGGTCAGCGGTGTCTCATCAAGGTTACAGATAATATGACGTTAATGGTTTCTTTTAAACGGGCAGGAGGCTCACCTGATGTTAAGTGATGCCATGTGACTCTCAATGCCACAGGGCTCGCTACTACGTTGTCGGGCTTTTAAGAATTCGTTCGGAAGGTTTTTAGTTTTTCAGCGCTGAATTGCCTCCCACCAGAATACAAAGGGTACTCTGTGCGCCCACCACCGAATGCTGATTGTTCCAAAGGTGGACGCCGACAGCGGAATAGTGTGGTAACTGGGGTAATCTGATCGAACTGCACTATCATGCTTTTAAATTAAATTGTAAGTCTTTTGTCGGAGTTTTTGCAGTATTAAAAAAAAATACAATATTTTTTATCCCCTTTGTAAAGCAATGCAAAATGTCAATCAATACATGTAGGACAAAAAATAAAATTCAAAATTACAAAGAGAACAGCAAACTAATTCTAACTGCGTCAGCTGTTCTTAAGAGTAGCTGTCGTAATAGTAAATAATGGATTTCGGCTATTTATTTACACAAATGATCAACTAAATTGCAATAACGACATCTGCAAGTTTTCACACAGACCCCGAATGTAACATAGAGTAATATCATAGGGTTAGCGGTTAAATGTGTGAATCTCAACTCTGTGGTTGTAAATTCGAACGCCGGCTGGGCACAATATTATTTCTTTCTTTGCGCAATAAACACTTGTTCGTAACGCAGAAGGAAACATCGTTAGGAAAGTGGCATGACTCCAATCAACGAACAAAGTAGATGAATGGCTCAATTTATATATATAACATTTAATTTAAATTTTTATATATATAAATTTGATGAGCTTATGTTTTCTTGCCTTGAAAATAAATATATTATATACTACTAAAAAGTTGTTAATTACAAATAAATAACCTTCATTTATAACAAAATTTCCAAATCTATGGATTCTGAGATCGTAACACTATCTAGATATAAACTAGCAAGTCACATAGAAACTACACTAGCCAAATTGGATTTCGAATCTACAGAGGCATTACTACATATCTTGGTATGACTCATAAACTAACACAGACACAGTGCACGATCATAACAGCTTTCAGCTACACTCTCAAATACATGCGCATACACCTATTCACACACTCACTCTTTCACTTCATTTGTAACACTAAATTTATAACTATTATTATTTATTTCTTTTTTATTATCATCATTTTTTAGCTAATTTAAACATGTACCACGTTATAATTGTTTTCTAGTTACCCACAACACAGGGCCTCTGTCTGGCACAGGAGGCTGATCACCTACTTGTCTTTGAGATTGACAAATGATCACGGAACAGATCAGAAATCTGAGGCCCAGACCTAAAAAGGTTGTAGCGCCACTGATGTTATTTTAAAAAGTTATTACTTTTAGCATTGATTATTATCATCGAAACAGGACCTGTGAAGAATTGAATCGTTTCAATGCCGAAAAAATATATAATTTTATTTTTAAGACATCCACCGAATGCTTAATAAACGAGTTCAAAATTTAACTTTTATGTTAAATGGGATAGGGTAAAGCGTTCCATGTCCCAAGTAAACCTCTCTATAACATTGATTAGTTAGCCTTTTCTCTTCCAAGTCAATATACTTTACAAACCCATATACATAGAATACAAGGAAATATGATAAAACAAAATGTCTCTATTGAAGTCCCACCTATAAACAATACTTCTTAGTATCGCCTCCCCTTCCGGTTGTAGTCCCGGGGTCAGCCCTAAACGTTTTGCTATACGGGGCTATAATGTGCCGCATTTTGGCCATAATAATCGCGTTATGTGACGCTTAATGCCTCAACGTTTCGATTAAAGCCATTATTTGAACACTTAATATTATATTGCTTCGGCTATTCCATCCTAAGAATGCGAGTTTGATAAATGATATTCGATATTTGTGTATAAGCCTAGCGAGTCTATTAGGCTGACTATTTAGATTAATAATAAATTGCTAAGTGGTTTGATTAAAAGATCACGTCGGGGCCTCCATTGTTGGTTTTCAAATTGGCAAAAGGAATAGGATAACTTCGGGATATGATATATTTCCGAAGATACAGACCAAACATCCGATCGCCCTGAGACTAGCAAATATGCAATATGCATACACGATTGTGTCCCTACTACATTATGTAGAAACCTGAGGCCAACATAGAATATATGGAATATATAAAGAGGGGCCCATGGGACTCAGTATGATACTAAAGTGACATTGAAACTCCTATAATTGTTTCACAGTTTTAAGTAAACAACGTAGTAAACACATATTTATTTCCAAACAAAATGTAACAAGAAACAAACGTGTTATTTTATTATTACTACGTATACAAGGCACTAATTTAAATAAACCTCTTCTGCCTTTTCTCAACTTTAAATTAAGCCAAAATCTTAAAAGTAAGATCTTATCTCTAAATTAATATAATTTTCATACATCATTATAATTACTTACTATTGAGCAAAACAATTTACAATTAGACGTTAACTGCAATAACGTGCTATCCAATATTGGACACATGTCCCTACGATCACGTGCCAATTTTATAGCAGTCACTCCTAAATTGAAATTGCGGGACATTGTGGACATACGCCAAATCTCTATTCTAAGGTGAAGTTTTTACGGCATCTTCTATACGAAGGCTGGCACATTTGGTAATTGTATTCTGACAAATACCTTTACTTGATGAACAACACATTTATTCTTATAATACGATGAGTATTACAAGTATATGAATTTGAAAGGAATTAGAATAATTCCAGCGCGGAAACAACAACGGATGGTAATTAATATTTACATTTCTATTCAAACACTACTTAAATGCGACTACAAAATACTACATAAATAAGGTTGTGAGAGCTTTTGGTTGATTTTTATGTTTAAATGGTAACAGTGTCCACAGAGCTGTGTTGACCTAGTGGCTCATTGAGGGCGACCTGGAGGTTGTAGGTTCGATCCCCAGCTGTGCACCAATGGACTTTTTTTCTGTGTGCGCATTTAACATTCGCTCGAACGGCGAAGGAAAACATCGTGAGGAAACCGGCTTGCCTTAGACCCAAAAAGTCGATGGCGTGAGTCATGCACAGGAGGCTGATCACCTACTTGCCTCATACTTACAAATGATCATGATACAGAAATTTAAGGTCCAGACTAAAAGAGGTTGTAGCGCCACAGATTTATTTATTAAATAGTGTCCACCGTGGGGGTGGTTTCATTACGAATACATAATATACAAAATCTATTTATGAAGACAACGCAACCAAAAAATATACACATAATTAGGAAACATATAATAGTTTTGTTAGGCTTTTGATCGACTTCTGCTCTTCCTCTCCGACTCTGTTCTTCTGTTGCGCAGGTGTTAGGCTCTTGACAATTGTTCTAGGGTAAATACAATTGCAAGGGGCAGAAAATAGGTATATCTGGAGAGAAAATTTATTCACCCTGCTCGACAAATTGTGGTTTAATTTGGCGTTAAGTTTCTTGCGGTGTGCTACGTTATTTATGTGAAATTCACACCCTACACTTGCTACGGATTGTGGCAGATTTGATATTATGTCGTCAAATTTGAAATTACATGCCTTGAAAATTGCAGCGCTGAAAGAAAATTGGCAACACTCGGTGAGGGAGTAAAATTGCGTTCCACCGAGATGTATTTCACTTTATTTCTGTAGTTAGAGAATAAGTGAATATGATGGGTTCTTGTACACACAAAATCAAAATGTTACTAGTATTTATATTCCCTACTGTTTATTTTATGAGAAATTGTTTTACTTCTTGAAATATTGTGTATTAGCAAATTCTGGCATCGTAGGAATTACTTTCTACTTTTAAATAATAGTCAAAAAATTATTTGTATAGGAATACGATATCTCTGTCTCGCACATATCAGATTTTAACTATTTTCCTTGTCACCAGTATGATTGACGCCAAACATAATACTCAAAATAATTAAGTTTTTTGGTAGCTTCTACTTAGCTTATTACATATATTTTTCCCTTAAATAAACCAAAATTTCTATTGTTAAATTAAAGAGCTTTGTTCGATCAGTTAGTAGAAACGCTAAGGAGCAATAAATCGTGAATTGAGTCACACAATTCCAAGTTAAGCATTTGAGAGTTAGCAATGGCCTTCAAGAAATTTATGGTGACCTGTCACACCGAATTTTATCGAGGAAAAATACATCTTTTTCAAACGGAATGGTTTGTCAACGTCGAGTCGCGGCTCTGTCTAAACGAGACCGCTTATATAAAGTGGATTGCAGAAGTAATTCGTATAAGAAAATTTAATAGTTTTAAAAATCGTAAACTTTTATACTCATAATGAATAACGCTCAATGAGTTCCGTCGTTCCATCCAAAAATTTAATAGCTATTTTAACTTTTTATTTTAAATATTCTGTATTGGATTTAAGCTTATATTTTTTTTATTTTAATGTATTTATGATTTGAATAATAATAAAATGTAAGTGACCTAAGTGATTTACCAGAACTCGGTTTCTTTGTACCTAGGGGATATGTTTTTTTTTTTTTGGACAATTCACACCAATTGACCTAGTCCCATGCTAAGAAGCTTGTGTTATGGGTACTAGGCAACGGATATACATATATATTATAGATAGATAGACATATAAATACATATTTAAACACCCAAGACCTAAGCACAACACCAAATGCTCATCACATCGATAGTTGTCTCAGTCCATGGGTCCCGGGTTCGATCCCCGATCCCATGGATTCGCAGTCAGGGGTACTAACCACTAGACCAATGAGCCGCCAGGGGATATGTGCAACGGCGAACCAGACGGCCAGAACCAGTCTTGCACAGTTCCCCGTTAACAAAGACGCTTGCTGAATGCTGTCTCCGACACTATCGATATCTATATATGTTCACGGAGTGAATTCACAGTAGCAATATTGTGTATTTTATTATGTTTCATATTATTTGTTTCCGACATTATCGTATTGGGTTAGTACTGTAAGGATTTTGTATGTATATTTTGAGAATACATATTAAAAAAAATGAAAAATAGTGTTTACTTCAAAATATAGTCTTTTATACATGTGTTCGTAGTATCTTTTTCGTAATTTTAAGGACATTTAGTAGAAAAAATATTAATCTTTAAGCGACAAAAAAATTATTGTTCATTATAAATATAAGTTAAGTCAATTCATACAATGTTTTAAAATCTATACTAGTATTGAATAATGTAAAAAGATACATTTAATAAACATGTACATTGTACAAATAAAGGTTGTCCATAGTGAAAAGTTGCATTATTAAACTGAAAAAGTTAAAAAAATTACCAATTAACTTAAATAGACATTTTTCCCATTTAATTATATTAAAACATTTCCAATACAATATTTGCATAAATAATACTGGTGAGTTTAGACAGTCAATTTCCGCGGATAGAGTATAAATTTCGTTACCACGCCCTAGCGAGAAGGAAATACGACGGACGAATTATGGACCGCTCTTGGATGGGAAACGCCATAGTTTTTCACTTGTCAACGTATCTTATTGTGCGCTTAGGGAGTGTGTGCAATGTAAATAGTGTCATTTGTATTTGAATATTACTATGGAAATAGAATTTGCACATTTGTTACGCTTCCTTCTTTGTCGTACAACTTCAGAATTTATTAACAGAGATATTTTTATTGCAACAATAGTTTAATTAAAAATGTAAGTGTTATGTAGTAATTATGTTAACATGTACCTAACGGAAGAGACTAGCTGCCCACGACACAGGGAATCCTTGTGGTAATGTACTGTCTTTTTAACTAAACATCTGTTTTTATTATGTATAATAAAGTTTTTTTTTCCAGGCTAATCTTTGAATTACCCAAAACAGTTATATTAGGGTCTAACAATCCTTCTCACTATGTTATACTATTTTTCACAAGAACTTGTCCACGCTCGGCACACTGATACATTATATAAAGAAAAATGAAACATCTATTTGTTTTCTAAAATTATATTTTAATGTATGTAATGTACCTTAATTTTTTTAACATGGAAAATCATTCTATTATTTTATAATTCAAGTAAAATATTTGTCAAACATAAAATACAAAATATATGCACAAAATACTACATTTTAAATATTAAAATAAATCATTTGTGTACAATTTTATGTTAAAATTGTCCTTAAAAGTGTAATAAAATTTAATTTGTCGATATTTTTTTTTTGTGTTTATCTGTTACCTACATAAATTAACAAAGATTACATATTAAGTGAATACTTAATTCTCAGATAATAAATATCATAAAAATTTACATCTCATTTAGATTGCAAAAAAAAAAAGTTTTTATAATTATCGAAATTATAGAAATTCCTTTTTTTACATAAAATTACATTAAATAATATATTATATATAAAGAGATTTAAGTATACAGCGGACATAGGGAAATTATGTGTCAGTTTACCTTATTTACCTTTGTGTGTTCTCTCTATTCATTTTTATAGATAATATAACAATAAATAACTAAAGAGACCAGTGTGTGAAGGTTTAACGCCACAAATATTATTTTATATTAAGTTAAAGCAATACTATTTTAAAAATTCTACTAAATAGCTAAGATATTAATACACCGTGTTAGGAATAGTTCGATCACATTTTACTTGAGTCAGATATTCGCCTTTATTTCCCTTAATTATATTAATAAAACCAATTCTTCAGACATTTTATTTAAATTTAATTTATAACTGTTTCGTCTGGAAACGTGCTCAATCTATTGGAAGTGTAATTGTAGCAGATGCTGTCATCTATTGTATTTATAAATTCCATTGAATTGAGTTTTGAAATTTCCTTGCAGAAATAAAATAGCTCGAAATATTATACTACAACTTGACACATCATACTGAACATTTATATGTCTGTGATATTCCTCCTATTAGCATATGTTTCTATGTCAATCCAGGAGTAATTAATCTCCGCAGCAATGGATGCAAACAAGTATGGATTGGTCTGATTACAACCGATAGTACCAGACTTTATCCCAACCAATTTCCCATCCAAGAATCGTAACAATGGTGCACCGATGTCACCCTGAAACAATTTTTGATTTTTCAGCAAAACCCAAACTATATATAGCCTATTGATTAATTGATTAATTAACGTAGATATCAAAACTAATTTTATATCTGTCTCGTTGTATTTATAATGAGATTAAGATGAACTTTAAAGAAAAACGCTTTTACCGGATTAAATAGAGAAGACGGCCTAAAATTGTCAAACACCTGGGATCCAATAATATCCAAATTAAAATCTCAAAAAGAAAAACAATCCGCGAAAATAGAGGACACCGTGAGCCATTTTTGCCAAAACCCTCCATCAACATCTTTTAGTCGATACCAACTCCGGGGAAATAAATACAGATAATGCAACTTTCTCTGCAGCTGTGATACTTTTTGACATTCAACATCTTTTGTCTTCAGTCACCGTGACCACGCACGCTGTAAAGCACGCGAAACGTCGGATAAATTTAAAATTATGTCAAATAGTTGTAAATTTATAATAATAAACATAACTTTAATCCGGTAAAAGCGTTTTTCTTTAAATGTGTAAAGGTTATGTTAATCAAAGACAATACTAAGATGAACTTACCACACAACTGCCTATGCTCTCTTCTGTTGTAGCTTCTGCACAGATTTCTTCCTCTGTCACTTCTGCAATATCCCTCAATTCTTGCTGACATTGACGCAAGGTCAAAATGTCCACAATAATAAATTGCAATATATCAGAACTTACTCCATTATTTCCCTTGAAAAAGAAATAATTATTTTTATTTGGTTTTCGTATTTAGATTTCAATATATTTCCTTAGTGTATAATCATAAGAGTAAAAAGCGCATAAAGAAATGTGAGCTTGCTGTGATTTTTTTAACTAATAGAAAATCAGATATAAGTATAAAGTGTTGTAAGTATAAACCCTACTATTATATAAGTCCCATAAAGTAAGGTGTTACGTTTTCACGTATTAACTTTCCTATAGAGAACTATACCTACCAATGAAATTAAGTAGATTTTCATTCTCAATTAACAATTGGCTTTAGTTTTTTCTTTTAATTTTGTTTGCCCAGTTAAAATATTTTTTTATTTTTAAATATTTCTAAGATGTAAAAATAAGTTAGTAGAACATGTTAATTTTATAAGCTTCTTACATCTGTATTTCCCCATCCAGATAATATACATCGGATACCTTCCTCTCCTTCTTCTGCTAGCAATATCTGATTAACACTCTCATTGAATTGTATGTCCTCTGAAACTCTTAGTAGGCTAAGATCATGATTTAACGTAACGGGGTCATACGCATAGTGTTCGATAATTAAATCAATATCATACGTTGTTCCTCCGGAAGAAAGGTCATTTGTTCCAACTAAAATACGGAGATCTTCGGCTACTTTTCTAAAATTTAAATTTTCACATTCAAGGGGCCAAACAATATAATTGCGTGATAGGACGATCTAATGGTCTAAGATCCCGATATACAACGACCTTCACCGAGATGTTTATTTAATGAAACATATTTTATATGTAATTTAATATGTCAATAAATATAATCCAAATGGGTTGCCTAGCAAATTTCAGTCTAGAGTATTTTAATTAAAATTAAAAAAAAAATATTTTGTCAAACATTTCACCGGTATGATTATTAGATAAATTCTATACCAATCGAAAGTATGAAGCCCATAGAATATGCAAACGTTAGGTTGTTTTTAATCAATTAATTATTTATGTGTATATTTTTTATGTGACACTAAACTATATATACAGCTTTAGTAAAAAAGAAAGTTATAGTGATACATATATAATTCTACCCTGATTAAAAATAATTTAAAAAATGTACTACATGCAAATTATGCGTTTCTAAGTCGCATAAGCAATAATCGCTTAACATGTAATTCTCTAATTTATTAACGCCGCTGTATAGTTGCAGTGGCGCTGTGATTAAAATTAGGTTTATGCCCTTTTTATTTTAAGATTTACTAAAAACTAGGTTAAGGAGAACGTGAATCAAGCGTATTTAGAATTAAGAGCTAAGGAGGTTAAATTGTATTTACACTATGATGAAAACTAGAAGATAATTTTTTTTTTTTTGTGATTAAAAAAATCAGTGGCGTTCAAGCGCGTTTATTGGGCTGGGCTTCAATCTGTTTCATGATCATTTGTCAATCTAATACGCAAGAGGTGATCAGCCTCCTATGCCTGACACACGCCGTCGACTTTTTGGCAAGGCAAAAGCAAGAGGATTTCCTCACGATGATTTACTTCACCGTTCGAGCGAATGTTAAATGCGCAGATGGAAAAAAAGTCCGTGCACAGCCGGGGATCGAACCTGTGGCTTCAGGGATGAGATTCGCTCGCTGATGCCACTAGGCCGACACTGCTACACTTTTGTGAATTTGGGGTTGAAATCCTAAAGAAAGTACGAAGATATTAAATCTAAAGTTTAACGCAAAACTTCGTTGTTAACACATTGGTTTAAGGCGAAATTATATTAACAGAAATTCTGTATACTAATTTGTTTCTACTGTACCCCTGTGTACATTCAGCAGCAGTGAGAACAAATTCAGCACTAATAATGGCTCCTCCACAGATATGTTTGAACTCTCCTGAAATAATCGTTTGTACAGATACTTGGTATGGTGCAGCATCTGCGGGAACAATCATCGCTTGACCTGTAGGAATTGAACACAAAATTATAAAGATTTTAGCGACTCCCATATCGTCTTTATGTAATTCTTGAATCTTCTACTCATAAAACTGATTTTTTTCACTCATCCTTTACTGTGCAAAGTATGCTGCTATGGAATTCCTTACCAATTGATATCAAACGAGCTCAGACTTAAAATTTATTTAAAAATCTTCTTTTTGATCAGTTTTCTTCTGCCTCATAATTAGCTACTACTTATATTATATTAATTGTGACTCAATTAACTTTTGGATTAGCTTTTACATTATTGTTTATACACATTATTATTTATATATTTTCTTTAGATTTTACTTTATTTTATTTTAGTTATAGTGTCATGTTATTTTTTTTCGGTTAATAATTATGCCCTTCTTGTACTTTACCCTCTGTAGGTACTTTACTTTACCCTCTTTTTTATTGTTCCATATTAGGGTTGCCTAGAAGAAATCACTTGTTAGTGATAAGGCCGCCCGTTGCCTAATTCCAAGTTAAGCATTTGAGAGTTAGCAATGGCCTTCAAGAAATTTATGGTGACCTGTCACACCGAATTTTATCGAGGAAAAATACATCTTTTTCAAACGGAATGGTTTGTCAACGTCGAGTCGCGGCTCTGTCTAAACGAGACCGCTTATATAAAGTGGATTGCAGAAGTAATTCGTATAAGAAAATTTAATAGTTTTAAAAATCGTAAACTTTTATACTCATAATGAATAACGCTCAATGAGTTCCGTCGTTCCATCCAAAAATTTAATAGCTATTTTAACTTTTTATTTTAAATATTCTGTATTGGATTTAAGCTTATATTTTTTTTATTTTAATGTATTTATGATTTGAATAATAATAAAATGTAAGTGACCTAAGTGATTTACCAGAACTCGGTTTCTTTGTACCTAGGGGATATGTTTTTTTTTTTTTGGACAATTCACACCAATTGACCTAGTCCCATGCTAAGAAGCTTGTGTTATGGGTACTAGGCAACGGATATACATATATATTATAGATAGATAGACATATAAATACATATTTAAACACCCAAGACCTAAGCACAACACCAAATGCTCATCACATCGATAGTTGTCTCAGTCCATGGGTCCCGGGTTCGATCCCCGATCCCATGGATTCGCAGTCAGGGGTACTAACCACTAGACCAATGAGCCGCCAGGGGATATGTGCAACGGCGAACCAGACGGCCAGAACCAGTCTTGCACAGTTCCCCGTTAACAAAGACGCTTGCTGAATGCTGTCTCCGACACTATCGATATCTATATATGTTCACGGAGTGAATTCACAGTAGCAATATTGTGTATTTTATTATGTTTCATATTATTTGTTTCCGACATTATCGTATTGGGTTAGTACTGTAAGGATTTTGTATGTATATTTTGAGAATACATATTAAAAAAAATGAAAAATAGTGTTTACTTCAAAATATAGTCTTTTATACATGTGTTCGTAGTATCTTTTTCGTAATTTTAAGGACATTTAGTAGAAAAAATATTAATCTTTAAGCGACAAAAAAATTATTGTTCATTATAAATATAAGTTAAGTCAATTCATACAATGTTTTAAAATCTATACTAGTATTGAATAATGTAAAAAGATACATTTAATAAACATGTACATTGTACAAATAAAGGTTGTCCATAGTGAAAAGTTGCATTATTAAACTGAAAAAGTTAAAAAAATTACCAATTAACTTAAATAGACATTTTTCCCATTTAATTATATTAAAACATTTCCAATACAATATTTGCATAAATAATACTGGTGAGTTTAGACAGTCAATTTCCGCGGATAGAGTATAAATTTCGTTACCACGCCCTAGCGAGAAGGAAATACGACGGACGAATTATGGACCGCTCTTGGATGGGAAACGCCATAGTTTTTCACTTGTCAACGTATCTTATTGTGCGCTTAGGGAGTGTGTGCAATGTAAATAGTGTCATTTGTATTTGAATATTACTATGGAAATAGAATTTGCACATTTGTTACGCTTCCTTCTTTGTCGTACAACTTCAGAATTTATTAACAGAGATATTTTTATTGCAACAATAGTTTAATTAAAAATGTAAGTGTTATGTAGTAATTATGTTAACATGTACCTAACGGAAGAGACTAGCTGCCCACGACACAGGGAATCCTTGTGGTAATGTACTGTCTTTTTAACTAAACATCTGTTTTTATTATGTATAATAAAGTTTTTTTTTCCAGGCTAATCTTTGAATTACCCAAAACAGTTATATTAGGGTCTAACAATCCTTCTCACTATGTTATACTATTTTTCACAAGAACTTGTCCACGCTCGGCACACTGATACATTATATAAAGAAAAATGAAACATCTATTTGTTTTCTAAAATTATATTTTAATGTATGTAATGTACCTTAATTTTTTTAACATGGAAAATCATTCTATTATTTTATAATTCAAGTAAAATATTTGTCAAACATAAAATACAAAATATATGCACAAAATACTACATTTTAAATATTAAAATAAATCATTTGTGTACAATTTTATGTTAAAATTGTCCTTAAAAGTGTAATAAAATTTAATTTGTCGATATTTTTTTTTTGTGTTTATCTGTTACCTACATAAATTAACAAAGATTACATATTAAGTGAATACTTAATTCTCAGATAATAAATATCATAAAAATTTACATCTCATTTAGATTGCAAAAAAAAAAAGTTTTTATAATTATCGAAATTATAGAAATTCCTTTTTTTACATAAAATTACATTAAATAATATATTATATATAAAGAGATTTAAGTATACAGCGGACATAGGGAAATTATGTGTCAGTTTACCTTATTTACCTTTGTGTGTTCTCTCTATTCATTTTTATAGATAATATAACAATAAATAACTAAAGAGACCAGTGTGTGAAGGTTTAACGCCACAAATATTATTTTATATTAAGTTAAAGCAATACTATTTTAAAAATTCTACTAAATAGCTAAGATATTAATACACCGTGTTAGGAATAGTTCGATCACATTTTACTTGAGTCAGATATTCGCCTTTATTTCCCTTAATTATATTAATAAAACCAATTCTTCAGACATTTTATTTAAATTTAATTTATAACTGTTTCGTCTGGAAACGTGCTCAATCTATTGGAAGTGTAATTGTAGCAGATGCTGTCATCTATTGTATTTATAAATTCCATTGAATTGAGTTTTGAAATTTCCTTGCAGAAATAAAATAGCTCGAAATATTATACTACAACTTGACACATCATACTGAACATTTATATGTCTGTGATATTCCTCCTATTAGCATATGTTTCTATGTCAATCCAGGAGTAATTAATCTCCGCAGCAATGGATGCAAACAAGTATGGATTGGTCTGATTACAACCGATAGTACCAGACTTTATCCCAACCAATTTCCCATCCAAGAATCGTAACAATGGTGCACCGATGTCACCCTGAAACAATTTTTGATTTTTCAGCAAAACCCAAACTATATATAGCCTATTGATTAATTGATTAATTAACGTAGATATCAAAACTAATTTTATATCTGTCTCGTTGTATTTATAATGAGATTAAGATGAACTTTAAAGAAAAACGCTTTTACCGGATTAAATAGAGAAGACGGCCTAAAATTGTCAAACACCTGGGATCCAATAATATCCAAATTAAAATCTCAAAAAGAAAAACAATCCGCGAAAATAGAGGACACCGTGAGCCATTTTTGCCAAAACCCTCCATCTTTTAGTCGATACCAACTCCGGGGAAATAAATACAGATAATGCAACTTTCTCTGCAGCTGTGATACTTTTTGACATTCAACATCTTTTGTCTTCAGTCACCGTGACCACGCACGCTGTAAAGCACGCGAAACGTCGGATAAATTTAAAATTATGTCAAATAGTTGTAAATTTATAATAATAAACATAACTTTAATCCGGTAAAAGCGTTTTTCTTTAAATGTGTAAAGGTTATGTTAATCAAAGACAATACTAAGATGAACTTACCACACAACTGCCTATGCTCTCTTCTGTTGTAGCTTCTGCACAGATTTCTTCCTCTGTCACTTCTGCAATATCCCTCAATTCTTGCTGACATTGACGCAAGGTCAAAATGTCCACAATAATAAATTGCAATATATCAGAACTTACTCCATTATTTCCCTTGAAAAAGAAATAATTATTTTTATTTGGTTTTCGTATTTAGATTTCAATATATTTCCTTAGTGTATAATCATAAGAGTAAAAAGCGCATAAAGAAATGTGAGCTTGCTGTGATTTTTTTAACTAATAGAAAATCAGATATAAGTATAAAGTGTTGTAAGTATAAACCCTACTATTATATAAGTCCCATAAAGTAAGGTGTTACGTTTTCACGTATTAACTTTCCTATAGAGAACTATACCTACCAATGAAATTAAGTAGATTTTCATTCTCAATTAACAATTGGCTTTAGTTTTTTCTTTTAATTTTGTTTGCCCAGTTAAAATATTTTTTTATTTTTAAATATTTCTAAGATGTAAAAATAAGTTAGTAGAACATGTTAATTTTATAAGCTTCTTACATCTGTATTTCCCCATCCAGATAATATACATCGGATACCTTCCTCTCCTTCTTCTGCTAGCAATATCTGATTAACACTCTCATTGAATTGTATGTCCTCTGAAACTCTTAGTAGGCTAAGATCATGATTTAACGTAACGGGGTCATACGCATAGTGTTCGATAATTAAATCAATATCATACGTTGTTCCTCCGGAAGAAAGGTCATTTGTTCCAACTAAAATACGGAGATCTTCGGCTACTTTTCTAAAATTTAAATTTTCACATTCAAGGGGCCAAACAATATAATTGCGTGATAGGACGATCTAATGGTCTAAGATCCCGATATACAACGACCTTCACCGAGATGTTTATTTAATGAAACATATTTTATATGTAATTTAATATGTCAATAAATATAATCCAAATGGGTTGCCTAGCAAATTTCAGTCTAGAGTATTTTAATTAAAATTAAAAAAAATATATTTTGTCAAACATTTCACCGGTATGATTATTAGATAAATTCTATACCAATCGAAAGTATGAAGCCCATAGAATATGCAAACGTTAGGTTGTTTTTAATCAATTAATTATTTATGTGTATATTTTTTATGTGACACTAAACTATATATACAGCTTTAGTAAAAAAGAAAGTTATAGTGATACATATATAATTCTACCCTGATTAAAAATAATTTAAAAAATGTACTACATGCAAATTATGCGTTTCTAAGTCGCATAAGCAATAATCGCTTAACATGTAATTCTCTAATTTATTAACGCCGCTGTATAGTTGCAGTGGCGCTGTGATTAAAATTAGGTTTATGCCCTTTTTATTTTAAGATTTACTAAAAACTAGGTTAAGGAGAACGTGAATCAAGCGTATTTAGAATTAAGAGCTAAGGAGGTTAAATTGTATTTACACTATGATGAAAACTAGAAGATAATTTTTTTTTTTTTGTGATTAAAAAAATCAGTGGCGTTCAAGCGCGTTTATTGGGCTGGGCTTCAATCTGTTTCATGATCATTTGTCAATCTAATACGCAAGAGGTGATCAGCCTCCTATGCCTGACACACGCCGTCGACTTTTTGGCAAGGCAAAAGCAAGAGGATTTCCTCACGATGATTTACTTCACCGTTCGAGCGAATGTTAAATGCGCAGATGGAAAAAAAGTCCGTGCACAGCCGGGGATCGAACCTGTGGCTTCAGGGATGAGATTCGCTCGCTGATGCCACTAGGCCGACACTGCTACACTTTTGTGAATTTGGGGTTGAAATCCTAAAGAAAGTACGAAGATATTAAATCTAAAGTTTAACGCAAAACTTCGTTGTTAACACATTGGTTTAAGGCGAAATTATATTAACAGAAATTCTGTATACTAATTTGTTTCTACTGTACCCCTGTGTACATTCAGCAGCAGTGAGAACAAATTCAGCACTAATAATGGCTCCTCCACAGATATGTTTGAACTCTCCTGAAATAATCGTTTGTACAGATACTTGGTATGGTGCAGCATCTGCGGGAACAATCATCGCTTGACCTGTAGGAATTGAACACAAAATTATAAAGATTTTAGCGACTCCCATATCGTCTTTATGTAATTCTTGAATCTTCTACTCATAAAACTGATTTTTTTCACTCATCCTTTACTGTGCAAAGTATGCTGCTATGGAATTCCTTACCAATTGATATCAAACGAGCTCAGACTTAAAATTTATTTAAAAATCTTCTTTTTGATCAGTTTTCTTCTGCCTCATAATTAGCTACTACTTATATTATATTAATTGTGACTCAATTAACTTTTGGATTAGCTTTTACATTATTGTTTATACACATTATTATTTATATATTTTCTTTAGATTTTACTTTATTTTATTTTAGTTATAGTGTCATGTTATTTTTTTTCGGTTAATAATTATGCCCTTCTTGTACTTTACCCTCTGTAGGTACTTTACTTTACCCTCTTTTTTATTGTTCCATATTAGGGTTGCCTAGAAGAAATCACTTGTTAGTGATAAGGCCGCCCGTTGCCTAATAGCTTATGTAACCTGTATATTATGGTAACGAAGTGTAAATAATCCATTGGTACAAACCCGGGGTGCGAACCACGACCTCAGGGAGGAGTCGCACGCTCGCTAAGATAACACTACTTTTTTATTAGAGTATTAGACCAGTATTAATAATTGTAGTTTGCTAACACCATTTCTTAGACCAATCAATGAGAGCCGACCGTTTTTATGTTACAGGAGGCAAACGGGCAGCACAGGCTCACCTGATGTTAAATGATACCGACGCCCATGGACACTCACACTGCCAGAAGGTTGGCAAGTGTGCTGCCGGGCTTTTAAGAATTGGTACGCTATCTTCTTGAAGGATCCTAAGTAGAATTGGTTCGGAAATACTTTAGTGAGCAGCTGGTTGCACATAGTGTCTTAAATAATGCTCAGTTTTGAAATGATGGACGTCGAGGTGATGTGGATGGCATCTTGTCCGTTTGACCAGACACAATGAAAGGAAACGTTTCGTTTAAAGCAACGTCTTTGGTTTTACATACTTATCGTTCTTAATCCGTTCTTATTTATATTTGTAATGATCGTGTCCGAGTTAGCCTCAAACATCTAAAATTTATATGTAATTAAAATAAATACTTGCCATCAATGAACCAAACACGAAATATTAAAATAATTAAAAATTTAATTCGATACATGTTCTTGCAGCAATGCAGTTACAGATAATAAATTTATAATTCGATATTTTTTAAGTTCAATTCAATTATGTTGCATATATAAGGTATAACACATGATAAGAAACAAGGTATTAAGATAGTTTTGTATTTTGTTAAAAAAGTGTTTCCTTTAAAGGTTATTATGATACCCACCGGGTTACTAAGTAACTGCCTAAAATGAATTACCAATAATCTATACATTAATTTTATTATAATTTTTGGCTGGAGTGACCAACTTTTAGTAAATTTTACACGGTGTACAGAATTTAATGACATTATTATCTTTCGAAAGTTGTGGTCGTAGATCCTTCGATGCGTCGGGTTGTCTCTCTCCCTGCAATATGGCGAGGGGACCGATGAAGATGGCCATGCATCGTACTCGTGGACCGGTGGTACTTGCCTGTTCATTCTTTGACACGATTTGAAAAGTGTTTATTTTTAGCGAATGATGTTTAAATATTAACTCTCAAGAAGAATCTTACAACTTAGTTCTAAGACTAGGACTAGGACTAGGACCGTAGTAAGCGAAGATCCGTGGTCTCTCGTATAGAAATAAATAAAAAAATGGATATTATGTATTTATTATTTTCTACTGATTTACTCGATCAACGTTTTGGCGTAAGTATGTAAGTGCACGCTCTTATTTCTCCGTGCCTTGGTAGTAGAGGTGAAACGGTTGGTTATCTTATTTATTATTTTATTATTATATTTACTATGCGATGATGATACAAGCATTTTGTAAAAAAATCTTGGCGATTTAAAGGAGTGACGGAGACTTTATTGCCGTTTTTCTTGTCCGTTAAACGCATTTGATTTGACAACTGGCAGTAAAACTAAATTTTGGAGTATTTTTTTACTGATGTTCCTTAGTGAAGTTACCTCCATGATTAACTTATATTTTGGACTTTTGATATGATTTTGATACGTCTACTACTGACGAGGACGGCATTATTGACAACATTTTATATCTATATGTAAAGCCCTGTTAGTAGTATAAATACTACTAGAAAAGTACCAGCCAATATACTTAATTAATATTTCCCGCGAAGATTCCGTGAGTCTTGTACAGACTTTGTTTTTATTTAAGTATAGTATGCACATATTAGTTAACACTTGCCATAGCCTGGTTTCTATAATCAATATATAACAATCGTAATTTTTTCGAGTGGTAGAATTATTGTATTTGGTCAAAATTTACAAGTTTTGACCGCGTGAACTTGACTGTTTTGCTCTGGTCACAACATAATTGAGTTTCCTAATACTGTTTGTCGAAACTTATTATCTCTAGATGTTCGAGAAATATGCCGGCGAAGACAATATTTTCGCTTATCTTGCGTAATTTATGTGAAAAGTTTGTAAACGATTCGAGTTACAGATGTCGATCGAGATAAAATTGTAGCCACTTTTCGAGTCGCCTGCTTTTTGACAGTGATTAGTTATTATAGACATAGAGTAGAGAATGCGTGTTCATACACAAAGTAAAATCTATTTGTTACAACAGCTTACATATATTATTCGATTCAACTTTTTATTCAAAAAATAAATATATTAAGCTATTTAGTCTATCATAAAAAATATTAAAGAAAATAAGAAAAATACTGTCTTGACTTATTGATTTAATATTCTATGATCCCTGGATACACTGTCAGGGACAGTGGGACAGTGAGCCTCCATATTTCCACCTATATTTGGCTCCTAAGCAACTGTACATCATCAGGTTTGCTTCAATGCTAGTAATGAAATTATAAAAAATAATATATCAACGTAAATTCAGCATGTCCAAAAGGAATAAAACAAAGAATATTATTATGATTAAACGATGTGTAAAGGTGTCATTTATTTGATGATTTACCATCTTTCGCATGGTTGCATTAAACTAATGTTTCTTAATAAGACCCCTTATTAAACAGCCCCATGCCCCAAAACGTCACCTTAATCGCCTGCAGACACGTTAAATACAGGAAGCTATAAAAATGTGCAACTCATAAATAAGATGATATTCGATTATTTTCGCTCCTTGGTGAGGGGATTATCCGACCCCAAGTGTGCATTTTATGGTTAAATAGAATTTTTCTATAGTGTCACCCCCACGGAATGTTATTATAATTAAGGAACCCCTTTATTAATGCAAAATTTCAATTAAATTGGTTATTCGCTTATCCCTCGTCTTGTTCAAATAATAATATTTACTTCAATTTTCTTATGAAAATATGTAATGTTAAAAACGGCAATGTTATCAAAATAATGCTTACATGTTTTTAAATAAAAGCTAAATCTAATTGTTAAATTTATAAATCATGTTCTTTTACACCATTAATTACAATATGGGAACTTCTTTATTTTTGTAAATTTCAAAGGAAACTGTTCGAAGATGAAAATATAAGACATATAAACACATTGACGTGTGACCGCAGGGCCATTCCGAATGCGGCCACATTTGTCACGTGACTCGACCGCACCCGCGACCATCTGTCATCCTCTCCACTCGCTTGAGATGTACCATAGATTATAAAATGTGAAGTACAATAACATTAAATGAGATTTAAAAAAATCTAAAGGCGATCCATGTATTTAAAAAAGGGTAATGGCATAGTAAATAAAATGTTAAATAATAGATAATTATAAAAACAAACATAAGAAAAATAAATAAGGAACATTTTCGTTTCGAAGTTGCAAGGAAAAGATAAATATGAGGAAACATAATATATTTGGGGTTCCAAATACGATTTTATTTATTATAAAAAAACTAAATTTGAACACCGCTTCCATCTCTGACGATCTCCAGCTAGGAGAATGGCGTTTGAGACCATAGTGCCCAGGTATCAACCTGATCAGTTCATCGTGTTGGACTGCGTCCCCTTGGACGCCTACCCTCCATTTTCCTATTTATTATCGTCATATAAGAATATTTCAAAAAACTTGTAAGCAAAACTAATTCTAAATGTACATATAAATGCAGTTCAATCAAATCACCAGCACCACATATCGAAAGCGTCTATGAGCCATTTTTACGGTCTATGATTCGGTGACATAAAAGAAAACAGGAAGAAAGTGTTTTGACGCTGCATCAAAAGTATACATTTTAGTTAATACAATATGACTTTTTCATATCTTTTCTAGAAGCGTCTTCGCCAACTTTACCATTCCAATGCGCTGTCTAATTAAGCCTTCCGTGCCTCCTATACTGGATATATTTGACCCTATATACATAAAGTTATTGACAATGTCATATTGGAGGACGCTGGCTCTATCGTCAACCATTATTTTGAATTTACCTTGATTAAAGTCCTATTTCCCGGTTCACCGAGTTCAGACGGTACAGCAGCTCTATTAATTCAGTTTCTGTACTACTAAACAAGGTTGTATCGTCATCGTACAGTAGGTTCGATGTCTTTACCGCCCAACAGTAACTCCACCTTTCCAAACTGTCAGTGTCCTACTCATAATATTTTCACCATATGTGATATATTTAACTCATAACATATTATGATGCATTGTCAATATGATACATCCCTGTCTAACACCTTTCTCAAAATTGAAATGAGATGATCTGGCTGTAATGACGTTGTCTTGGTGAACCCCATCTCCAGCAAGGTGTTTCACAATTGTTACCAAACTACACAATTAAACGGTTTCCTAGTCAAGAAAATTACTTCTGGAATATTTAATTTATAGCACTTCTAAATGATCAGGCTTACATTCAGAATTTGCTTTCTACTGCCTTTTCTCTTTACGAATCCACATCTACATTAGTAATAATCTATGAACATTTCTCAAGTAGGCATCTGCTAGGTATCCGATTATTGCCCATTCCACGAGCGAGTGTCGCCTTAAAATATTACCGAATATCATAGAGTGTAATTTCAAGGGTTGATAGTTACCAATGTATGGTTTGCATGTAGGGTTGGAATGTAGTATGAGCTGGGTGGAACCCATTAATGTTAATTTGCAACCGCAATGCTCGCCAGTGTTACACCATAAAAAATATCTGAATTTACTTTAAGATAAAAATTGTTTTTACTAACATTTGGAATACCAAAATATATTCTGAAATAAAGAAATTTTTAACAGCGTGAAACAGTGATATTCTTACATGCGATATATCATAAACGATATTAATCACAAAGCGTCAATTCACATATTTTGTAATTTTTTTAGGTTTACGTTAATATTATATTATGTAGTTTTAGTTATGAATATACGAAAATGGATAAGTATAGCGATATTAGTGTGTATTAGTTAGTGTAGCGATATTCTGGATTCAGCGAAACTATGTTCCTATGTAAGAAAGAAGGATTTTGTTTTTTATATTATGTGTAGCACATCCAAATATCATGGGATATATAGGAAAAGTTAAGAACTTACATCAAACTCATTCCATATCATTGTAGATCAGTATTAGCGTGTTGTCAACACTTTAATAAACATATCATATTATTACAGACGCTTTCTCTACTACATATAACTTCAAATGCCTGTTCGCGATACGAAATCTGATAATAACTGAATCTAAGTGTTACACAATACCAAGCAGCCATAATACAATAGTTAATCACATTAGTTTCATTATGAATATAATTTCAATCATTGTACGTCCTTGATTAATATAACATGATTGAGTTTAAATTTAATTGAATTTCGACAGTTATAATTAGTGCTCTAATTAAAATATTCGCAGTGACGTTGGGTGTAATAAGAGAATGACATTAATTGTTAAAGCTAGTTGATAATTATCTGGTTTATGGTATTGCAAATATCCTAGGTTTCTAAATTGTAAACGTTTCTGGAATATCCATATCAATTTGAAGTTTAGCGTTCCACGTCAGTGTTTTGAAATGCACTTTTTGTCACAGACTACGTTTTGGAATCAGCTGCCAGTAGAAGTATTTCTGAATCCATTCGACCTAGATGCATTAATGTCAAAAGGACTTTTTCCACAGGATGGCTAGCCGTATACCTCTTTTCTTTTTCGATTAATTAAGAGAAGAGTTACGTAAAATAGATGAAAGCATGTCTGGTAAAATATTTTCTCATCTGCACATCAGCACGTGATTACTCCAAGTTGGCGAGTAGGGGCTCATTCTGTTTCAACTTACATGCTTGCCATGATCGTCACACGAAATATAAAAAAAACTTAATTCGATTAGATAAAGTGACAAGTAAGTTTAAAACTAATAAAACCTGCAGTAGTCAGCAGGATTGTATTATTTGCTGTAATTGAGCTTCAGTCTTGAGTAAAAATATTGGTTTATTATCATCCTTCCTTAGATATACTTTACCATAAGAAGTCCAGCAATATTTATATGCCTTTGATCTCACCATTTTTTTCCACGATAAAGGAGTCAAGATGCTTTTGTCGTAAAATTTTCAGATATGTAAATCGGTGTATCTTCATTGGTATGGAATCCTAGGTGTTGAGCGAACAATTAAGACTTGTGTTTTATATTGAAAGCTTTACTCATTTTTATGATGTCGTTCTTAAGCAACGTTGAAGTAGTCTCAACTTAGATAGTCGAGTTTTTTATATCGTCATTCTTAGCACGTTGCCTGGAAATATCTTTAATCTCGCGCCGCCAATGTTTGATGTCAGACACTTAACCATTTCGAGTAAGTCTTCTTTTGTTTCATTATTCTTTTTGGCACACTTTTAATTTCAAAATTAGCCTTTCTCATGCCCTTATGCATTTATTCCATTTTTTCCTCCAGTGTTGCTATATTTAGCCGATCTTGCTGTGACTGTTGTTCCAATTTTTCGATTTTTTTCTTATACTCATCATTTTGCGCCATGAGAAATGCATTTTCAATGTTGTGCTTAGTATTTTTTATGTCTGCTAGAGTTGTATTGATTTTGTTAAGTTCAGCGCTATGCTCGTTAATCATGGTAGTCATGATATTTTTTATTTCCTCTTTGAAATTAGATAGTTCAGTAGATAAATCAATATCCTCTCTTTTCCTTTTTAAGCGAGTTGAGACAAACATGTGCCTTGTTGTCTGTTGATGTTGGCGTTGTGTATTAGGTGCCACCTCATGTCAGATTCCGAAAAAGATCTATTTACTTCAGAGACAGGTTTATTGTACTGTGTACATGCACTTTTATTATGGGACATATTAACAAAGGAACTCTTATCGGCCATATTTGTTCTATACTTGCTATTATGTTTTACACTTGCAATATCTATAGATAAATAAAATAAAAATATGAATGCACACATTTCAAATTGTAAATACCAGAATTGTGTTAGCTTGTATCATAATTTGCGTCCATTGATGGCATCGCGCGAAATCCGCTTACGTCAGCGTTACAATTGAAAATCAATCATCCCCAAGTATACACGGTTTGGGCTCGCTTGTAATAAGTGAGTTTGCATTGCAGATCGGCTGTGCAATGCAAATACAAAAACTCGATAGTAAATCGAATTTTCATAGCATTTGTTGATACTGTAGTGAGATCTTTCACACGCTCGGTAATCAAAGAATTGTACAAGCAGCGTTGTGTATTTAAAACTATACGTTATTCGAGCCACTCTAAGTAGATTAAATATCTTAAGTATGCTATTTCTTTGAAATATATACCGATATTAACTTAGACCTTAAAATCGAAGCGAGAGGTTGATTACCTACTTGTCTATCTAAAAGAAATCCGAGGCCAAGACGAGAAGTTGGTACTATTTTTTTAGGAAATATGTATTTTATTTCTGAAAGCCAGTAAAACGGCCATCCTTTGCGTTCTCTTGGTTAGACACACTCGTGGGAAATTGTCGGATTTAGCGTTTCTTCAATTTTATAGGAACGCCTTTAATGGTTTACGTGGAACACTGAAAAAAGTTAAGTGGTAATGGGCCGGTCACGTTGTTTGCGTTTGTAATGACAGGTGAGTCAAAACTACCCTTACTTGGAAGGGAAAGAAAAAAGAGAGGACTTCCACCATAAAGCTGGGAAGATAAAATAAAAGAGATAGCCGGGAAAGATTGGAAAAAAGTAGGAAAGATAAGAGACAAGTGAAAAATTTTGGAGGAGTCCTTCACGCCGTTGGAGGTCGTGTATTAATATTAAATACATAACATAAACTTAATGTAATCCAATGTAATAAATTGTTTTTTTAACACCTTCAATGCTATATATAATGTTTCGTGAAGAGAAGCGAGAAAGCGTATTGTAGACTGTATGTCTTTGTAATATAAGGTAAAGATTATCAAACTAACTGTTCACGTTGTGATATGTTCCCATTTCCCTACTACTGACAGCAAGCCTGTCTCATTAACTGAATGAAACCAAATCATATCGAGGTAGCGTAGTACTCAGGGCTTAATATGTAATGAACAAAGCGTTTGGCTACCCATAGCTATTATTAAAACTACTTATGTTGTGTGCGACGTTTGGTTATTAGTTGGTAAGAGCAAAAATTGTTGAGCATTCACAAACATTAGTCAGCGGACCCCAACCGCAGTTGTGCCGTCAGCTGACTGAATATCACCCACAAACGTAACATTTCAAACGATATCATTGTTTACTACAATAATTGTACGATATTTATGTCCACATATTTTAATGCTATCATCCGATTTACGACGTCATATCGAATTCAAAGCGTTTATGATTTAGTGCTTTTTGGGAACAGTTCGATTCATTCTAGATTGATATAGAAACTTGTTATTTTCGATGTGTTTAAACTGTTATAGTTTCCAAAATGTTATATATATTTATGTCGGAAATAAATTATGTATAAAAAATTTTATTGTTACCGCTATGAACTCGCAATTGTCAAAATTTTTATTTTATCTCTAGTTTATATTTACCTGTTCCTTAACATGGAAGATACTTTATAAAGAGATATTATATTAATATATATATATATATATATATATACACGTACTACTATCAACGAGAAAACCGTTGATGGTAAAAGCAAGGCAATTTGCAAGTTATACAATGTCATGATTTGTCCAAGAAACGTGTCTTAAGGTAATACGGAATGAATCATGTTCTAAAATAAGAGCAATTCATTAGATTCACGTTTCCTGATTCTACAAATAACACATACTAGATTGCCATTTAAGCATGGAAATGTGTGATCAAGAAACTTTTTTCTTATTTTTTAATAAATTATATGTAAATTAACAAAAACCTGTGCTTGACATAATATTAGATACAAGCCACATTATTGTTAGACACAGTCAATTCCACGTAATTTTTCCCAATAAGTTAATATTTTATTTTACTGTTACTATACTAGGAGGTACTATTGCTATATCGTCTCATAATTTTATTAATCAATTTCAAACTTAATTAATTAATTGGCATACTTGTGTGGACAAGGAAAATACTAAACAGCTAAAATATAAGAGTCTTTCTTCCAACTTTTATTTTGTTCCCTTTGGATTAGAGGCTCTTGGGCCGTGGTGTTCAAGATCGCAGGCGCTAATTAAAGGTTTAAGTTGGCGCCTGGTAGATAGTACCGGTGAGCCCAGAACTGATGCTTACCTTGCTCAAAGAATAAGTATCGCAATACAGTGAGGAAATTCTACAAGCATTAAAGGTACACGGCCACAAGGACCAAACATTTTAAATTTTATTTAGTTGTCTATTTATCTATAATAATTAATGAGTGAAAATGAATGTTATAAAAATAACAATTCTAAACACAGACTAATTAAAATTCATAATTATGCACTATCACAGTGTGCATTAGGAATTCGCATGTAATTATGACGTCATCAGTCTGCCTGTCAGAATGTATGCAAATACGGGAAATATACGCAATGTCAAATGTTGATGCAGGTTTCACATTTACATACACGGACGTGAGCTACATTTTACATGATACGATACAACAATAAATATATTACATATACATATATGTATTCGACACCTCCGTGGGCAAAGCACTGATGCACAGTCTTCTACGAGCAGAAAGCTAATGTATATCTTCATTCGACTGAAGCGAGTACGAGGACGAGGTTATAAGAATAATTTATTTAGGACTTTGTCAGTCCATTCTAAAATACTGTCATAAAAAATGAAGTATTTATTTTCTGCAACCTGTAAGATGGCTGGAAAATTTTACCCTTATTTCTTGTATTCCTATTGTCAATGTCACTGTTCAAAAGAGAACTAATATTACTACGCACAAAAACGATACAGTTGTAGATATATTGGGAAGGTACCGTCAAAATATCGATTTCCTTGAACAAATTTCCAAGTAAAGTGCCAGGTTTCAAGCAACAAATTGACCTAATACCACGTTTTTGCAATATAAAAATAGATTGTATACCTGCTGCTTTACCCCATAAAAGAATTCCATACGACATAACGCTGTGAAAGTAACTAAAATATATTATTCTGGCAGTTTCCTCATCTGTGAGTTGCCTAATTTTGCTAATAGCGTATGCCGCAGAACTGAGCTTGTCGGAAAGTTTTGTGGTATGCTGACTCCTTGAGTCATTTTGGTCTATTGTAATTTATTATTTCATTAAGAGGCTCCTTATTTTATTATAAAATCTCCCTGACCATGGATTCTGAGATAGTTAAACTATTCAATACAAACTTACAAATCAGATAAAAATAACGCTAGCCGAATTGGATTCCGAAACTACAGAGACCTTACTACGTATCTTGGCATGTTTCTGAGGTTCCAAAAACTAACCCTGCGCACGCTTATAACTACATTCTCAAATACATACGCACTCACACCCATTCGCAGACTCATACATTCACGCATACTCAATCTTATACGACTTGTGTTTGATTAGTAGTAACACTGCAACACTTTTTCTTAAAAAAATGTTTTCTATGTATCGGACGCATTAAAGGACCCCGACATTGCAGTCTCACTAATAGAGAATGGAGTGTACACGATTTTGATAGATGCTATGCTATGTTTTAGCATATTTTCAAGAGTATACTTTCTAAAATCCATAATCTATGAGATAACGTTTACTTACAAAAAAATTAAGAACATAATATCCGTTGACATGCCACGGCGTTCTACGAAACTATGACATGAAATTCGACGACATTTTGTTTAGTACCAAAAAACTTGTAAGTACATAATGGTAAATAGTAATAATATAGCAATGTTTACATCGTTGTTACATAGCTGTATATCACGAAATTTGCAGCCATTTCGAAATTTACTGGAATTATTATTATTCATGTGACTGATTTATTATGACTGAACTCAAAACCTAATGGCAAGAGAAAATCCGATAGACTGAGGCTGCGTTGGTGGAGTTGTCAAGGACCTCGAAACAATAGAGGACCGAAATTGGAGGCAAGCACTAAATAGATTGCAATGGCGAAATATACTTGAGGAGACTTAGGCCCACAAGCTGTATAGCCATTGATGATGATGATTATTATTTACATGCCTCACGTTGCACGGTGCCATTTAATAACCCGTGAAACCTCATTTTTTATATATTTCCTTCGAATTCAAAATCCTTGCATTCAACTGTACAGGATTGTTTAGTTCAATTAATTTACATGTAATTTTTATTATTGTTAAATTACTAGTTTAAAACATGTGATCTTTTTAACCTTCGGCTGTGGCCTTCGTTATTTAGTAGCTTTCGCACGCAGCAACCATGAGGACGTGTGTTCAAATCTCAGCTGTGTAGAAATATTTTTTCAATATTTGTCTATTGTTTATCTATTTCCTTAATTACATGAGCAAGTGCTGAATGAAGTAAATTGGACTTAGTCACCACTCGTATTACAAATATTTTTCATTATCAGTAAACAAATGCTGAAATGTATTTTTCAGAAACAAATCAAACAAAGTTTCTAACATAGTTGGAGTGCGTTGTAAATGACAGTATGGAGTTACAGTCCCGAGGTGTTAAAGTTTTAATTAGACTTTGTTCTTCTTGCGTCATTTTATACGATTTGTAGCTACATATAAAACATTGCACTCATATGCTGTTTGTACAGCCAGTTTTTTTATGTAATAGGAGGCAAACGGACAGAAGGCTCACTTGATATTGCCGGTTTTGACGTGACAACGAAAATAAATCGATGGAGCCGGCTGCACGCACGAAAAAACATGACTCATGCTGCGTTACCTCGCTCTGAGGCGTTCCATTTAAGGCTTGAAGTGCAAGCGAGAGTGCGAAACGACAGAGAGGCACAATCGGACTCCGCGCTCTTCAGCGTTCGACATGTCTCTCTCCTACTTGAGTGAGCGATTCGTGACGTTGTCACGTTCAACTATCGTCAGTAAAGTGACTTTACACACAACCGATTTTTTAAGAATTGGTACGGTCTTTTCTGGAAGGACTATAAATCGATTCTTGCCATCAGTGATGTTGATGAAATTTTGAATTGATATTTTGAAACGTGGAAGGAGGGCTCAACCCAAACAGTTCTTCGGAACACTCACCTTCTCCCTCACCATCAGATAATTTAATTGATGTAGAATACGTATAATTTATAATTAGTTAACTAGCAGTAACTATCTGTTCCTATTCAAATAATTATATATTATAAGCAGAAATTGCAGTAGGTAGTTTCGATACCCAGCCGCCTTTTATATAGAAAGGCCTCAATGTGCCACGGGCTCATTTGTTGCTCGGACGCGAACGAGTAAGGTGGTTGGTATCGAGGCTGCATACTGTAAGTTCGTTCCATGTTATTATTATTCAGTGATTTTGGTGTAATAGTTTTAAGGTTAACGGTTGTTTTTAAAATGCTCGTTTAGTTAATTAAGTCGTGTTGTTTTGATTTTATAAGATTAATTTTAAGGTAGATTTAGTGTGCTTTCGAATGTATCGTGTTTTGTTATTTAATAGAGTTATTTTTGGTTAAGTCTCTTTTTAGGTTATTTGTTTAAATTGTTTTTTTTATTTATTTTGATTATTACTTTCGGTTGTTAAAAATATATACACCAGTGATTATAGACATTCGAAATCGAAAATTTGATAATAATTCCAAAAGTTTTCAAACTTCGGTCAAGTGAATGGTACATTGGGACGACAATAAATCTCATTTTGCAACCTTGTCCGCAGTCTGGAACATTGTTAAAATTGCAATTAAATTAATTTTATGTCTGTATGGTCGTGAAAAAAATTCCAAAAGTTCTGCAAACTTGGGGAAGTTTTCGATATAATATTTCATATCACGTATAAAATTTGCAACCAACCTAAGTGTACGGAACATTTTTTGTTATTTATTTTATTTTCGATATATCTGTCAAATTTGCAGAACTTTTGGAACGTTTTCCTTCAGTTTAATAAAGAACAACATTAATTTTTAATAACAAAAAATGTTCCGTACACTTAAATTGGTTGCAAATTTGACACGTGATGTAAAATAATATATTTAACACCACTCCAACTTTGCAGAACTTTTGGAATTTTGGTCTCAAGAACTAAGCAAATTATCATTTATTGCATTTTTAACAATGTTCCGGACCGCAGAGCAGGTTGCAAAATTTTATAGTTTGTTTTAATACCACTCCCGACCTTACATCAAAATTTGAAAACTTTTGTAATTATAATGAATTAATTGTCTTGACTGACTGGACTAATATATATAATGATGTAAAACATCGCATGTTTTAGATCATGACATTATGTGTCAGCCACAGAATGCTGATTATGCACTTGTCTAAATCCATCAAAGAAATGTTTCTCCCACCGTTTACGGTAGACATAACTTCTTATAGAAATACCGTACTAATAAAATCTGGTTTCTTTGTGTCTTGGCACACGAGTACACACGCCATCATACGAAGTACATTTAGTTGAAGTGTTGTTTAGAATATTGGTGCTTTTGAATAATTGAAATCAGTTACAAAAGGCAGACTTTTAATAAAAAAATATTACTAAAACAGAAACGGAGTGTGAGAAAAGTGATTGGTGTGCTTCATTGCCTTTTGGGCTAGCTTTGATCATAATATCGTGTCATCAAAAGTGAGCTTAGAACGTCAGGCTCTTCAAACTGTCGCCCATTCCGTCACTTAACCTAAGGTGTACTGTAATATCGTTCTATATTCAATTTGTTTTCCATTCCGGGCTATAGCAATAATATATGAGTTCCGAGGCTGTGCAGTGGACACAGAACGGGGATGTGCCGTCGACACGCTATAAATTTCAACGCTCAACTGACTTTGAATATGGGTTCAGGGATAACCAGCTTTTGGCTTACTCAAGTAGGGCCGTATTTTTAACTGTAAGAAGTTTAAGTAGAAATTAAATTAGTTTTTACATACCTCTTCAAATGAATTAGAACTTCCAAGCAGTTTTTTTTATTTAATTATTTTTAATTAAATAAGCTACCATTATAGATTACTATTTACATTATATCACAAACAAAAAAAATACACAAAGAAAAAAACAATACAACATTAAAAAAGTATTAGATTAAAATATCTACAAAAAGACTATTTTTACAGTATATGAACTGACATGATGCACTGGAACACTGCCGATTGGATTTTCTTTCCACTTTTAACTGCTTTACTCAACACATCATCGAAATACTTGCCAATGGCAGCCAGCCGTCGAACTGAATTTGATATTCAGAGTGTTTTGGTATTTTTGTAGATAATACTCTTATTTTGGAGTTGTAACACTTGCTCAAACAATTAAGCAAGGGACAGGGTAAGGTTACTTTGCATGTGTAAGACCCAAATAAAACACATGCAGAAATGTGGCCCATAAGTCATATCCCCTAAAAATACATACACTATCCTAACAGTACTAAGCCAAAACGATAATGTCAAAAAAGAAATATAATAAAATAAATAATATTAAATACATAAGACACAATATCGCTACTGTGAACTCACTCTGCGAAGATATTAAGATGTAGATAGTGTCATGTTATATCAATACTCACTTTAAGTACAAATAAACTGATAATGAAAATGTTTTAAACCCCTGGAGCAGACGTACTGCGGTCGCGATGCCCCGAGCTGTTGTATCATGCACAAGTCGATTCGCACCGCATACATAACTACAATGCCCAGACATATGCAATTTAAACTATACTTTATTAATTTTAAACAACCGAGACAACAATGCACCGCCAAAACTATACAAGAAAGAACCAGCTAGCATTAACAGAATTTACTTACTAGTAGCGTCAATGTTTATAGTATAAAAGTATTTATGGTATAAAAATAGTAAGCACTCGCTTGTCTATGTGTGTATTATAGTAAAGAAGTGTACTAGTGTATGGTGTTGTTTTATTTTATTATCATATATTGTTGCGACATAATATGCTCCTACAATAAGTACGACGGAGTCTACCTTGAAACGGTCTAGCATTTATTCCGGCCACTGAGCATATATACAACTTCTTGAGCAGCTCTGCAGCCTTCGGACAGCCCAGTCAGTGGTAGGAATAGTAGAGGATCCTCCCTTTAAGCTGGAGGAAGCAGACACCATCCTTCCTCCACAGAACTATAACAATCATAAGTTTTTTGTGTAAAAATTTATATCAAAATGACAATAGGCTCTTTATATCCAATGTATGCCAATGCGTTTAACAAAGTAGAGCATTGCCATAAATGTGCAAAGCGAAAGTAAAACTATCATGCAATTGTTATATTTAGCTAATATATTTTACAACAAAGACTTAACCAAAAGTTTAATCAAAGAACAATTGTATTATTTCTATTTCTGCCCCAAATATTAGTTGTTAGATAGTGCCATAAAAGTGTCTGATGGAGTGACAGTCGAGGCCGGCACCAAATTGCTGAGTCACTCTCAAAGCCCGCACAAAGCCACCGACTTGTCATCCATTTTAAAATCTAACCCACCGCGAAAACTGTGAACATATTTGCAAATATCAAAATTCTCTGTTAACAATGTCTAATTAACTATTATCGTAAATATTGTATTTTAAATATTATCTATAGTTTCGACATTCCAAATTTTGTTTATTAACTTTCCAGATTTTTTTAAATGGTTTCTCCACAAAGACATAATTTAATATTACGATGTATCATTAAGACTAATGAGTAATTTAAAACTCACCTAATTTCTAATTTGATATTAATTATAAGAAAGTGTCCTTACAATAGAGACTAAGAGGATGACACTATGTACTTGTGTGTTATTTTTTCACTTACCCTACTAATTCACTAATTTAGTTTAGCACTTACTAATTCACTAATTCAAATGTTTTTTTAGGTTGCAATATGTTTTATTAAAATTTAAAATTTAATGTCATTCTTCTGTGTCTGAAAAACGTCAGTTTAGATTGGTGACGACATTACCTTCAACTTATCTGAGATGAAATATACTTATGAATCAATCAGTTATAATAAAAAAGTGGCAGCTCTGTATCTCCCAATATAAGATAAACTTTAATTTTTTTACTTCGACATATCATATAGTTATAGTTGAGAGTATCAGGTTGCAAGTTTCAGTATCACCAAAAGTAAAGTGTAATTTATGAAACCGTGCAAATGGGTTACGGCAACACACGTGCAGTATGCGCCGTCGAATCTCTTCGCAAATGGACTTAACCATCACTGTTGACACACTTGCAAATGCATTCGTCTTTTATTGAGATTTAAGTGAAATTTAATCCACGTAAAATTCATTTTACGTCGTACTTAAAGGGTATATTTTGGATACATTTTTATTTCTGTGATGCCGCAGTACTTAAAGCGATATCGGTTTATTTAATGGTTGAATGTTACATTTATAGTATTCGAGCATGTTTAACTATGTTTAGCGGCAAATGATAAGTAGTAATGAACAATTGACTGTGTTGTAATTTTCTTACTTTTTTAATTATTTATTAATTAATTTTATATGCGTAAGATATTTATATTATTAAGAAAACACTTCAACACGAAACTGAAAACATAAGTCAATTAAGTAATAGAAAAAAAAAGATAAGCGCGTTTAAACTTTAAACAAACAACTTAATATTTTAAAGAAAGAACTGCTAAATAAAGTCAAAGTCTACCCGCTTCTCAAAATATTTCCTCACACCCTCTTTGATATGGTGGAAAATGTCTACATCTTTTTGTTTAATAGTTATTTAAAACCGATTACGCAGATAAATTCGTGTTCGTGCGAGGCACATGAAACAATTGGATATCTTGTCGCATCGCAATATCTTAATTAAATGTGTAGTAAAAAAAATTAAACCTCGTAGCTTTTAATTAAAATTTCTTTTTACATTCCAATGACATGATAACTGTCAATAAATTTTCTACCTTGTTAAAAAAATGTTAATAAGACATTACATTCCATGGAAGCTTTTAATATAATGGTATTTATTTTCTAAAACTCAAACTCAAAATGTCTTTATTCATGTAGGTAAACAATTACACTTATGAATTGTCAAGTTAAATTAATTGTAAATTTACATTTACTACCAGTTCGCAAGTCAAGGGCTTAGAGCGGGTTAGAAGAACTGGCAAGATAGTTTCCGCCACTCTTTTTAATCGCCAAGTATTGTCATACAAATTGTTTGAACTGGAGCAAATCAGTATTCCTCAACTTTATAAATAGCTTTATTGAATAATTTCCGTATAACGAGGGCTTTGAATTTTTTTAGTGGTAATTCTCTAATTTCGCTTGGGAGTTTGTTGTAAAAATTAATACAATTTCCATATAAGGAGTGGTTTATCTTTTGGAGCCTGGTTGGTCGTACACTCAAATTAGTTCTATTTCGCGTATTATACTGGTGAAAGTCACCATTTGTTTTAAAATCGTTTATATTTTTTTGGACTTACAACAAGGCTTCAAGAATATATTGACCAGATAGTGTCATAATATTTAATTCCTTAAATTTATTCCGTACCGACTCCCTCGGGGAAACACAACAAATACCCCGAACAGCCTGCTTGTTCTGAACGTTATAACGTTTATAATTGTTAGACTCGGCTATTACGCTGTAAGCCAGGTCAATCTACACAGCGATTTTTGTTAAAAGCCCCGCTAAAAGCACCTAGCCGCGTATTAGCCTGCGGTCTTCTTGCTCCAAAAATTTTAGCCAAGTTTAATAAATGAACTTTGTGAGGAAATTTTAAGTGCAATATTAATTACAAGGGTTTCGTGATACATTTTTTATCAGTCTTTTATTAAAATATCTACACTTGCTTGCAGTTTATCTGCGTAAAATGTATTCAAAAGCCAGTCCTTTAATCGATTTTTTAATGTTGTGGACGGGGGTACATATTAAGCAGCATATTTAATTTATTGTAGATATAGTCTGCCTGCATATTGCGTCTGGCGAAGTCAGTCGCAATATATGGCGAATCAGTGGCTAATTCAAAATCTATAGAAGCTGTACTAACATTGAATCTTATTAAATATTGTTTGCCATTGGAATTTAGTTTAAGAATTCAAATCTCAGCAAATAAAAATGTTTTATTAATAAATGTTGATAGGAATATTATATGAAAAACTCATTTACCAAACTCGTGTAACAACTAGCGCAGAAGCATCTTAGGCCGGTTTAACGATATAGGGAAATAATTATATTATATATAGCGAAATGGGGAAATAATTCCTCATTTTATAACAACATTTTAGCTTCCGAAAAAACATTTTCTAGCGTAAAATTTTAAAATGAAACATCCAACGCAAGATTTAAAATCGCGAAACGGCTGATTAATATTTTATGTGTTGTATATTGAAAATCTTTTCGAGAAAGAACAATAAACTGCGCTAATCTCAAGATCTCCGGCGGTTGGGGCTTACGCTAAGCGGGCTTAATGCTGCGTCGACTGAGCTAAGAAATGCTGAGATGTTCCTTCCACTATTGTTCTATACACTTCGTAGGCCAGTAATTTATGCCACTGTTCTATTCGTCCGAGTGCAATTTTTACGGGGTACAGTTATAACATTTTTTATCAACTGTACCTTAATAAATTTACTCTTGAGATGCTTTGGATCCCGCGCTTCTGAAGATAGCAGGAGAAATACTTTCTTAAACCACATTGCATACCAAAAAGGCTGCATTGGTTTGAGACATCCGTGGTTGCTCTCACATTCTATCAGCGTCTTAAGCCAATTGTAAAAAAAACTATAATTTTTGGAATGTATTAGAACTAGTAATAAGCACCTCCTTTGTGAACTTTACGAGTATAATTTAATGTATAAAAAATAAAAAAAATAACCAAATTAAGTATTTGTAACTATATTTTTTCTTAATTACGTAATAAAACAAATAAAGCTATTATTTATAATTTATAATAATTAATATATTTTTTATCATAAATAAGCTTTGTTATTGACACTACTAGCAATTTTTAAAGCATTTTTAACCATAAAAATCATATAAAATAAAAATCTAATAATGATCAATAAATATATGCACTCGAATCGAAATGATGTCTAAAACAATTTCCTACAAAAATCCAACGATTCGTTTATCTAAGAACTTCACAAAGACACTTCCACTCGAATGGTATCTCTTTGAAAACTGCACTTTAAATTAATGAGGAGTGCCAAGTCTTATAAATACTTAATGAATACCGCAGGGCTTAAATTATTTTAACACTAGTCTCGGATAAGGATTTTTCAGAGATAATGTAAAGTATAATCTACTTAATATATATGTAGATGTAAAAGTTATACATATTTATTTATAGTAGTGTCCTGGTGGATTCATTTATGTGCGCATTTAATATTCGCTGGAAAGGTAAAGAAAAAAGTCGATGGCGTGTGACAGGCACAGACGGCTGATCACCTACTTGCCTTTTAGATTGGCAAATCATTATGAAACAGATACAGAAACCTGACGCCCAGACCTAAAAAGATTGTAGTGCCACTGATTTATTTTATAAACATTATAATACTTTACCATTTAAAAGCTTAAGCGGTCTTCAAATGCCAGAGGCGTTTGAATTATATTCAGGCATTTAAATGTTCAAGAATTTCTACTAAAATTCATGGAAGGGTATCCAAGGTGCTCCTTACAATCTGACAGCTCGCTTCACTGGCCCGTGACACACGTGTGACGTCACGGGTGTATATTTCCAGCTGAGGGCTTAGTATATTTTCTAAGAATGTCGCAATTTGATTGTTCTTTTATATTTACAAGTCAGCTTTGCATATCATTTATTTTATTGAGTCATTAAGCTGCTCGATAAGTCAAAGAAATGTTGTCAATAAGTAGCTGGTAATGAGGTGACAAAATACTCAGCCGAATTTGTTATTACGATAAAAAAAATATTTTTTTGTTATAGAACAAATATTGTGTTTATTTTTATAGTAGGTATTTACTTATTTTGTATCAAAAATCGTTTTACCAACCAATCCTCCTTAAAAGTAACAGCTTTTTCGTCCAACTGTCTATAACAATAAATATGATGGCTATGTTGGAAAAAATCTATCGTTATTGTTGAGTGCATGAATATGATAACGCACAAGTGATTTTTATAATCTCATGGAATTCCTTCTAGCTCCTGTCGATGTATTATATGACATAATATACTTCTGTAGGAAAAAATTACTCCATTTATTCAATGAAATAGTTTTACTAATAATTAATTTGTGACACTATATAATAAGCCGCATTTAGCTCTAAATCAAATAACACACAAAAAATTATGTAACATACGAAAAATCTAATCCGTTGTTCGTCTAAAAAAATACTTTTATAAATTACCTTATTAATTTTGCAGCTTTTTATTATCCTAATATACCTTTATCACTAGATGAATATGACTTTAATCTTGACATTTTTTAAATAGTTCATTGTCTGACGTTTTGCAATGAAATAAAATTCTCCGCGTCTCACGAAATAAAATAAAACTTTAATATAAAGACAAATAGCTGAATTATGTATGTAAATGTGCTATTTCATCTTGGAACTTTCTAACAGCTAACTTCTAAGATAGCTTCAAGTGTTTTAGTTAAAGTTTAAACTAAATTTGTCTCTTTCGTAACATTAGGAGAATTTCATTTTTTCTACTAAGGGGACGGACCATTCTATTTTTTGATGCTTTAAATGGATTGTTTCGCACTAATGCAATTAGACTATATTCCCATATTACAAAAAAATCCTGTAATAATAAATGTAAAATAACATTGAGTTAGGAAGGATGGGTATAAACTAGAAATAAATGGTAAAAATTATTTTTTCATGGTTTTCTTTTTGACCAAGAAGCGTACCTGATGTTAAGTTATAGACACACTCACATTGCCAGAGGGCTCGCTGGCCTTTTAAGAATTGGTACGCTCTTTGCAGGACCCTAAGTCGAATTGGTTCGGAAATATATCGGTAGGCCGCTGCTTCCAAATAGTGTTTCCAAGTAAGTTAGATTCCAATTAATTAAAATTATAAACTATAAAATATTTAAACGTTTTCTGCTCCGTTAAAAACTATAAATATTCCAATTCCAGAATACAGCGCAAGCATAATTTAATAAATTCATATTTTCAAAAGCCTCGCTCGCTAAGTCCACTCGAACATCAAAAAAATTCTATCATTATATCAACATCCGCTAAAAAATCTTTTCTGAATGCGAGATTTTCAACACTTGCCTGAGGGATAAAGGAGGTAAGAGCCCATTCATGTAAAGAGGATTGTGAAGGCTCCATATTGAAGAGCTCGCGAACCGGTCAAGGCCTTTTCTAAAATTTTATAAGACAGTGGGTAGTGGTGTATTTTTAGAAGCAATATTAACCATGTATGTAGTATGAAGAGCAGGGCATAGTGGCTTCAACGTGCAACGCTCATCCATGAGGTCGTAGATGCGATCCCCGGCTGTGCACCAATTGACTTTCTATGTCTCAATCTAGCACGAGTGTACAGGTGAAGGCAAACATCGTGAGGAAACTGACATGCCTTAGACCCAAAAGTCGACGGTGTGTGAATAATTATTTTAACTAAATTCATATATTACGTTATAAAACAAAGTCCTCAAGCCTTTAAGAACGCGATAAACTCAAAAACTACCGATTATTGTAGTTTTTACCAATAGAGAGCCCCCGTTCTTTTGGCAAGGCTTAAGTATTATCAAGGTTTTATGTATCCATCCGTCGAATTGTCTCTCTCTACAATATGGCGAGTGGGTCGATGGCTGGCCATGCGTCGTACTCGAGAACGGGTGCTACGTGGGGTGACTGGTCGGACTTCGATTGGTGTATAAATATATGTAACCACGGGTTGCCCATAGTTATGCAAGCCCCTAATTTACTGTGTCTTGCTGATAGAGATAAAACATTTGATTTTTTTAATTAATAACAGATGTACGAGAAATTTGAAAAAAACCTTGGCGATGTAATTGCGTGGCGGAGAGTTTATTGCCAGTTCTCGTCCGTTCTACGCCCATGATTTGAGAAATGGCAGTAAGATTTAGAAGCATTAATTTATTAAGAGTAAATATTGTTGATTACAAAATTCTAAATCGAATCTAAAATACACGAAATGTACGCGGTAGCTGATATAAATAAGACGGTTAAAAAGACGTTTTTTTTTTCTTTCAAACAACGTGAAATTTACGTTCCTCTTTTAACGACTTTAAACAATGAATGGAGCCTAAGTGTGAATGATTCACGTTAGTGAAGTCACAAAAAGTTGATCTTTAATCACGATTTATAGACGAACAATAAATGAACCCATTCAACCGAAACTGCAAACTTTAGCTCTGAGTTTTGTCTCTTAATACCTGCCATGATTTTTTTATGTTAATTGAGCTGGTTATTGCTAATCTCAGGTGTTTTAACTTGTCACTTTTAATAATTTTATTTAAAAAAATGGTTTGCATCGGCCTTTACAGAAAAAAGCGTACATTAAATGCTTTTTACTTAATAACTATTGCTACCTCACATAATTAACAAACTATACATATTTAGGTCGCATATAATTTCCTATTTATTTTTTTTGGCCTCCATGTATGTCATACATGTTGCAACAAGGATTTATGATAAATGAAAATATATTAATTACTAGGGATATACAATGTATGTCTTCTATATATACATATGTATATTACACATGTGTGAAAATAACCTGACCTTAAGAAGGCGCAGTGCTAATCAGATCCATGCAACTTCCTCACATGTAACCCGCAACATCGCAGCACACAACTCTTCCTACAAAATTATGTATGAATAAAGAAAATAATAATAGCAAATAATTACCACTGCAAGGTTTCTAAAACGAATTGGCGAAAGGTCTCCATTGAGTTGCTGAAATTAACCACCGAGCAATTTTTCATCAGTTTTAATTGCATTAACTGATGACGAAATGAAAATATTTACCTCACATATTACATACGTTAAATCGTACGCACGTGAAAGAACAGAACGATTATAACACATTATGTATTTACATAAATTAACTTATTAAGCGTTTCTCTGTATAAAAGTGCTTTACATTTCGTTTTATATATAATAGGATCACTAATTATTAATTGTACAATCCATGTAGTGATTCATTTAACTACGCGATCAATAACACAAACTTCGAGAACTAGCAGTAACCCTAAAATGTATTAGACAGTGCATTAGTCGCCCGAAGAAGTTTAATGTGCGTCGCAATAAACATTGCTCGCCCCTTGATATGTTTATGGGTTACAGTGCAGCGTAAATTATACAATGTATGCGATAAACAATTTCAGGGAAAATGCAATTTCAATACGATTTGTAGGTGTTTATTCTATATAATACGTCTGCGTCGTATGCGCTGAAAGCTATACGCCAATAGCGTTATTAGCGCAAGATTGTGTCATTATATCCACGTCAATTGTAATTACGATTTTACTGATAAGTTTTATTTTACAATTCAGAATTGGTAATAACTGACTTGTTTCGACCATAAAACGCATTGAATAATAATATCATTATTTCTTTATTTAAACAGACAACGTTTAAATATCATAACGCTTAAAGAAAGCCAGTAACGCAGAATTGGAGATGCTCCTGAGACATCCATGTAGTTACACATATCACTCACACATTCACTCACATTTACCCACACACTTACTTATGCACTCACGCGTGTTGTAAAAAGTTAAAAAAAAAATGTAATTGAAAAAAAAAATGCTACGGAATTTCCAGCCTTACATGGGTGACTTTGCTCGTACATATCACTAAATCACAATGGAGTCAAAATATAAAAAAAAACAAGTTTTTAATGTTACATATTGGGGCCTCATAGCCTAGCGGTCTTATTATGTGGCAGCTAGGTGAGGGGTACCGTGTTCGATTCCCGGTTCGAGGGCAAGTTTTAATTTAATTTAAATTTGTTCTCGGCCTTTGGGAGGGTTGTGCGGTACCGGGCGAGTGCTTAAACCGTACATAGAGGACACTGTCGAATTTCTGAAAGACAAGCACGAATTATAAAAAATCCTTTACTTGACGCTGGCTAATGCACAAATCGTGCCAGAGACATAAATAAAAAAAAAATGTTACATATACATATCTAGCTTTATATCTGTTATATATCTATCTTTCTTGTGTTTTAATAATCCGGTTACATTATCTACACTGTTAATTAATCTATTTAATACTATTTTGTAACTGTTTGGCTTGATTTTGTAATGGTTTGATTACTCACTGTTTAAAAAGTCATTATAACTAGTACTAGTCCTAACGTCACCCATGGGTGGTTTCATATAAACGTGGGATGTGTGCTGAATAAACTTCACAAATCACTCCTTGGAGATTATTGTCCAGTACTAATAGGTTTTGGGTACACTGTTGTGAAAAGGTTCTCCATTCGTGGAGTTAGATTTTTACACTTGTCACTTGTATTATATATTAATAAATAGCTATGCCCTGCGGTTTCCCTATTCTTCTGCCATACATAAACTGTCAATATTTTAAGGATTTTTCATAGTAGAAGAGATAAATATGTGTAATTAGATACTTACTTCACTATCACAGACCTTTTCATTTCAGGAATTAAAGTATAAAATTGTTGACACATATATTAGCAGTACTTCGCGTCGGATCTTGTATAAAATTGTATCTCGGAGATAGATAAACTGAGATTTCATCTCGGAGATGAAAGTGTTTCAACACTTGAAATAAAAAAAATGTTTTTTGGTTTAGTTTGTGTAGGCTACTTCCCCTGGTATGTATATATACTTCAAACGTTGTACATATTAATCAAATTTATTTCCATGGAAAAATGTTAAATATTGCCGAGTAATATTTAATTGTGCGTAGTTTTTGCAGTGTTTAAATTATATTTTATTTTTGTTAAAATAACCAGTAATATGTACTCTTGTGATTTTACTTGGAACGAAGTTCTCCAGCTATTTCATAATGTCTAAGGTAAATATTGGGTTCACGCAAGTAAAGGTACAATCTAAGGACGACCCGTCACCTAATCCCTCAACATGATACCAATTAAGTTGATCAATTAGTAAATAATCCAACTAAGATTTTGGTTTAAATCGAACTAATTGCTTGAATCAAAATTTCTACCTTTGATTAATGTACCTAAGTTTATTCGATTGACAAAATCGTATCATGAATTTGTAATTAACAAGTTTTGGTGTCTTTTATTCGGTGTGGACATGATTTTTTTGATATCAGTTATAATTTTTTATTTTCGTACAAAGAAAGCAGTTGAAAAGAGAAAGAATGTTGTGCAGTTTATTTACCACAAATATTAGGACAACAATTTAGTGGCTAGATGAGGACTCTCTTCCCTGATTCCTGTTGCCAAGCAGTGGGTACAGAGATTTGGGAGCAAGACTCTTGTATTTATCTTTTTCTACTTTTCTTTATATATTATGTTGGTAATAGTTACAATTTCATTAAACCTTTGGGAGAACGGAGTACCCTGATGTACAGGTCTCCCTAGACTTAGTTCAGGAGCTCCGAAATCTGCTAAAGCAATGTAACTTGTTATTGAATGAATAAATTTTGAATTGTTAGTACTAAACAAACTAAACTAAAACTAAACTGATCAACACATATCCAGGCCTCGTCGTATTCTAGATCAAGTTTCGTCACTAAAACCAAATCCAACAAGAATGCAATTAACTGCCCGACATCACAATAGTCGGAATATGATCAGCAATAGGCAGCTTCATCAACAGAATTTGTGGGAACAATTCAATGGCCGATAGTTTCACATTCGAAGGTACTCGTGTTGTGGTCTCGTAAAATAAAACATTCCGTTTATGTCGAGTGCAGGCCTGTTGCGTGGCATAAGTTATAGGAAAAAGTATTATAATATATTTATTTGCCTCACAAATTTTAGCTGTAGTTCTGCTGTCTACACTACTGTCTGCAGCTGTAGTACACCTCTACAAGTATATAGTAATGGAAAATGGTCAGTCATGAAAAATTGCTTTTTATACAAATTTTGGAGGTTAGCAAATCATAATAATGTATATATATATATATATATATGTTGAATAAAAATAAAAAAATAAAATATATAATGTTAAAAAATCATATTTATTTGCCTCTTCACAAATCTCATCTGTAGTTCTGTTGTCTACCTTGACTTATCTATAGTAATAGAAAATACCTGTGGAAACTGGTCAGTTATAAGAAACTGCTTTTATAAATACAGAAGTTTGGAGGTTGGTATGACACTTTGAGGGCCGTCTTATGAAGACGTTAACAAGAATTTAAAATAAATTGGGTAGTTAGGGAGAGGACTCATTAGTTCGTACGTAAAATAAGATTCAGTACAATTGTCTAATTCCTTATAGGAACTTTAATTTTTATTAGCATTGTATCAGTAAGAAATGTCTATTGAATAAATGAAGTACATAGTAATTTTAGGTAGCGGTCCATAATTAAGCTTAAAGTAATCATCAACATTATTCTACTCTTATTGGCTCTTCCAAGGTGCATCATCGTGCGACACGTTTTCGGACACGTTTTACGTAACTCCAAAAAATATGAGCTCCTTCAACTAATCATACGAGGCAAGTGGCAGGTAGAAGGAGACCTGGCCGCAGACACACGTCCTGGACCCTGTTTGAAAAACTTAAGACAATGGTTTGGTCAAATCACCAAGTCAGAAGCGCGGCATCGAAAATTAAACTAGCCATGATGATCGCCAACCTTCGCTAAGAGATGGCACTTAAAGATGAAGATACGTAAAAAAGTTGTAGCGCCACTGTTTTTTTTATTGGCTATACAAGTGATACTAGAAACATTAACAACGAAGTCTTGATCTGTAGTGAATCGAATATTGCTGCCGATTTAGAAACATTTCTTTGTATAGTGTTTCGCATGTAACATGTCCCCTTTCCCAGCTGCGTCACGCAGACGACGAGCATAACGAATGCCCAAACACTGAATAGCTGATGAACAATTTGCATACGTGAATCGCAATAAATTAGCCTGAGTGCGAATCGCAAAGTTTTAATTATAATCGTGTCCGCGTACGGTTTAGCCTCCTCTTAATTATTAAGGATACATTACACGGATTTTACATTAACTCTACAGTTGTAACTGAAATAGCAGTGCCAGTTATAAACCTTGGCAAGTATGAATGGTTCTGTTTGTTTATTTGTAACGTTTAACATTGAAATTTTTTAGCTTATACGTTTTCGTGTGTGTTTTTTAGTTAAGTTGCTTAGTGTTTTTTAGGAGTTTGTTTTTGTTTTGACAACGTTTCTAAACATCAGCCTTAAAGGCTTAAATGATAAAGGCTTAACTCGGCTCCACATGGAGTACTGCTCTCACCACTGGGCGGGGGCCAGTACCAGCTCCTTCCTCTTGACCGTATACAACGCAGAGCGGCTCGAATCGTCGACGACCAATCCCACTCCGAGCGACTTGGTCCTTTGGCGTTGCGTAGAGATGTGGGGTCACTCTGCATCTTCTACCGCATATGTAGAGTGTTCAGAGGAGTTGTTCGGATTAATACCAGCAGCTGAGTGTTTTAGCCGCGCACCACCACTATGTGGGACCAGCTGCCCACTGAAGTATTTCCGAACCAATTCGACTTAGGGTCCTTCTAGAAAAGAGCGTACCAATTCTTAAAAGGCCGGCAACGCACTCGCGAGCCCTCTGGCATTGAGAGTGTCCATGGGCGGCGGTATCACTTAACATCAGGTGAGCCTCCTGCCCGTTTGCGCCCCGTTCTATAAAAAAAAATGATATAGGTAGTTGTACCACAAAGAACGGTTCGTTGGTTGATACACAATTTATACTAAAATAATAAATAAGTCCTGAGCTCATACTGCGTTACGATGTATCCTTACCAAGAAGAAAGGCACACAATTGTCAGTCGTTAGGATTTGGAGAAATTGTATTAGTTTTGGGAACAAAGAGAGGTTAGACTGGTACTGATAACTTGCCTTACCTTTTTGTTGACAAAAACGCACAATACACTCACTATAAAGTTACATTGAGGACGTAACTATTAACATATATTATTAACGAAAAAGCATAAATCAAAATAATAATGCGTCTAACATAACCCGAGGGAAATTAAAATAAATGTGACGATCGGCCGAGAAAAAATATTTTGAATCGACCTCACTAAATTTTATAACTGAAATTATGTATTTCGAACAGTAGTATACATGTTTTTTACATTTTTAAGGGGTTGTCAATTGACAACGCAGCGCTACAATGGTGACGTGGTCCTTAATATTCCATATCGTATAATTATCGCTATTAAAAAAGTCATAACAAATCATATATATAGATATTTTGCTCGCCAACTCCCTAACACTGCCACAAGGGCCAAAATTTTTATGACTATGTAGGTTAAGTATTGTATTTAGAAATTTCTGTGTGTATTTAGAAATCTAACAAGAAAAAATAAATTTTATACATTTCATGTTCAAGTAAATTTATATTTACGTAAAATAAATATTGTATATGAAAATTTAATAAAAATATTATGATGACATCAAAGCAAAGGTTTTCTAATAAAACAATATCATATACGACGATAAAAATGCCTTAAAACAAAAGTATAAATAAAAGATAAGTAGAAGATAAACTAAATCCAGCATCGTTTAATCTAAAATTATAAGCGAAATCGTTTTTTTATCCCAAACATAAAACTCTTGGACATACGAGATTTCTTTTTGCTGTTCTAGCGTATATTGTTATTACTGTAAGCTTATGATTTACTTTCTATTTATTTTATTAGTTAAAAACAGAAAAAATGCTATGGCAAGTCAATATTCTTAAGTTTATTATTACGCAACTACAAAATATTCTAAACAAACCTAGCACAAATACAACAATTCAAAGTCAAAGTCCAAATCATTTATTCATATAGGTAACACAATGTACACTTATGAACGTCAAAAATGAAATACATATTAAATGCTTCTAATTTTACATTTACTACCAGTTCACAAATCAAGGGCTCAGAAGGGTAGAGAAGAACTGGCAAGGAACTCTCCGCGACTCATTTTAATCGCCAAGTATTGTTTTTACATAATGTTTGTAAGGAGCTGGAACCATCAATTAATTGCTTAATTTACCAACAATTATTTATTTCTAGGGGTCACAAACTATTCTTGTTAATAAAAACGAGTAACCTAGGTATATGATTAAAAAGCGAAATCCATGAAATTTATTCACGAAAGAATGGTATCTTCGTAAAATACACAATTAACTATTTACTATTGAAGTTTCCCTTGTTAAACAGCGATAATACATTAAATATAAAAAAAATACAATAAACGGTACATATTTATCGTTATTTTAACGATTTTTTTCAGTTCTGATCTCTGGATCGCACCTTAGGCCCCAAAATAGATACTTTATCGAAATTTTCGACTTATCTATACAATTCAAAGTTCTAACATAGAAGAAATTATATTAAAATTCCTTACTACATTAGAAGAAAAAATTAATTCTAGACAGGCCAATAGTTTTTCTCCAGAGATGAATAATAATAGCAACCTTGACATTTCAAACCAAAGTCAAAATTCGAACGTTATCTCTGTAAATAGTGTAACAAAATCAATGGAAAAAAGGAAACAGACATCGGGGTCGTCCAAAAGCCCACGTTCCACCACGTCTGCTGTACCTACTATCTCTATTGCTTTGGCAACCGACTCAGCCGCGGTTAAAAGTCCCTCCCCATCAACATCTGCGCCACGGCAGCGAGAGAATGATAAGCAGGAAGAAAATCGGGTGACAGGACGAAAGAAGGGCTTCGTTCGCAGCAAGACAAACGTAGTAGGATTAGGAAAAAACACTGATTGTCTATCTATCAAGGGTGTTGAGCACACAAAGTTCTTGCATGTTTGGCGCTTGCATCCGGACACCAGTGTGGAAGATGTCAAAAGTCATGTAGAAAACGTGTGTGGTAGTTTGAATGCAGACATAAAAGTTGACAAAATCAAGCATAAAACGGAGCGTCAGTACGCATCTTTCATTATAAGCGTATCGCAGGCCTGTTTTGATATTTTAAATCAGTCGGAAATATGGCCGATTAATGCTGCATTTAGTGAATGGATTTGGTTTCGTAACTCAGCCAAACAAAGTAAAAAAAATTAAAGAAATTAGTTTATACTACCAAAATGTCAGAGGACTGCGCACAAAATTAAATCAGTTTAAAAACAATTTGGATGTATTGAGCTATGACTTGTATGCCATTACGGAAACCGGTTGTAATGAATCTATAAACGACACTGAGATTGTACTGATGGGATATAACATTGTGCGCAGTGACCGTACCGATGGTCGAAAGCAGGGCGGCGTGCTTCTCGTTAGTACGCAGCGATTCGAGCTACGACAAGTACATACACCGTTTGTATCAATTGACTCTTGTCCATTTGAATTTGTTTGTGCAAATGTATGCCTTAAAAATAATGTATTATTTTTGTGTTGTGTAGCTTATATCCCTCCGAATAGTTCGGAAAATGACTATATGCTATTATTTAAAATAATCGAAGATTTATGTACTAAATATAAAGACGTCATTATAGTTGGCGATTTCAATATGTATTCATGTCCTGTTAATGTTAGCTATTATTATGAATGTTACTTAATGTCTTATTGTCAGTTCACTCAATATAATACTGTGCCTAATTGCATAGGTCGGCAGTTGGATTTGGTTCTGGCCGCGGGTTCTCGCCTGGAGGTTGTAGTAGAAGAAGCGGATGGTTCGTTGGTGCCGATAGACGTGCAACACCCACCACTGGCGGTGAGCTTGGGCCTTATTTCCAATGCATGCTCTGTAGTGTCCTCTACGACCGGGGCGGCACAATCATATTCTGGTGGACACATTGGAATTGGTAATGAGTGGTCAAAATGGAACTTTTATAAAGCAGATTATCATTTATTATACACGCGTTTGTTATCAGTAGACTGGGGTACGCTATACAGCCTGAGCGACGTGGATGAGATGGTTGTATATTTTTACACTGTGATTTATGGTATTTTGGATGAATGTGTACCTAAAAAATCTCTTTTGACGGTGAACAGAAATTCAAGATATAAATATCCAGCGTGGTATACTAAAGACTTAATTGACCTGATCAAAAAGAAAGCTCGACTCCACAAACGATACAAACAAACCAAAACGACGTGTGATTACCTGGAGTTTTCTATATGTAGAAAAGATGTAAAAAATAGCATAGAAAGTGCATATAAATTCCATTTAGATAAAATACAAAACCAATTCTCGATTGATCCAAAGTCTTTTTGGCAACATGTTAAGGATCACACACGACCATTAAAAAGGGGAGGTATTGTAAAAGATGGAACAAATTTAACGGAGGAGGAGAGTGCTAACGAATTTGCCCAGTTCTTCAAAAGTGTGTACAGTACCGAGACGCCACAACTTGATGTGAATGCGGCAGCAGCATATGGGACGAGCAGTTCCCGTGTTCACTTAGATGATTTCACCTTGCGGGAAGTGAGTGAAGCACTGGTGCGCCTCAAACCTAAGCGTTCGGCCGGTCCTGATGGCCTACCACCTTTTCTTTTTAGGGACTGTGAAAGACTACTGGCAGCGCCTCTTCACCATATATTTAGCACTTGTCTAAAGTCAAGTATTTTCCCAGCACAATGGAAAACCACTAGGGTTACGCCTGTTCCAAAGGGGATCCCGGGACCGGATGTACGTGACTATAGACCAATTGCTGTATTGTCTACGCCGGCAAAGGTTTTTGAGTCAGCAATACAGTGTACTATATTCTCACAAGTAGCGGCTCAATTGCGCGATGAACAGCACGGGTTTAGACCAGGACGTAATACGACTACGAATCTGTTGGACTTGATGATGTATTTGATGCCTGTAGTGGATGCTGGGGGTCAAGTTGATGTAGTTTACCTGGATATAAAAAAAGCGTTTGACACGGTGGACAATGACATTCTTCTCAGGAAACTAGCGGAGTTTGGCTGTACACCAAAACTGCTGCATTTCTGGGTATCATATTTGACAGAAAGAAAACAGTATGTAGACTACAAAAACCATGAGTCTGCGCCGTATTTTACTCCATCTGGAGTAAGTCAGGGTTCGAATCTCGGACCACTCGAATTCGTCCTTATGGTTAACGACTTGCCGGAGGTCCTGAGTTCTAGCAGATGCCTATTGTTTGCAGATGACTTGAAGATTTTCAAAAATATTGAAAAAAAATCTGATTGCGAGCATCTTCAAAGCGATCTCTCGAAGGTATTTGATTGGAGTATTTTAAATAAACTCAGTTTTAATGCTGCAAAGTGTTCCATCATGAGTTTTACCCGCTCTAACGTGCCTATACTATATAATTACACAATAGGATCGGAATCCATCAAAAGGGTGACGCAAGTAAAAGATCTCGGCGTTGTGTTTACGCCGGACTTGATGTTTCGTGAACACATAAGACAGATTTGTCGAAAATCTTATAAAATACTTGGCTTTGTACTGAGACAAGTCAAAGACTTCATGAACATCACTACTGTGAGAGTCTTATATGATGCGCTTGTGAGGAGTCATATGGAGCATAATTCAGCGATTTGGGCTCCATATGAAATTAAGTATAAGGTGATGTTGGAGCGGGTACAAAACAAATTTTTGAGATACATTTATCTTAAGATGTACGGTGTGTACCCTTTTTACCCACTCATGTATCCGACATTATTTATTCTTGGTTCTGTGGGCTACAATGAGCTAAGAGTACGCCGAGAATTCGCGCTTGTGATGTACTTCATAAAATTGTTACATGGCAAGGACAGTAATTCGGCAGTACTTCAGTACATTAGCTTTAATGTACCTGATGGGTACGTCAGAAAGCGACATCGTCCACCGTTACTCCATGTGCCCACGGCTAGGACTAACCTTCTGAAAAGGGCACATATGATTCGGTGTATTGGTCTAGTTAATGAACTGCATAGGTTAACGGACCTTTTTCATTCTCCGTTGAGTGAACTGGCAAAACTTTTATTATTTGTGAGTGCCTATACCTAGTGGTTAGTTAATTTTTTTTATTGTGTAATTTTGTTTTTCCTGATTGATTTTGTTTTTGCTTTTTTTGTTTCGTCTGTAAGCTTTTGTTCACTCTTGTCAATTTGGGGTCGCCTGTTAGGGCAGGAGTGTTGTTTTAAATAAATAAATAAATAAAAAAAATAAAAAAAAAAAAATTATACTAAAATTATACTTTCTACAAACAAATCCTTAGATATCAAAATAATGGTATTAGCTCTATCACAAAAATGGCAGATTTGATGGAATTTCCTGTTCGACCCGATCACAGAACGGATATTATAGACCGGCTGACCGGCGTCCGATGGCCGGCCTAGCCACCCGATTCTTCATTCGTTCAGTCTTAGACATTGCAGAGCGATTCCTTCTGATATTATTAACACACGTGATATTTTATTAAACATAAAAATAATGGAAATAATAATAGTAATGGTGGTTTTTTTATAGCCCCCTGGGCTAATTACTGAATGTATTTCTGTAAATAAATAAATTGATGTCAACTGATGACGCAGCCCATGAATACTCTCAATTCCAGAGGGCTTTAAAATTGGTATACTCTTTTCTTGGAGGACTCTAAGTCGAATTAGTTCGGAAATACTACAGTGGGCAGCTGGTTCCACATAGTGGTGGTACGCGGCAAAAAGTGCCTTAAAAACACTCTTATGGAACGATCTAAACAAAATTCAAAAATCATTTATTCATAAAGGTAACAAAATGTCCACACTTATGAACGTCAAACCTAGATTACTTTTTTTCTTTAACGACAATAAAAGGTTGTAATATAACTGAAAAAAATCCAGCATTTCAGGCAAATAAATGCACAACAGAAGATTTTTGCTCGTCGGAAGTGAGAGTAGTCGCGGTAGACATAAAAAATGTGAACCAATTTCACTCAGCGCCCGCAGAATGTCATGAATATTAACCATTTTGCGCCACCGGCATAGAGTATGTTTGTTGTAGATGCTTTATTTTTCATAGGAAAAGTTCTGTCAGATATTTTAACCGTCGTGCTGGCCTATGCCAGTACCGTACATTGCTTTTAGTCGTTTGATATAAGTACACAAAAATATTCAAATAATTTTATTTCTTTCTTATTTCTGCAGCTTGCCTTAATTTCCGCATTCTAGGTATAAACCTTTCCAAAAGCCATAAATGTGAATTTTCAACCAACGCTTAACAAACTTAAACGTTTAGTAAAGTTATGCTTCAGATTGGTTATAGTGATTAGCTAACTGTGAACGTAAATACCTAAAAATAAAAAATAAAATAAAATATGTTTATTATGGAACATAAGATACATGTATCACTTATTCCACGTCATTAAATTTGAAGGCATCCCTACTCATCGGCAAAGAAGACAGAGGGTGTAGGCCGAGAGAAAAAGCCGGCGTAAAAAACTCTCGGTACTCTTTTAAAACAGCAAATCATCAAACAACACATCTAGTGACTAAAATTTTATTTTTAATATTTTCAAAAATTAATATAGGTATATGAGATTCTTATGCAAAATAATTCATGAAATCTTATTCTATTCGTTACCATAATATATTAATGTGAACAAATAAACACATATAACAAATATATCCTCTTTATTACATTAATAATGACGTTCGCCTTTAAGTTTTACTGATACAAGCTTTTAGAAGAATAAGACTTTAAAACGGCGTTAGTGCACCTAACGACATGCTATCGATGGTATTAGACTCATTCTCCATTTCGAGCTAATGTATATTTAATATTATACTGTTAAAAAGCAAATTTAAAAAAAAAATAAACTCAAATATGTCAAGAGTAATTATTGCTAGAAAATAATTGCAGGCGTGAATTTTTTCAAGGATTAAAATTATTTATGTTTAGTATCGCATGAAGCTGGTTCTTAATGTTAATTTATTTTGGGAAATTACTTAAAATACTTTTAAATTTACACTTTAAAAAGGTTTTATGTTTGTTCAAGTTTTCCAATTTCAAAATAATCAAGTTTCCTTAACTTCGTTAAAACGATATATTTTGTGAAATATATTTACTCTTTGAGAGAAACTCTATAGCATAGTATCGCGAGCGTCGATTGCGCTTACGATCCTTGAGGGTCGTATTTCAGCGAAACGGTCGTGTTACAGATTACGTCCAATTTTCTCCGCTACTACATTTAATATGGTGGGCGTTGACGTTGACAGAGTACTAAAATATCTAGATTAAATACAAGAAAATAATTCGGGGCCTAAAAAGTTACCTAGATCAACAATAAAACAGTGACGCTACATACCTTTAGAACCTGGTTTCAGATTTTGTCACATGTCATGTCAAATCATATTAGACAATTTTTTAAACAGGATAAGAATATCCTTACGACCAAGTATAATTGCGCACCCAGAAAGAAATTCCATTCGATCACTGGTTGAGATTCCCATGCTTTAGCATGCAAGTGTTTACTTATTAAGCATACGTAACACGTAATAATAAATCGTCAATATGTGGTGAATTCTTTGCATAATTGTTCACACGCTCTTGCGTTTATTAAAAATCTTCATGAACAGAAAAAAAAAGTTTTATTTTCATCAGCCACGTTTCATTAAATTGTAACTTGTAAGGATAGCGGATTATAAGAATTATTTTCCTCTCAAAACCGCTTGCATAATAAAGCTCACGAACCTAACATTCGATTTGCCTAAGCCGAAGATCCGCAATTACCTAAAAGCCTCGCTTGACCATAAACAAACCAGAGTACATGCAATAAATTTACACGTCGCCCAGCGCCGAGGCTTAATTTTTAATCCCTTGCAATCCTCAGGTCTGACCTCTTAGACGGTCGAAGTCAGACTGATGATTTCTGGTGGCGCCTGTGACCGCGACAATTAATTATACGGACTACCCTCATTTATTGGCGTAAGGGTTTTAAATCGAAGGTTGGGATTATCTATTACGTGGTTCGTGAATGACGGCTTAACTTACTTCAAGTACACAAAAACTGATTGTTTGTTTGAATTAAACCTCTAAAAAAAAAAAATCTATAAATTCTCATACAGCTTGTTATGTGTACCTTTAGTTACACCAGGTACCATGGTAGTGGTAGTGGTGCCATGCTATCAATTTGTGCTCGGTGTAACAAGATCGTGGGACACATTAGTATAAGTTACTTAGCAAAGCAAACGTGCGAGCATTTAATTAAAAATAGTTTATAGAACTTGGTTTTTTTTGACTTCCGGCGGCAACAAGCATAATTAGCTGTAAAGCATGTTAATGTTTGACAATTTAGACTTTATCAAATCATTTAAGGCTAGTATGGGAAGGTTTCATAATATAAAAAAATTAAAACTATTATTAAACTATTTATTTTTCAAACTTTGATTTATTTCCTTTTGGAGTGGAGACTCTTGGGCCGTGGGTTTCAAGTGCATAGGCGCGCTTAGGATTGAAGTTGGCGTCTGGTAGACAGTACCAGTGACTTCAATGCTGGTGCTTTCTTCGCTCAACGAACAAATATCGCAATACAGCGAGGAAATGCTGCCAGCGTGAAAGGAGAAAGGACCAAACTTTTTTAATTTGTTTTAATATCCTATTCATTAATTATTATATTATTACCATATTTTAAATACTGTATATTTGTGTGTTGGAAATAAATAACTGTTTTTGTTATGAACAATTAATATTATTTATAAGTACTAAGTAGAAGCTACATGTTTAAATATAATAATTTATTTTTACTATGGTCACATTAAAAGTAGGTAGGTACATTAGTGGCATGTCATAGAGCGACCTCTTCTTGGAGAATTTTAAGCCTTGAAAAACATGTAAATTTTCGTTTTCTATATAATGTCTTTCGTCTCATATAAATCAATTTTCACAACCCTGGAAACCTTGCATCATTATGAATTCAGGCTGTATGGAAAGTGAAAGGTTTCAGTTGATTATTTGGTGACCATGTGTTTTTCATTAGCATTCACACCTAGTTTTATACCCTCAATCGCCCTAGAGACGGGGAAAGTAAAAAATCCATGATTTCTCAAAGGGATGTTTGTCAGGACTCTACGGAACGCATCGCACGAGTTAACTTTTGACCGGGATACCTCTACGCACGTGATCTGAATAACGACTTATGGTCTAAGTCAAAAGCTTTACGGTCTTAGCATAGAGATACTGTACCACAGACCCTATCCTCAAAAGTATATCGTGATATAGGTATATATTTCTATCTCTCTTCAGTTACCGACTGCTACCGAACATATATTGGCTGAACGTCGTGGTCAGCAAGAAAACTAGAGCGGACAATCTGTTTCCACCAGTTTCCAGCGCCTCTGTTATAACAGTGTACAGTTTTGAGGACGATGAGTCTTTTACTGGATCGGTACTTATTTGTATCATTACGTTACCACTGTTACCAGCCACGATCAGTTTCTACAAATTCTCATTGCGCATGCGCATTGTATGGCCGAAATAATATATAATTCGCTGTCAGCATATGTTAGACAGGCGAGGCCGTGTGCGAAGTTGGGTCAGGATCGACCCATGCAGGTATTGCTGCGCTTCGCAGTCCATGGTGTTCTTGGCATTCGCCACCAGCACCAATTCCATATACATTCTCGTGGTGTACTAACTACTAATACCGTAAATTTCAGAAAAATTATTGATAAAATCATACTTATTAAATAACTTAAAAATATTGTCTTCTGTGTAAATATTTCTAGAGATTGTCAATCATTCTATGAAATTTTTTGGAATACCAGTATGAACTACCTCAATTATGTTTATTTAACTCAGAGTGCGCTGAGAATTTACGCTTACAAAAACAATCCAGTGCTCCAGTGCCTATTGGTGCAGTGCGCAGTGTGCAGTTAAACTCAAACTCAAACTCAAAATATCTTTATTCAAGTGGGTAACCAAGTACACTTTTGAATCGTCAAGTTACTATTCGTTCCTCAGCGAAAACTAACCTTTAGGAAAGGGCGCACATGACACAATGTATGGAAATAAATAATAAACTCCATAGATTAACAGACGTTTTTAATTTTCCGTTGAGTGAACTGACAAAAGGTCTGCTTAATGTCAGTTCCTATAATTCAAAAAATAGTTAGTCTTTTTGTAAATATTTTAATCTATTACTGTTTAATGCTGTATTGTTTTTTTCTATGTGTATATAATATAAATAGTTATCGCATTGGCGTAATGGTACCTTATTTTGTGAAAAATAAATAAATAAAACTAATCCGCTCATTCCCAAAAGCTTGCAGCACATACGCGCAGTATGTTTTTTCGCCTCGATGATTTTAGCGAGATCTGTGTTGATCTGAGAATTCTGAATTTTTGCCGAGACGTGCCCGACTTATAATATTAGGGCATAACCGCTGTTCGTTACCCTTAGCACAATATTCCATTCGTGTCCAGGTACATGGTTATTGTATTAACTTCATAAAGATGTTTCAAATATTTTGTATATCGTGTTATTCAGGTTTTCGGTTTTTGTTAGGTTATATTTTGTTGTAGGAGATTATATTATATTGTAAATAACTAACCTAACCTTATATTAGTTAAGTTACCTATATATATATATATATTACTGAATAGTTAGAAGCACAAACAAAATGTTAGCAGTTATCGCACACTTGAAGACAACGAGTCCTTTAGTTTTTTACAAATACATTAATTGTAATATAACATTTTTATTACCGATCATGTCTAAAAGTTCGACTACACTTATATTGAATGTGTCACTTAGATTTAAGAACCCTAAAATGAGCCAAGTTAGTTTTTTGTTAGCATCGCAACCCCACATATATATTAGTTATATACTCGTATTAGTTGTAAGATCATGTATTTAAAAAAAATGACGCTTATAATCATTATGGGTGTCACAAACTGTCGCTAAATCTTAGATTAATATACTGAACTAAAACAGTATTAGACTTGATTCTCAGCCCTGACGACGTCTATTAAAAGCCTGGTTGAGGTCCAATAAAAATGTATATTATGTCCGCATCTAACAATTGCTTTTGTAATTGCGAAACCGCCATATCTTAGGGAAGCTACCACTTCTAAGTACGAATTGCATATATCAAATCCAATATGTTTTTGACGTTCACGAGTTATAGTGCGAAGTCTTGACCCTTACCTACATCAAAAGGCTGATCTATAGCTGTTCACAAATATGTCCATCCCATACCCGATTGGGAGCTATGAAACGTACACACATTCGATCTAAACTAAAGTGAACTTTGTATGATCTTTATTTATTCATTAACAAAAATACATATAATACTAAATAGATACATATAAACATATAATATTAAATAGATAAGATACACAATATCGCTATTGTGATTTCATTCTGCGAGCAAATAAAGATATCGATAGTTTCAGAGACAGCAAAAGGCGTCGTCCTAATTGGGAGCGATCGCACGATGACACGATGCGTTCTCGTCGTGCGATGAGTTCAAACATACAAATTTCATCAGAGTGTCCTATTTGCCTTGCAAGTAATCGTGCGAGCACATGAAATGCTTTAATAACGATCGTACTATGCGTTTGATCGTGCGATCATGTAATCAAAGCAACAGATCTCTTTTGAGTGTCCTAATCGGTTACTACGCGATGCGTCGACGCGCGAGGGGCGCCAGCCATCGAACGACGGCATCACACGATGGACATCGCGCGATCTATTAGGACACCTGTTAGGTCATCGAACGACCACTTTGATCGTGCGATGAAAAACGCATCGCGCCATCGTACGATCGCTCCCAATTAGGACGACGCCTTAGACGCAACGTCTTTGTTGACGGTTCTGCAACAGGCTGGTTCTGGCCCTTGGTATCGCAAGCCACCTTGGCCTTCGCCGTCGCAAATATGACCTACAAACAAACGAATTCTTGGAGAACACATGGGTCTATTACAAAATACTGTTTCTTCTATTAATATAAGATGTATGATTAAAATTAGCATAGAAAATGCTTGTGGTATAATCCGACCGCGGACCAATAAAGGAGCCCGGAATTAATTCAACTTAAGCACTCTCTGAAGCCCCATATCGGGGTTCACGCTTCATCCTTCTATTATAACGTAGGAAATTACATTTGATTTAAATATTCATTGTGAAACTCTTATTGTTTAAAAATTTTAATCATATAACGAAATTGCACAATGACTTATTAATTTTTGAAGTTCTTTAGGCGCATGAGGGTGAATTTTTGGCGTCACGAAGATGTGCAGCGTTTTAGTCGATAAAAGGGAGACGATTGAGACCGTTTGAGAGAGAGTGAGAACTGACAAGGGCGAATTACCTTATAGAAATTCTATTTTTAAAATTAAAATTTCTTAAAGAGAATTTATGAAATATTATTATTTTATATTTTATGCAATATAATTTATTGAAATCTCAAATGACGAATTGGAAATTAAAACGCCACGTGTTTTTATTATCGAAGAAATAAATTTAAAAAATTAAATTTATAATTTGTATTAATCGACACTTAATATTTTAATGACAATTAAAATTCATTAAATTCCTGACATATCTTCCTTTTTCTCTCTCTCTAAGCCTCGGAAATCTTAATTTTTAAATTTGTATAGATATTAACAAGACTTAAAATTTAGTTTGCCAAAGAAGTTTCACTTCTGACATGTGCACTTTGTACGCACGCACTTTTTTTTTGATTTCCTGAATATCTAAAACCAAAGTCAAATATGTTTTATATGTATTATTTTGTAGGAATATTTCGTATCAATAACGTTTGAATAAAAAGGAAACATTGTCTGTAGTTAATCTCGTAATACCGAAGGCTAGTAGAGGCTCTCGGCCCGCTGAACCGTGTGTTCAGTCAAAAGGCGGTCATATCCGGGCTGGGTGGTCCCGGGTATGCCCGGGTGGACCAGGTCAAGCATATTACACCCTGATGGAAAAATGCTCAATAAAGTGTTCACTGATAATTTTACTACTTGATTCCGTCTTTCATTTTTATTTGTTTAGAATTGTATTCAAATAAATAAACGTATCATTCAAATTGAATGGAAAGACTTTGAGAGAATAGTATGTTGGTTATTTTAGTTAGTTTGAAAGTTTAAAGAAATATTGATGAATGAAAAGATTTGTTCTCAAAATGACTTACTGGTTCATACACCCACTTTTAATTGTTGAATGATAGAAACGTATTAATTATTTGAAGACATGTCTACTGTCTAGCAAATAAGAAAAACTCTCTCAACAGGCCAAATGAGAAGTTAAGAACTTTAAAAAAAGGAGGAAATAGAAAGACGAACATGAAAATGATCTCCGGTACCAAAAAAGTTTAGTTAGGAAAAATAAACAATATATTCGTCACAACTTAAAAACAATTAGATAACGTGCGGTCATATTTAAGCAGCCAGCGTTAGGCATCGTGAAGAAAGAATTAATAATTGTGCGGATATACGAAGGTAACACTGAACATTTTTAGAACTGGCCAGTTAGAAACATTGCTAATGAAAACTTTTTTTTAAATATCAATTTAAGAACTCTTTGGTAACCTAATGTAGTATGTATATTGCATTAATTTGTTTTTGTGAATTGGCGGCAAATCTAAAACTCTTGTTACACGTGAAAATGAACCTGACGCGAGAAAATTTTCGGTCAATGATTTATTATGACTTTTGTTGTGGGCTTACTCAACAACAAAGCTATGATAGGCTGCGATTAGCATTTCTTAATGAAGCCCCACCTCGTGCCACTATTCACAATTGGTTTAACGAGTTTAAGCATGGACGTAGCAATCGCAATGATGATCCGCGTGAGGGACGTCCTTTAACAGCGACTACTGAAGATAACATCAGTGCTGTGCGACGCTTGATAGAGGAAGATAAGAGAGTGACCTATCAGCAGATACGGGCAAGCCTAGGCATTGGTATGAGTCAAGTTCAAAAAAAATTACACGAACATTTAGGCGTCAGGAAGCTTTGTACCAGATGGATTCCCCATACTATAACCGACGACCAGAAACACTTTCGCATGGACTGGTGTCGCCAAATGTTAGATAAGTTCATCGTCAGTGACTCAAATGCTGTATTTGATATCATCACAGGTGATGAAAGCTGGATATATTGCTACGAATACGAAACCAAAAGACAATCGCTTTACGAGCCCTGAAGATGCGGTGAAAGAGCACGAAAATGCGAAAAAAGAGAGCCTAAGGAAGAATGGACCCTCTGCTTTTATCAGTGGTTCCATCGAATGCGACGATGAGTAGAGAGGAACAGAGATTACTTCGAAAAACAATAAAAGTATTGGCAACTTTCTACATTAAGCCGATTTTCATTTTCTAAAAATGTTTAGTGTTATCCTTGTACTAACGCGAAACTGAGCTAGTAAAAATACATTGGCATATAACACAAACAAATTTATACGTAGATCTATTAACGATTAAGACAATAAACAGTATTAGAAAAGGATTAAATTATGAAGATAAATTTTAATAAATACATTTGAACAATACAAAAAAGATAATTATCGACCGTGACAGGACTCGAACCTGCAATCTTCGGATCCGAAGTCCGACGCCTTATCCATTAGGCCACACGGTCGCTGATTAATATATTGAAAATACAGTACAGATATTGTGATCATTGATTATTTTATTTTTCAAAGAAAATCCTTTTTTTAATAAACAAAAATGTGCGTAACCTATAGTTTAATCAGGTTATGTATATTAATTCTTAAAATGTTCTTTGAATTCGCAATGCATAGAGTGTTAGAATCTGGCGACGTTATCTATTGTATTAAAGAAATAATTAAGACCTTTTTATTTGAATCAAGACACTAAATAATTATACTTCGTAAAACACGCTTGTGTTTCGTGTATTTGCAATTAATAAACTCTAAAACTACTGTAGAAATTTTAAAAATTCTTTCAGTCTTACAATGCTACAGTACTCCTAAGTACTTACTATATTAATTTACAAAAAAATTACTGAAGTAAATGTCCAGCGGTTCGAAGCACTTTACTTAATAGTATAATTACCGTTTTAGCTATAATGCCTAACAATATAATAATTATTGAAGTATGTATGTTCATTAAAGAGACCTCTTTGAAAATATTGTGAAACGTATACCAGTATTTGATATAATTGTACTTTCAACGCTGTATTTAATTTTCTGGCTAGGTGGCAGCTTTTCTATAAAACTATTTGACATTACAACTTCGTATTGAATTTTAGTTAAGTTTCTGAAAATATTTAAATAACAAATAAATGTGCATAAAATTATAAATGTTTTAACGTAATTTAAAAATAAAACAATAATTATAATAATAATATTCTTTTCAATATTTTTCTTGAGCGCCACCTAGTAGCACAGTTTGGAACTAAGATAAGAAAGTTAGAATATCAGAGTAGTTTATGTATTATACTTCAGAGGTCGCTTTCAACGCGTGAGCTATACTTGTTTTTAGATTTTAGTTATATAACAAATCGATAGATGACGTTAGCTGCATTGTTAATACGGATTTCTTGTACAACATTAATGCATTTATGGTAGGTAATTTACATTCATAATAATGTACACCATAGTTACCTTGCTTATAAACAGTTATCTGTCGTCGTTTTAAATTATTCGTGTAACAATTTCGCTATATTATTTATTTCTGCCTTTTTTTATTTGTTTCAAAACAGTTTATTTCACAAAAACTACTTCAAATTTCTAATCCTGACTCACAGCCACTTTTAATAACTGAAACGGGCATAAGGATAATAGAAACGTTTAATTAATTCTTAATTTTATCAATTCAATTTATTTATATAATGAGACTAAACTTAAATACACATGAATACTTACATTTGTTTCCTATGTTTTCTCTTTATACCAGCGTGTTTAAAAATATGGTAAATTAACCGAATCACGGCTCCACTTTAAAACAGCTCCAAATTTTTTTCTACATATTTTCATCACTCGGCAATGGTGTGCCATGCAATAATGTGGTGGTGCATGCTCTTTAACCCCATAGAAAAAAAATGAAACCTCATGATTTCAGAAATTAATGAAAGAAAGTACAAATTTTTGGTTTTAACCTAACCTGATGAACCACAAACGCCACTAATAATTCTCTGGGAACTAAAATTTTATCAGTGTTTTACATTTTTTAAGGGGTCCAAAGCCATACCCCTATTAGTTGTTTGGGGTACTACATACAAGTCGTAAAGAACGATATAACAAAATTTGGAGCTGTTTTACAGTAGAGCCGTGATTCGACAAATTTACAATAATTATATTATCCCTTGATAATATCGTATTGACAAAAAATGCCTAACGTAATTTCTAAGCATTCAGTTAGCCTAATGTTTTATTGTTATTTATCGTTTAACTCGAAATATAAAGGCAAAATCATTAGGCGACAAGTCACCGGCCTAAGTCGTCGAGTCGAGTGCCAATTTGTACGAAACACTCCACTGAATGTTTGCCCCTTCGACTGGCACTCTGCAATTTTGCCATTTTCGAGTGCGGTTTTCTGTGGCCACGAGTGTACCTATTTTCGTCTAACTATTGGTTTAATACCTAACAAGGAATATATATACTTTACTTAACATAGTTTGAGAGCATTGGCTTAGTTGCTAGGTGCAACTCTACCTTGTGGTCTATTCAAGCCTGCCCAAACCAAAAAGGTGGCAAAAAAGTAAAGTACCTAATAATCGAGGAGACATCATAATATGACATATATTATATGTATATATGCCGAGAACGGAGGCAACGCTTTTTTACTTCTTTTCATAAAACTAAATAAGCATTATAACACAGTTTTAACTAAAGTTACTTACCCTGTCTTTCAGTTTGTTAATACACAGACCGCCAACATTATTCGTTTTTGTCAAATGGGATACGTTTAGAATATTTTAAAGTTAATGTCAAGTTACTTATTATGTTAGGATAGGTATGATCTGTTTTAAATTTTGCTTGTTTTTTTTCTGAATTGTGAGTCTGTCAACTTTCTTGCTTAAACATTACTGTGACTCTCGAGTTTAAATATATATTAGGTATATTACATTATTATTTACACATTTTTGAAGTAGGTTGTTTAAGTTTAGGTTAAGTTAGGTCGACTTTTTGGGTCTAAGGCAAGTCGGTTTCCTCAGGATGTTTTCCTTCACTATTTGAGCGAATTATAAATGCGCACATAGAAAGAAAATCCATTTGTCTGGTTTGATCCGGGGATCAAACCAACCCGAGGGATGAGAGTAGCACGCTGAAGCCACTAGTCAAACACTGCTCGAAAATTGCATACCTACCTACCAACCTTGCTCTGCAACATCCAATAGTGTCTTTATTAAAGCACAACAAGAATGTGTACATGTGTATGTGTGTAATAGCATATTTTTAGAAACATTTATACACATTTATAAGTTATTACATAAACAATTTTCACATTATAAAATTCAACTGAATGTCTTTACATAAGACACGAATTTCATCCAAAAACACCAATCATAACGCTTAGGCAGAATCGTTTTCAGCGCGCATATAGGTAGATATAACATAAATCGCCCCACACAATGCCAACAAAAGGCGTCTCCTGTCTTCCCATTGTACGGGACAATGGGCCCCACCCACAACAAAAGACCGCTTTGTTTCATCTCGAACGCATGCGATTGGCTTACGATATATAGCGGCTTGAGGAGTACTTTTTTCTAAACGAGGGACTTAGAAAAAAATGCGCTCCGCTAGAGTAGCGAAAGAACTCAATCGGTTATATCTATCATTTGATTAAAAAATTGGATTTATAATAATACTTTTACAGGAAATCTTTGGCTTGAACACGTAAATATGGTCGCTTGTATAGTTTAGAAACTCGGGTTTTATATGATATTAACTTTTCTTAATGCAAGAATGCTAAATTCACACACCTAAGCTTCATTCATTTATAAGCCTTGGCAGGCTTATCTTTGAGAAATTTATTAAATATATATTTACAGGCCATTTAATATAGTTTTCATTGAAAATAGTTTTTAGGCCCCATTCCTAGTGTGCATGAAATGACTTTAGTGTTGGTTCATAATTTAAATAAATGTTCTAGATGGTTTTCTCCTGATTGAAGTTATTCGGATACCTGCAGCTGAGTTTCATCATCGGAAGTCGAAACAGAATACGAAATTCCACCCGTATCACTTCGATGTCCGTCGTTCCACAACTGAGCGTTTTGTAGAGTAGTTTTTGCCGCTCACCACTACTATGTGGAATCAGCAAAAAGTATTTACGATTAAATTCCACTAAGGGTCCTTCAATCACCGTACCAATAATATAAAAAGCCAACACAATCGCTAGGCCTCTGGCATTACAAGTGTCCATAGGCGCATCAGTTAACATCAGGCAACCCTGCCCGTTTTCCCCCTGTTCTATAAAAACTATGTTTTTCTTCATCATATGAGCAAGTTTTCACAGCGCACGGTAAAAATACGTTAGGGATTTGTATACACAACATACGGGTTGAGAGACCGCGTCTAACCACTAGACTATCGATGTTCTAAACTTAAATATGACGTCTTCAATTGACATGAGATATACAAAAGATTCATATGTTTAAATTCTTTTCATGAGCCAAGTAATCTCGTCAGACATATGAACCTACCTCTATAGAATATCCGATCGCAAGGGACGCCGGATCGATAACATTGTCTCGTCCTATCCCACACGCTATTGTGTGTTTATTGCTACTTTTAAATCTGTAATAACAGATTCTTAATATAAACTTGGCCAGGCTAGACGTACCATTATTCGATACCTACTTGATGATACATATACGCTACAACCTTTTAGGTCTGGGCCTCAGATTTCTGTATCTATCTATCACGATGTTATCTTTCACTGTACCAACCAGTGTTCAATGCATACATATGAAGTCCATTCGTGCACAGCTTATCGAACCTACGACCCCAGGGATGAGACCCACTTTTAATCAACTAGACCTACTTAATATTAATAAAACAGCAATATTCATTCACTCTTTTCATTTAAACTATTCATTTCTCTCTTTTCATCGCAATGTCAACACAATAAAACAGAAAGAGACGATAATATGAATTACAAGTGCAATTAATAGCCAATGGTTTGCATAGGGACATGAAAAACTTCCCCAAAACAATAGACTACTAAACCAACTTGTCCACTCCTAGTTCCAGGTAGTTATTTAGAAAAGCCATTGTCACCGAAAACTTGGATTGGAAGCCTTCCCGCAGAATAGAGCCAATTAAATGGAAATAGCGTGCCAATTATACAATTCTAGGAAGTTTTATTGTAGGGAACCGTCAACGGCAGCCTCCGCGAATAATTAAACTCGAGACGGTTCGATTTGCTTTTTAATTAATTGGTTTGTTCTAGTTCGGGCACGATACTCGATTCTAAATTGTTTTTAAATTGTATTTTCGGGAAGGTTGGGCGACATCGTACACAGTGAAACTTAGAATTTAGTTTAATAATTATTATTTATTTATACAATCAGACAACAATGAGTCCATATGGTTATTATTGTGTTAGTTACAATATTGTTAAATATTATATATATAGGTTTAATAGCTAAAAGTATAAAAACAAATTAAAACGGGCACATGCAGTCATTACAATGACATATGCAAGGGCAGCTACCACTGTTATCGCCAGCATGCTGTCAGGGCTCCCACGCGCCTTACCAGAGATACCTACAGCTCGCTTACGGATCGTGGCGTAAAAACAGTCCACACCAGCACAACCAAACATTGTAGACGCACTGCATTATAGCCCTATCAGCATCCTGAACGCATTATTGAACTGAACACTTAGGGTATTGTATGACCACAGGCTACAGGCATAAAATAATGAGCAATATGCTCATAAAAAAAAAATGGTGCGTGTACTTATGTACGCGCGTAAGAAGTTATACTTCTTTGGCTTTCTTAATAATAATTATTATTATACTATATTTTATTAATTCAATTTAATAACTAGGTATGTTTCATAACCTTTTAACTAAGTATAAATAGGTCTTTGTGAAAAAGCATTGCTAAATTTCTTTGAAAAAATAATTAAAACTGCTTTATTTGTTTAAAAGGTACTACAAGTAGAATGTCTTATTCCCATCTCGCGGCCGCTCCACGCCCATACTGAATTTTGTGTCACGGTGCGCGCGCATCGTAAAATTTCACTCTCATAAATTTTTCATAACGCGCCTAAAGAAGTATAACTTCAAAAATGATTTTTACCTCTTATTTAGGCCACGGGAAAAACGCGACCGTATATATTTTATGTAAATACAAAAAACGAAGACCATCTTTAAGAATTAAGATATCTTAGTCTATTGTTTCTTAAAAAAAAACACTTCTTAATAAACGAGAAACCACATTATATAGAGTAGAGACTTCCTTGTAAAGGTCTTGAAACCTCCATTAGCCTTTATGTCCGTTAAAGAAACTCCATAAAATTTGGGAGTATTGTTTTATTGTAACGTATTGTATCATAATTAATTAAGTGTCTAACCGTCAATTAAACTTCACATTACAGGAACCTAGAAATATATAAATAATGTTAACAATACTAGTGTCAGATTTCACATCAACAATACAACAACGTTCCCGCCAAATCGCCTATCAAAACCTAATTCGAAATTCAAATATTTCAGTGTAAATGAATTAAAAAGCAACCGGCCAGTGTTAAGAAAAAAGTTTTTATAACTTCCTCTTCATTCAACATTTTTTAGGTTGCGATAATAAATGAACAGGTGCTATTTTGTAACCCAATGATTAGGCACAGGTTTTTGTCAATGCTCTTTATAACACCGCCATATTTTTGAGGCAGTTTAGTTTTTATAGGATCCTGTTGTATTTAAATGAGGAATTTTGTTGGGATGATCGAGCTATTTACTACCTACTTAGCTATTAGTGGATGACGACTTATTTTTAAAAAAGGCTTCAGAATATAATATATTATGTTTCTTAAGGCATTTCAGAACATCGTGCTTGTTTCGAAGATCACATTATGTACTCGACTGTCGTCAGCTTAACTTCGAGGTTTTAGGAAACAACGGGTCCAACTTGCGATTTAGTCAGACACAAGTAATTCAGTCCTGCGATATTTTTTGAAATAATACTACTCATTTGTTATTATTAAACATGTTTCCCACGTGTAATCAAATTGATACTTGGCGTTTTGCATATCGATGCTCAGTTTCGCGATCATTTGGAGGGAAAAGGTTTTTTCCACAACTGAACGTTCCTCAGGCAGTTTCTTCCGCGCACCACCACTATGTGGAACCAACTGCCAAGAAAAGAAAAGAGGTTATCAATTCTTAAAAGGCCAGCAACGCACTCGCGAGCCCGCTGACATTGAGAGTGTCTATGGGCGGTATTACTTAACATCATGTGAGCCGCAAGCCCGTTTTCCCCCTGTTGTGTCGCTTGTATTTTTTTTACTCTTATCTTTAATCAAACATAATTTTTACACTGAAAGTCAAAATTATACCTAATTAGAACCTTTTATGGAAAGCTGTATAAATTCTACATTTTTTTTTGTCTTCGTCTTCCCACTTACCTACTTAAGTAGAACTTTTGTAGCAAATATCCTCGTTAATAAATTGTAAAAAATATTATGAAAATAACGAAGAATATTTATCAGCTATGGCTGACGATACCATGATTGTGATGAACGCAAAATACAATAAAACAAAACGCTATTTAAATTTCACGCAATACAAAACCCATTCTTTATTTATAATTACTATTCAGAAACGCTGAGAGGACTTTAAAAATACAAAAGTATCTGAAGCTTTTCAGAGTCTACTCATTTACTGAAACACATGGAATAATAGTTATAATGATCGCGAGAGAGATTTTAAATTTAATTAATACGTCCCACGGGCTTTGTTTGACGGCAATTGTTTCCCTCCACTCCCCCTAGAGAAGTAAGTCCACGAAAAAGGCTTTTAGTAGGCTTTATGCATATATTTTTTTTTTATATAACAGGGGCAAACGGACAGGAGGCTCACCTGAAGTTCAGTTATACCGCCGCCCATGGATACTCTAAATGCAAGAGGGCTCGCGAGTGCGTTGCCGGCATTTTAAGAGTTGGGAAGCTTGAAAAAGCTTCTCCTCAACATAATGCTGAGCCAGGGCCATTTACAGCCACAACACACACGCATTACACACTTGAAACGAACCGAATAGGAAAAGAGTTTTTTTTATATCTCTGATAATTTTTTCTTTGGTTATTGTTATTTGTGTGTTTATGTGTGTGTGTGTTTTTGTTAGTTATTAATGTTATGTCTATGTCTAATTGATTCGGAAATACTTCAATGGGCAGCTGGTTCCATAATAGTGGTGGTGATTATTCTTTTTGATACGCACACAACCATACCTAGCTTTCGAAGACATACATAATATACTTATAATGAAAGTAGCCAATTACAAATTTATTATACAATCATTTAATGAAATTCACTTTATTAATCTATTCAATAAATTGAAATGAAACTATTAAATTGAGATTAACATAATAATTACATTTCCGAGTGAGGCTTCGGTGTTAATTTATTCATGAATTAAAATCGTAATTTAGAGGCGTTTGAAATATTTAATTGACTGCGGAAGTAAGGTAAATCGTGTTTTATTATGTTTGCCACCTTGTTCAACCACATTTAACCTTAATCAAAAAAATGTTCAAGTAATTTTTAATTGCATTTTTTCTAAACGAACTATTTAAACCTAGATTAATTAGAATTCTATTGTTAATTATTAAATTCCAGCCATAGTTTCATTTAACACAAATTATATTATGTATAGAAATATATCTTTACACACTTTTATTTAAATTTTATTATTTTTATGAATTGTCTCTTCACTGAGAGATCACTGGGCATTACTTTCTTGCCTAACTTAACTAATAAGTAATTTAAGTCTAATTTACTAATAAGGATACTTAATTTAAGAAACTGTACAATAACACTCGCAGTCTCTATTAAGGGGAATACACTTTTGTCCTATAAGTAATGTACCTACCATCCAAATATGCTGAAAAGCGTACATGTACTATGAAATAGTTACAAATTGTTGTTTTTTTATTACGTAAATTACATTTTAATTGTAATCACAACTTTTAATTGACTAAGCTAGTGTAAGGTTAATCTCATGTGATGCCGAGTGAACGCCATCGCTAATATGTGGGGTTGTTAATGTGGCAAGGGTCTCTTAAAAATAAAAACGAAGTTATAACGGTTAAACCAAGCTGTTAGCCGTTCGTTTCTCTATCCTGACGTTATGCGGTCAAATCAAGAGATTGATTTATTTTAAAAAAGACACACTAACGTAACACATACAGAGAAAACACAACATACAAAAAACACATGTACGACATTAATAAAACATTTCATAAATGAGAAAATAAATAATAAAAATAAATGATAATACTCTAGATTAAGAAATACAAACATGAAATCAAATATGCAATTTAAAAATGTATTATATTTGTTATTGGTGACGGAAATAAGGCTGTAGCATCTTAAGAGAAAAGAGAGATTATTGGGATATGCGGAATTGAGACTTGTTAGTATGGTGAAGAACATAATAACACCAAAAACGTCAGTGGGTTAGGGACTTGGCATGGCATGACTCAATGTCTAAAATTATACAAAGAAACAAATGCAAGATTGGAGCGTCACTGGATTATGAATACTTATAATTTCATGGTATAAACCACGCAAGCGTATGTGTATGAATTGTCATAAAATTAAACACAATTGTAGAAAATGAAAAGCTTATCAAATATGAAGCTTAATCTGAAATGAATCTTGCAGACATTACAACAACAAAACAAACAGTAGTTAATACAATACACAATACCACCATTACAGATACGTTTTCAAACTGTCACATTCTCTCTATAGCTTAACGTAGATAAATATCACTGGATGCGCTCAATAAAATATTATTCATACATAGCCCTCTTAACAAAACACACTCGTATGGAAAAATATTGTAAGACAACCATCCACCGGGAAAGTTTCTCGGTCACTGTCTCAATATCGATGGTTTCCCTAAAGATATAAGAATATATATGAAAAATATATATGTAATATCTTATTAGACTTAGACACATCTTAGAAATAGGTACTGCAATTAAAACTCACACATGTTACAAGGAGGACAATCAGATAATTTATATATCTTATAGAAAGGCTAAATAAATATAGCCTTCATTGAAAATCTTGTAAGTGTCATTTTATCTTATTTCTACATAGTTATTTAAACGAAATTTAGTTAAAGTAAACGTAAATATTATCTCCTTATTTTCTATTAGACATTATTTCTTGAACGTCTTGCTTTTCAGCATAGGCCTCGCCAAGTGTTCTCCACAAAGATCTATCTCTTGTTTTCCTCATCCATGTCGCCCCTGCCTCTTTTTTAATATCATCTTCCCATTTACGATGTTGTCTACCTTTAAAGAAAGGATATACATGAGTAAATATAACATGACCTTTAGAGGGCGCAGCGCAAACCAGATCCATGCCATTTCCTCACAATCGAGTCACCCGCAATATTTCAGCACACAAATTACCAGGGGACTCTTTGTATTGAAGAAGGCATGGGTCCGCCAAGAATCTTCAAATATAGTGTAAATACATTATTTTGTAGGAATAAAGAAAATAATATTAATAATTAACAGTCTCCATGGAGTTGCTGAAAATGTCCACCGAGATCTGACACAATATGTCTGCTTCTTGGCACTTGGGCGGCACCATATCTTGCCAGCCACCACCACTATGCAACCAGCTGGTATTTCTGGTACGTATAAGGGCCTTCAAGATAGGCGTACCACTACCTTAAAGGCCGGTAACACACGTGCAAACCGCTTGCTCATTTGCCTAACTCATAAAAATATGCAATAGTGAAGAATTTAATAAATATAATTGTCATATCTAGTAGTAAACATCCGTGAGCATACATCGTATATCAAATAGGAATATGTAACAAGAATGGTTGTTTTCTATATGTGTATACTGGTACGTGTATGAGCACAATACGGGGATTTTGTGAACACTGTGCTCACGTATAATGGAAAATGTAGGTAATATCCTCTCGTCTTATTTGAATCCGAATTTCCCTATTTAATGATGTATGATTTTTATTTGCTTGGAAAGAAATTACAAAAATAAATATTAGGTATAACGATAAAATTAATTCTTACGTGTTATTATTAAATGTGTTGAACGCAAGAAATAATATTTATTAAATTAAAATAATAAGATAATCAGTGGTACTAAAACCTTTTTTGGTCTGGTTTCAGACTTCTGTATTTGTTTCATGATCGTTTGTAAATTTAATGGTCAAGTAGATGATCAGCCTTCTGTCACACACGATTGACTTTTTGAGTCTAAGGCAAGCCGGTTTCCTCACGATGTTTTACTTCACAGTTGGAGCCTATGTTAAATGCGTACCTAGAGAGAAATAAACTCCATTGCCACAGCCGGGGATCGATCCTACGACCTCAGGAATGAGAGTCGCACGCTGAAGCCACTAGCCCAACACAGCTCTATATTTATTAATAACTGTGATGACTGTGATATAATATTATTCGAAAGTTACACTTTGATAACAGTCTAGAATTCCTTTTCATTTATTTTAGTTACCTTACAAACCAAATTCATTAAATCTGCCAGAGGTTCATACAGATATACAAGAATAATATTATTACGAAAGGATCCAATTGATATTCACCAAGATACGTCAACGTCACGTCATTACAATTTAAAAATAAACGTCATTTTAAATCCAACTTTTCAATGACAAAAGAAACGTCGATCAGACAATAAGTAATCAATATTACCGAGGGTATAATCTTAGAGGGGCTAAACTCCTTGGGGGTGAGTACAATAGGTGTTTTTCATATAAACATCCCCTTGTTGACAGTAAAATATGTGTTTTTCCAAAACTCGGACTGACTTTCAGGCGAAATTTGAAGTTTTCCGACGTTTAATAATTTATTAGCGTCTGTTTTGTGAAGTTTTGACTTTGATTTAGTTATTTTGTTACCTACGTATTTTTCTCTTTGGCTTCAAAGAAATCGAAACAAGTGTCATAGATCATTTCGTAATGTCCTCATAGTAAGTACGCTATTACTTTTCGAAGCTTTTCCTCTTTATAGTTAAATATTGTTTAGCTTTAAAAGTTATTTCACACGAGATTCTAATGTAGGTATTTATTTTTTTTGATTTTGTTTTTCATAGTTACTAGATTGGTCTGTCGTTTATGTATTTCAATAGACTCTAGATCATAAATATCATATCTGTCAACTTGAGAATGTTTGACCACAATCAATTCAAGTTTATATCTAAAGAGGTTTCATTTAATTTGTCATAAACTGAAATATTCGTGGCCACACACAGTTCTATATGTAAAACAATAATTAGGTTTGATTATCTGTGAATCACTTATTGAGTAGGACATGGAATCTTAAATAAAAAACATACAAGATAAACTTCTAAATGCCTATCATATCTCTGATTTGGTGTTACTACAACAGTATAAGTCTATTTATAATAAAGGCATATGATGTGGTTTTAAATATTATAAATGCAATTTCAAAATAACATTCGCCCTTAACTTCACATCCGTAACCACAATGTTTGAAAGATGGCTGTCACAACCGCGATTACAGTTTAAACTCATTGGAGAACGCACGCGGCGGCACGTGGCGTCTGACATTTGACAGCTGACGTGTCAAATGTCACTCTGACAGCGCGGACGGCGGTCACCGTTTTGTTTCCTTAACGTGGGGTCAAGTGTGTTAAACACAATAAAATATAATTGCATAGGTCTACAGATTTCCGGTAGTCTTCGGTTAAATAAGCAACCTTTAAGGGTTGGCGTGTTTAGTAGCTTGTATGAACTACTAGATGTAATATGAACCGATAATATTAAATATCAAATTATTTTAATAGCGTTACGACAGGAATTATCTTATTGTTGTTGTTCTATGAGAAGTACTAAAAGTTAGTAACAAAAGTGGCAAAGCACCTCGTTGTTTAAAAGTTGATTTAAATATATATTTAAACTATATATACATATATTATAGAAACTATGAACTCGGCTAAAGATACAAGAAATTATATAAATTTTCCTTACCGTCTAGGTAATTATTGTTTACACATTTCTACATAACTGATAGTCTGTAATACAACATAATTGCAGTTGCATAAAATGTGAACCAGCACGTGCTAGGAATGAAGGCTTTGTAGCGTTATGATAATTTGATTATTAAATGTAATTACAGTTCGAGCTAATTGCTTCAGAGGTCTACATTCGAGACATGTTTAACATCAAAAGCAATTTCGTACGTATGCTACTTTTTTATTATTACGAATTAATAGATACATATTAGACTTCTTAATTTTTTATATTTTTGTATGTAAGTATTAAATACACACTTTGTATACTATTTCAAAACATTAATTGAATGGAATAGTATGGATTTATAAAATTAAAAACTACATCAGGCGAAACGTCTTATCATTTATTTATTTTTATGGTTATTTTTTATTATGTATATACAGTCAACTCAAAGATTAATAATTAATTAAGATTCATTTTCAAGCAATTATCTTTCCTATAAGCAATGCTCTATACATATAGTCAATAATGTTGTTAAGGGTTCTAGAACTTGGGCTAAAACAGCATAATTTCTAGAGAATGTCAAGAGCACAACAGACGTTTCGTGGTCTCCGGAGCAGACTACACCGTTCGTTGGTTGGGCTGTAGAGATTCGGTCGTTTCCGGGGTCCGCGAAAGAACTTAATGTGACTTATTAAGCACAAACTGTGTCAGTCAATTGTGTATGCCTTTACCTTATTGGGTAAGACCTATGTTTTGAGGCGCAAATCTGTTGACTAATTAAATAAAAATATATAAGCAAAGCATTAAATTTTTCTGAGTTTCAGGCTCTTAATACAATGACAACACCATAGATAGAGTTAGCTAACTATAAAAAAGGCATATAAAAGTAATCCTTTGTTATGCAGTCATACGCACCGTGGTGTATTTATTAGTATTGATTGTGTTTGCAGTAAAAACAATCCTGCATCCGACGCTCGTATTTATTTTGCCTCGTTTTGTCATAATAATGCGCATTGATAGGGGAGAAGGTGTTTATTATACATGCTGTTCTATTTTAACAGCATAATTAGTAATTTATACGCCGTCTTATATGATAATTGTAAATAAATATTGATATATTATTATTACTATGTAGGTTAAGAATATTATAAATACTGTATGTTATATTTGTGTGCAATGATTTTTTTTGTTGATTTCGTTTAGTTCCAACCAAAGCCAACCAGAAATGTATGTACCTACGTCCGAAAATCTCTTAAATTAAAAACAATCACCACGACGTCCGTTGCTCCACAACTTAGCGTTGTTTGAGGCACTTTTATCCGCACCACCACTATGAGGAAACAGCTGCCTACTGCACAACATTAGGTTTCGCAGCTGGAATAGCTGGTACCCTCTTCTTAGGGTATTGTGTGTATTTTGATCAACAACATCGTAAAAATAGAGGAGCGTAGGCAAAATTTACAACAGAATTCAAGCAGATCACGCACCACGTGTGGTCCTCTTCCTGATATGAATGATCATGAAGCCATGCAGAGATTCTTCCTGCAACAGATCCAACTGGGAAAAGAATTGCTGGCAGCGGGTGATCTAGAGGCAGGTGTAGAACATCTAGGACAGGCGGTGGCTGTATGTGGACAGACACAACAATTACTCTTTAGTATGCCTATTTTCGAACCAATTCAACTTACGGTTCTTCAAGATAAGAGCCTACCAATTCTTAAAATGCTGGCTACGCACTTGCGAACCCTCTGGCAGTGTACCTCCTTTTCTATAAAAAATTGTCAACATTACTGAACCGCAAAAGGAATTCTTGTGAAATGTAATGTTCCCATGTAAATTGATCAGCCTGTATAAGCTCACCTACACAAGAGGGCCCGCGCAATTGTTTATGTTATTTCAACGTATTTTGCCCCACAATGGTTGCGCTTGTTTTCTTACAAAATCACTACCCTGCCAGTGATATCTATCAACTTGCATATTTCAATGAGTATGGGGGCTACTGTAAGGCATCCTATACATGAACGTGTAAAACGAGGTTCGTTTGTAAAGCTTAATTTCTTGTAGCTTAAAATCTAAGATAAATTGAGCTTTCTCATTAGTGTTAGCCTAGTGACTTTAGCGTTCGGTCGAAGGTTTAATCCCCAACCGTGCACCAATGGAGTTTCTTTCTAGGTATGTGCGCATTTAACATTTCAAACGGCGGAGGAAAACATCGTGTGTAAACCGGCTTGACTTAGACCCAAAAAGTCGATGGCGTGTGTCAGGCACAGGAGGATGATCATATACTTGCTTATCAGATTGACAAATGATCATGAAACAGATCTATAGCCCAGACCTAAAAAGGTTCACTGGTTTATTTTGAGCGTTCTAACGTTTGAGAACTTGTTGATGCAATCCATATTCCAGAAAGTAACGTGTGTGTATAGGGGTCAGGTCAAAGATGATTTAAGTTTGGTTTGAGAATCCCTATTCATTTCCTGTTGCGGGCTTAGATATTTTCATTACCTATAATAATCTATATTAATATTAAAAAATCTCTTTTTTGTACGTTCTTGACTAATACAAAAACTCCTGAGCAACCGTGCGTAGCCGTAGTAGATACTAAATTATGTAATTAATGTAATAATGTAATGTAATAATGTAATAAATAATGTAATGTAATAATGTAATCTGATAGTTCAATATTTTCTTTCCATAACCAATTTTATCGCATTAAATAAAGAAGCATAGCGTATATATTCTCAATTTAATGAAACGTTCGTGAGTAGAATGCCAAATTAATTGCAGTATTATTTCACACTCATAATATTAAAAATTATTTGTTTTTATAAAGGGTTCATAGTGTTATAATGTTTTATCATTTGTTATTATAGCGTTTTATTTGAAAAGTTTATTTTGGATACCCTTTTTAAGAGATTTCTAAATCTAGAGGGGTGCAATAATAAATCGTTGCATTTGTGAAACGAGCAAATAGATCAGTGTGTAATGCAATTATTAACAAGGGTCGATATTTCAAATGGTTAAACAAAAGATTTCTGGCGGAATTATGGTGAAGTTTGTATAATAAAGCAATATGTAGTAAGCCTGGACAACAAATGGCCGACTATCTACAAGTTTAAAAGTAAGATAACAAGAGCAGTGTTGGCCAAGTGGCTTCAGCGTGCGACTCTCAACCCTGAGGTCGAAGGTTCGATCCCCGCCTGTGCACCATCGAAATTTCTTATATATTACAAATACAAAAATAGGAGTTTCAAAATAAAATATTTTGTGAAATTTTCTAACGATTTATTTTGAGTAATATCTTTCGAAACTAGATTTAACTATACAATTAATCTTAAAAATATTTTACAATATTCTTGCAATTCAGTTTCCAGCTATCATGTTAAATTTGTGATTTCCTTTTTACCAAATTCCATTCAAAAGGCTCATTCTGACAGACCATATGTGTAAATACATTTAATAAAAACAAACATTCGCTGAACATGACTACTGCAAGCCTTGAAGATGTCATATTTAGTATTTGTATTTAATATGCGTTTATTTTCATAAAACAAAAACAATATTTTATATACATTTAAATTTTACTTAGATTTAAGAACAAAAGGCCACAGGCCGTATCGTATTTAGTTAAGTTTCCGCTGAAATTATCGGATATGTCATAAAATATTATAACTAACAAGCAACAAATTATCATTTTGAAAAGTTTGATAAATTGAATTAACTCTATATATAATAATCCTTAGAAAAAGACTAGCATGCCAAAGAAAGAAATGAAACCCAAAGAAGTTAACGGCGTGTGCCAGACGCAGAGGGCTGATCACCTACTTGCCTATAATGCCTTATTATTACGAAAACTTCACTTCGGAAACCACGACCTAGGGGGGTAGCGCCAATTTCTTTATCTCAAAGATACAATCATCAGCAATATCCTTCTATTATAAGACCCTCAGCACTTATCGTATCCCTTTATTTTTTTAGCTTGTTTTAAGTACAGCCTGTAACACAATAGCGGTGGTGGGCCATGGTCTGATGGCAATCATTATTTTAAAAAAATACTTTTTAATAATGACAAGTTCAAAATGTATATATTTTAAAACATATCCGAATCTATATTATTTAATTATTGGTGCATCACTGTCATAAATGTGGTATGGCAACAAATTAAATGCAATTGTTTCATACATAGCCAAATAATTATGCTTGAATTTGTCATGTTGAAGTTCAAATTCATTCCATAATTAATTGTACTATGTTGTGGCACAATAAAGTAACAATGATAATAGATTATACCTCAATATCTTATATTAATTTTAATAATAAATTATGTCTAATTTTCTACATTATTTACAATATATTTCGTTGCGTGAGAGGGACAATCAAAATAATGTATGATATTTCTTGAGTTTTATTATAAATCAAAATCGTTAACAACGACATCGTTTAGCACAACATACCGGTTATATTGAACAAAATCAAAGGTCCCGGCTGAATTCTATTGTATTAGGTACGTCAACGTCATCGGCTGTTACGATTATAGTTTTTTACGACCAAATATGAGTAGTCCCTTCGATGTCGGTATAACAGATTTTTACTGTAACACATAACATCTAAAATTGTTCCTAACTTTGGCGCTTTATGCGAAATTTCTAGACAATACTGTGTTACAAAAACTCAATAAATAGCATAGCATATCTTTCTAAACCTAATTTATACATCTATCACCAATAGATTAATATAGAGGAACGTCAAATAAACAACATAATATAAATGCAATAATTAAAATATCCTCACATATAAAGCAAGGTATAAATATATATACATATATAATTAAAAATGAATGATAAATATCTATATACATTCTCATCAAACGTGATTGTCCATTGTCCTATCCATATTTACAAGCTTAGCTGTCGGGTCAGAAAATTACAGTGAGTGGTCTCCTAAACTCTCCACTTTGGGTACTCTGCGCGTACTGACTCGGGTACTGCGGCATGAGAAGTCCAGGGGACTGGTAATAGGGCAGAGACGGCGAGGGATTCGACCCAGTGGAGGAGCTGCCCTCAGGGCGATCGTGCTTCGGTGTTACGTCAGGGGATTCAGTAGAGCGTGGTGAGATACTAGGAGGTACGCTCAACCCAGCCATCGCGGCAGCTGACGCCTCTGAGTACATCTTGCTGATGTCCATGGGATACCGTTGCTGTTGTTGATCCATGTACATGTAGGCTTTAGACAAGGCCGCGGAATCGAGGTATCCTCTAGCAGGGTCGGGGTACATGCTGTAGCTTCTGTATTTGTCTTCTATGGAATATTTGGACATGTCCATTGTACTACCCACCTGTAATGGAGGAAATGGATTATTTATACCATGAAAACACATAAAAAATCGACAATATTGTATCTGCTTAGTTTGTATGAATATGATATTGGGGGAACAAATTGAGTGAGTTAGCGTAATAGATATAAAAATTCAGTTTCAAAGTATGCACGTGAGGTTTTGTATAGGGCTTTTTATATTTATCACATAAATGTGATTGATAAAAATATAGTTAAAACGTCATAATCTAAAGTAGTTATATTGACAAGAAAAATGTAAATAAAAGTATGGATTAAGCCTACGGTTTACCATAATTATGTCGATATGCGTAGGCGCAGTGTGTACAGTGTGTAGGTACTATTTGACTTTGATGATCCGGAGCATCAGTCATAAATTGGATGGCTTTGATAATTTGATTTAACGTACTATATAACTTAGATTTTCAAAAACTAGATATTATGTTATACATATCATATAACAATAATACATTTCAACAATAAAAAAAATAACCCGTCGAATCGTTTGACTCGTTCGTTTTTTTGAAGTCGGTTAAAAAAGGAAGACAGTACACAAGAACAGAGTGTCTTCCCCTAATAGAGACTGTAAGTAGTGTTATTGTTATTCACAGTAAATCTATAAATTATAAAAAAAAATAAAAAATTTAACTACAACGTACAATTATTCTTCCAAATTTATAGATTTTTCTACTTTCACTATAAATTTTTGACACACTGCTAAATAGTTGGGGAAATACACACTATTTCATGATTATAATTTAGTATTTATAGACGAAATCAAAATATTGACAAATCAGCACCTAACATTAATTTCATAAGCGGATTATCGTTTGTAATCTATGAACGAATACGGAAAAAAACCATTCTCACACATCTCATTTAAAATAAAGCTCTATACAAATCGAATAGAATTGAAAATCTTTTGATAAATGTTGTATTGTGTAACAAATCAAAGTTAACAAAGCGCTCGAATAAAGCTGCGAGTTTTAAATTTTTTAATGAAGTGAGCCGCACAATATCGTGAGGTAAATAGCCGTTTGTGTGACACAGTGTTATAAAGTTTGTAATGGATTGAACTATTATAAAAAATTCTTCTTTATATGACAAATAAAGCCATTTTACTATGTTATTGACATATTTAGCAATATGAATGAGCACACTTTTATCGTGAACACGGAAGCAATAAAAACGATTTTATGTCAAAAATATTTACATATAATACATTTATTTAAAAAGAAAATAGAGTATGATAACGTTCTTCACCTACATAAAAAAGAAAACTGAAACAAATTTAAAAAGTTTTTGTCCCTGTCTGTACCTTTAAAATATAATATTGTAAATGCTCTCCATTTACAGTACAATCATTAAATCACTGGCGCTACCTTTTTAGGTCTGGGCCTCAGATTTCTGTATCTGTTTCATGATCATTTGTCAATCTAATAGGCAAGTAAGTGATAAGCCTCCTGTGCACACACGCCGTCTACTTTTAGGGTCTAAGGCAAGTCGGTTTTCTCACAATTTTTTTCCTTTCCCGTTCGAGGCAATGTTATTATTTTTCAATTTAAAGTACTAATGCGATTCTATAATCACATATTTCGTTTAAAAACGCATATATGAGCTTTATTTTAAAACCCGTAACATTTTGTTGTCCATTCTTTATAGCCGTGAGTCCTTTCGTGTTAAGGTATAACCTATGGTCGAGAGTCGGTGTTAAATCAGGATTAGTCAGACACCGAGACGTCGGCTTTACTGCCCTGTGCTTACCGCATTCAATATGACACATATTTCATACATTTTATAGATTTTTTAGTTAAAGTTATACAGGTTCAATAGAATTGTAAAAATTGTTTATAGGAATATTTTGATTGCAAAACTATTTATTTATTTATTTACACGTCGTTACTTTAAATATAAAAAAGGGTGCGTGTACTTATGTACGCGCGTAAGAAGTTATACTTCTTTGGCATTATTAAAAATAGTTTTTGATTGCATGCAATTAATTACAATTAAATAATCAAAGACTGGAAAAGGAGTCAATAAAGTTCAGTTTAAATTTGAAAAATTAAATTCTTCCAGTAGAGTATCATTACAGCGCCACAATGAACGCGCAACGACGTCGGCAAATACGCTCTATTCTACGCAAAATACTAACTGTTGTAATGGAAAAAATAGAAGACGAGATTTTACTCGAAACTAAATATGAATAATAAATAAAATTGCTTTTTTTAAGGCAGTGTATGCCGAATGCCTAGCCTGTTTGTTTTTGTATAAATTGTTTTTAACGTTCCACAAACATTCGTGAACAACATATTCAGACACAAATTTGATAGTTGTATCTTCCGACCATTTAGCCATCTTTAAAAATCAAAAAACACGCGCGGGTTTCAGGGCACTTGTGCACTCTCCTAAAGATTTTACTAAATTACGTGTTTACACACAACGAGGGAAGATTTAGCGGGTTGCGCGGGCGCGGAAGGGGTATCACTTGAAACAAAAATAAAAAGCGATTCTATTTTGATTCAACTTGAAAGTCAAGTAGAACCGTACTAAAGCAAGTAGCGTTTACATGTTTCAACTAAAGTACTCTCCTAAACACTAAGATAATGTAAATCGGCCTTAAAGATGTATAACTTCAAAAACAGGTTACAGAAGGAAACGGGCGGCATTATCACTATAGAAAAATTAAAAAAGTAATACTAAGTTTTTTATGCATATTTTACGTACTATATCGTGGTTTCCTCACGATGTTTTCCTTTACCGTTTGAGCGAATGTGAAATGCGCACATAGACAGAAAGTCCATTGGTGTAAGGGGATCGAACCTATGACCTCAGGGATGAGAGTCGCATTAAAGCCACTAAAACCACTAAGACAATATGACCATGATTATTATAAATACTTGTGGAATATGTTATGAATTTGTCTTACATTAGATCTTTAGCGCATCAATGAAACGTTCCAATTAACGTCATAAAATAAATTCAATAACCACCCTAATTAACTACGAAAACTTAGCCAAACGATCAATATATTCGATTAACAAAAGTTACAATGGTTCGTTACCGGTACCTGCTAAAACGCAATATCACCGTTTTTAATATCCCCTCAATGGTAGCTGATTATATTGTTTTCGATGTTTAGGGCACGATTCGATACGTTAATCGAAAAAAATCGATCATTCGATAGTCGAGTCTATTAAGACGGCACAATGCGTTGGGGAGTGGAGTTAGGGGTGCTAGCGTTTGTTTTTTAGAAACTATTTAATACTGACCCCAGAGCTGGTGCTTTTCTCGCTCAATGCAATGGCAATACAGTGAGAAAATTCCAGCATTAAGGGTGCCAGGGAGGAAACTTTTTTAATTTGTATTTTTATTTATTAATTTTTAATTATTATTTTTAGGTTAAGAATATTGTAAATACTGTATATTTGTGTGTTGGAAATAAATGTATCTTTAACTTTGTTTTAATTATACATATTTAATAACTGCTGAAAGAAGTTATGATGAGCTAATGTTGAAAAGGCAAAGGCAATTGAAACATGTTTTAGTTTTAAAATAGTTTAAAATCGTTTGATTTACATTTTCTATTATCTTTCTTACTTAAACTAACATACAAATACTACAAACATTTCAAATTTTTAATAAGGCCCGTTGCAGCATTTAATTATTTTCAAGTTTATTATTGTTTATAATTAATGTGCAATAAATGTGTGAATAAGAAAAAAAATCAAATTAGTGTCATATCTATAAATTTATTTGAGCCAGATATCTGATGATTCCATTTAAGATACTTCTTTTTTGTTAAAAATTCACATATCCAAGCTCCTGATTACACAAAACTAGGGGTGACATTGAGAATGACAACCCTAACTCCCCAGAGACGGCTACCGAATTAAAACTTTCTCCCGTATTAATGAATCGATGAAAGCAAAAGTATGTAGTAGTATTGTTTGCCACTGATTACCTCAACCCTTGTGTTAATCAAGTAAATAACTCCGAAGGACAATGGACGTATTTAGTTTTGTCTGTGATATCAACTGCATAAAAAAACTCTCGCTTGTCTCGCAACGCAGTGTTATATCGTAACAAGTGAGATATATGTAATACCAAGTCGTTCAATTTATTCAGTCCCTACTTAAGGGGCCTTTTGTATCAAATTATTATTAATTAGCTAATATAAGAACACACTGACCATATCAATAGTATAAATCTTTTACGTTTTAAATGACTTCGCCATCGCATGGAAACACATATTGTATTAAATATTAAATTAGATTGTTTAGTGCGATTGCCAAGCCAATCTATTTATTTAAAGCAGATTTTTAATATAGATATAGTCACTATAAGTTGTTTAAAGGTCCCTTAATTAGAGATTGAACCAATTAACCGACTTGGTATTACATGAATCACAATTTTTACGGTAGAAGAACTGCGTTGCGAGACTTTTTACTAGTTATGTTTTTGATGGCATATATATTGTACTCATGTATGGATGAAATCTTAACGTTTAGTACTAGTTAAAACCAAAAAGTCTTTAACATAAATTTAAAGTGATCATAAGAATTATTTTTAGCAATCACTGTTGGAAATTGCTAAAAATCTCTCTTTTCACTACATTTTCATCACTAATTCGCAGCTTAACTATCATTTGAGGAGAATGGCTGGACTATATATATTTTTTCATATGATATGATTTGTACGATACAAATAATATAAGAATTGACTTATTCATATGACTAATACTGTAAAATGTAAAATTCCTTTAAAGACAAATTTGCGCGCCATTGTGTGTGGCAGAATATGCGAACTTACGATTGTACCACCTTACACATTTTTGTACCATATTCTTGCAATAAATAAATTATTATTCTCTTCACTAACAAAAAAGTGTTGAGTATAAGTGTAATATAGTAACTGTTAATTACGTTTAGTAGTTAGTTTAACACGTTGTATTACAAATAGTAGAAGTGTATAAATGCAAATTTGTTTGCTATACTTTCACGCGTAAGCCGTTTTTCCTCTCAGATTGACTTTAATCTTTCGACCCCATCCAGCATCCACTCACTCATATAATCTCGCGCCCTCGCGAGGGTGAAAACATCAACTCGAGTTTAATTATTGTGAAAACATCGATCTAAATTGATTTAAATCTGCCCCTAAGTTGTTTTGTGAAATGCGTTGATTCCTGATAAAAATAGGTTAGAAGGGCAAATCGTAAAATTAGTAAGAAGCGGTTTTATGGGATAGCTGATACTAAAACTAAATAAAACGTTAGGAGTAGACTCTTGGGCCGTGGCATTCAAGTACACAGGCGCAAAGATTTAAGTTGGCGCCTGGTAGATTGTACCGGCGGTTTATTTTTTTATTATTTTAATTTTTATTTATAATACTACAAACTGTAATTTTATTATTACTCTTTAATGTATAATATTCTACGGTTTCATATCTGTAAATATGTGAGAAACGTGTATACTAACAATACAATAATTGACCTATCTGCTGCATTGTTTAATTTGTAATTAATACTTTGTACCTATTTTTGTATACTATAGATTTATTCTAGAAGAACATTGTCTTCACATATAATTATTTAACTAATCTATACAAAATATTGTAAAATCTATTTTAAAAGGTTAAGTAAGTGTGGAGATTCTTTTCCATTCTTCTCCACACGAAACTACCTTTTGGAAGGGGCAACTAGAATCATCTTTATATTTTATTTAACGTTCAAAGGTGCCATTTTAGGTGGTCTAATTGGAATAAATGATTTGACTTTGACTTTATGACCCCAGAGCTGGTGCTTTCCTTGCTTAACGAATAAGTATCGCAATAGAGTGAGGAAATGCTGCCAGCATTAAAGGTGCCACAGGGACCAAATTATTTCATTTTATTATTGATACATTTTTCGTTATCATTATTACCCTACATAAGGTTAAGAATATTTAAAATACTGTATAAATGTTGGAAATAGATTAATTTGTAAATTAAAAGTAAAACCTCTTTGGATATGTCCGATCTTTGACGTTTTATAAACTGATTTTAAGAGGTTTGCAGTTGATTAAAGGTGTGTCAAAATAAGAAATGCTAACTGTAAAAAATACAACATGTTTTACGTTTAAATTCGCGAGGGCTGGCTTATTAGCAAGTGTTTATTTTAACACCTCGAATTGGTAACAGCGTGCCTTTAATGGTCTTATTGTTATGCCAATTGCAGTATTAAAGATTTTTATTCAAAATATGTGGTCATAACATTAATTAAGAGACGACCAAAAGTTTAAATTGTTACTAAATATACTCGAAATAATTGCAGTTATTTTATGATTTTTATCTGTGGTTAAGTAAACGTTACCATATTTAATGGATTACATTATAAATAAAAACAGCAAATGTCTAAAGTTTTGCTGAATTTTTTTAAAATTTAATTTGTAATGGATTTCCCCCACACACATGTACATTGTAGGTACTCATTCAAAAACAAAAGTCAAATCATTTACTACAATTAGGCCTATTAAAAAGGCACTTTTGAAATATTTAAAATATTTAAAAAAATGACTCTAGCTTCCCCCTTCCAAAAGGTAGTTTCGTGTGGAGAAGAATGGACAACAAACTCTACACACTCTTTTAAAATAGTTTTTACAATATTTTGTATACATAGATTTGATAATTATTTGTGAAGACCTAGGATAAAACAAAACTACTATACTTAAATAAAATAGGCATGGTAACTCTTTAAGTAATTAAATTAACTTAATTCTGTAAGACCTTTTTGACCGAAAACTTTATAGTATTGTAAGGTATAAGATAACCGATTAATTAGGTACCTACTGTAGGTACAACAAATACTCGTACCATCGTTAAATAGATAATAAGAAGCCTAATGAAACATGATTCGTTAAATAATGATAACAAAGCGTAAAGGTAACTTAAGATGTAAAACCATGTTGACTCAGCACTTTAACTTAATGAAGCGTCGAAAACATGTGATCTAATTTTACCCGATTCGCGTCGATAAAAAAATAGAAAAAAACTAAAAAGCGTGTAATGAACGGGGAATGAGTTTACTCTTTATATTAGAGAGGCGCTACAATTCGTTAAAAAATTATGCGAATTAGTAACGCGGTATATTGGTAGGCTTTTCGCTTTGGTTTTTTCCGACCCACGCGTTTTTTTTTTAATTCTTATAAAAAAAAAAAAATCCTGTGTCTGTCTTACGAGATTATTTATTAAGAGAAAAAGGTTGTATTTTTGCAATATATTTCTAAAGAATTAACTCAAAAATTGTATCGAAATCAATATTTTTTAAATTTGATCCATAAATATCCAGCCTCCCGAGCTGGGCCGCTACTTTATTAATAGTATAGCTACTAATCAAGTATGTTCGAAATTATTTATAACAATTTACTTTTAGTACTAAGTTACTAACAAAGCGTAGTAAGTTTTTAAATGAATTATAAGAAACTTTTCCAGCGTTAAAGGGTCACTGCCACAGGGTTGATACTTTTTAAATTTGTTTTAATCTCCTTTTCATTAATTTTCGATTATTTTTATTATTAGTAAGAAGGTTATGAAATTTGTAATGTTTAGGTTTTAATAAACGATATAGTGAATAGATTTCTCAAGTTATAAACATTGGTTTTATAAGAATATAAGCCCTGCAGTTTATCTATCTCATTTTAATCTCGAAAATAATAGGTGCTAAAGACAATTAAATTCACTTAAATAGCGTGGGGGTCACTCTATTAGCTATGATTAGCCATAGGTAAATTAAATAAAACAATGGCCTACCCATAAGATGAAATTGAGTTTTAATATTTTGTTTGTTCTATTATATAATTATTAAAAAACAAAGAAATTACCTGTGCATTGGGTTGGAGTGCTGCTGATATGGCATTTTGCTGCGCGGCTGCAGCTGCTGCGGCCGCCATGCTGGCTCCCAGAGGACCATATGCCGCCCCGTAGTACCCTGACATCGCTTGGCTCATACCTCCACTTGCCATACCTATAGCAAAAAAGGAACACTTAATTGTAATGTATATTTTATATTATTATGGAAGAAAACTCTACTATAAACATATCTATATAATTGTACTTATGAATATTTCCTTATAATTATGTAAAAAATAGGAATCATGTCGAACCCAAAACCAAAATATAAAAACGGGAAGAAATGTGACTTAATTTAGTAACAATTTAGTTTTTTCTTAAAAATATTACGTATTAATTGTCTTTTGTTTTAGGTTTCACTTTCCTTTTTCTCTATAAATCTTCTTTTATAATATTGATGATTAAATTAAATCGAAAACAATGAAACATGCTGAAATGTGTGCACTAATTCAATTAAATCAAATCAATCGCTACACAATTAAACCAGGATAATTTCTCAAAACAATTCCAGTTTCAATCTTATTCAAAATGCAATCCATTCCGAAGTCCATTCACCGTGTTGTTTGCCAAGACAGCTTATGGACAGAGGCATTCAGGGCCACAATAGTAAGGCGAGACCTCAGATTTGAGCACCAATTAATTATTTCATTGTGGACTGGACCCTCGAGTGCGATTAACGGCCAGTTCCTTGGGTGTTTATTAAACACAGTTCAGGGTTTGATAGTGTAGAGAAGGGTTTAATTAACTTGTTATGGGAGGATATTGTTTGGATTAAACAATATTGTTACGACTTAAGTATTGTAACAAAGTTCAACACATCATATATTATGTTATATCTACAGTAGGTATAAACGTTACACGCTATGTTTTCATGACATGAAAATAAAAAAATAAAAAGTAAAAATAATAAAATTATTACATTTCCAATTTCATACAACTATACGCTATTTAGTAATGCGATTTCTTAAAAATAAAAGTATAATTAAATAAAATATTTCAATTAATTTATGTGATTTTAAGCATTTTGCTTGCAACTAGGCCGTCTTGCTCGCTTATGAAACAAACAAATTAATATATCTGAGCAAAAATTTAATAATTTATTAATAGTAGATATTATTTTATACTTTGATGCGAATATTTTGTAAATGTTAAAATACCTAAAAAGTTACAAAGAAATAATGATAGAATGCAATCATAAGCTATATCATATCTCTATATAGAATCAAATAAATCACTTACGTAGTCTAAGAGCAATTCAGAGGTTTTAATAAAAAACCTTCGAAAATGAAGCCTTGTCATCTATGACACATCAATGTCCCACTACGCATTATCGCTCTTCCCAAAATTTAAAAATATTACACCCTCTTGAATTTAATTCTCAAACGCTAATATAGTCCGTAAATAAGCTGGATAAAGCGGAAAATGCTGTGGTCTCGATAAAAAGGGACGTATTTTATTATATTTTATAATTAAATTCGTTGTCATCCGCCATTCTGTCTTTATCTGGTATTGGCGTGAATAACGATGAAAATCTCCTCGAACTCGAAGAGTATTATTAATTTAGAATTTGAATTTATTTAATTAACCGATGTCAATAATATATTTGATTTATTTTCCTATTCAGATGTCAAATCGTATTGTGAGTTATGAGGTGATTGCATGTATAATGTATTTAAAGTACAATTTTGCAACCATTTTTCGATTATGTTTTTTTTTCTTTTTTTACATAGAACTGGACAGACGATTAGCAACAATCCCATCTGGTGTTTTGTGAGATACTTTAACTTAAGGTGCCGCATTAAATTGCACATTTTTAATTAAATTAAAGCTGCAATTAACATGGTGCCATTAAGGAATGTTAAGTTGCATTTAACATGGTCTACCATGCACCTGAACATGAGATGCCTATTTAACCGCTGCTTAAATGAACCCATATTAAAGTGTTTAGTTCCACTCCTTTGCTATCAGCAAGAAATGTTTGTATTCCAAGTATTCTTTACTAGGTTTAAAAATAAATACTACAAATTTATACGTAGAAAATCTTGCCGTAAAACCTATTAGATTTTCAATTACAACCAACAAAAAAGTACGAAAACCCCACAAGATTCGATACACCCTCACTAACAATTTCGGCCCCCAACTTGGACACAATGGGTCCATTTTCGCCGGCCGCATTCAGGTACAATAATGACCAGCTTCCTACTCTATGTTAATACGTAAATATAGTTCGCGTTTATCGATTCGGAAAAGGTCGCGAAGGATTTCCACCGGGCTTCCGGCTTCAATGTGTTAAATTTCACGGAAAAGTGGTCATTTTCTGAGCCGTCAGGTGTTTTTATGCTATGGTGATTTGTAGGGTTTAAATGGAAATTCGCTTTGTAAAAAAGGCACACGTAATGATCTAAGATATAAGTTTGCTTCTACTGTATGATATATACAGTTGAAGCAAACTTACACGTATTGTTGCGAACGGCACTACTCACTCGAGTGATCTCCAATAATTACATTAATAATTCCTTATAGCAACGCAGATAGACTGATTTAAGAGAGCTCTAACGAAATTCTGCCTCCCATTAAATGTATTTATTTCTTTACACTTCGTTGCAGTAATACATAAACACAGCGAGCGATCTCTTCCAGGCAACTACTGTGAGAAAAAATTAAATTAGATAAGGTGAGCGCAAGAAGTGCAAAACTACATAAGACATAAAATTACTTAGACAAAACTAATGCAACAAAGCTAAGCAATTAAAACATAAGTAAACAGTGAAAGGCGCAATAATAAATCTATGATGAACTTATTTAAAACATCAAGTATAAAGTATTTACAACTTTCTAAACCTACAAAGTAAAAATAATTAAAAATTTATAAAAACAAAATTTAAACAAAATTTAAAAGTTGGGTCCCTGTGGTAGTGTACCTTTAACGCTGGCAGCATTTCCTCGCTGTATTGCGAGACTTATTCGTTGAGCCAGGAAAGTGCCAGCTCTGGGGTCACCGGTACTATCTACCAGGCGCCAACTTAAATCTTTAATTAGCGCCTGTGCACTTGAACCCCACGGGATACGTTGTTAATTAATTGTTAATGAGTTGATTTAATAATTATTAATAATTTAAATCTAATGTAGTTAGTTCCCATAGAGTCGGGGGCGCTAAGTGAGACTCTTGTATGTCAAATACGTGCTTAGCCTCTGAATCTTAACTTAGGTAAAGTAGAGTAGCGGGTTTACTATCTTTTATATAATTGTCTTTTTATAACATTCCTATTTTTTCGAAAACTCATAATTACTCGTAACATGAACCTTTAAGAATTCCCTTAAAGACAAACCCGTAAGTGTTCATGGCAGACTTTTATTAGAATTCAATAACCACATTGTTTGCCTCGTGTCCCATAAAAAAACGTGACCGAAGTTTTTCTCTGCTATTATTGGCTATAATTAAGAAATTAGACAAAGTCAAATAACGCTAGAATATTTTTAGTAAGTATCCTTATATTGTACGGTTTCCCCAATTACCCTTTCCCTTTGATATGAAAGGGTCAAGTACGAGACAACCATTTGTGTAAGATTTCGTTGAGATTAAAAGAAAATTTACTTTGAAATGAGGAAACAATATTGACAATAATAATTTTGTTTTATACAATTACAAATTGTTTCATAACTCTTTAGCGAGGTTTCAAAAATTATTACAGCTAACACATATCCATATTTTAAAAGAAAACACTTAGACAATATACAAACCAAAAACAGATTACTTTCATAAAGAAAATATATGAAACAGAAAACATAAGTACATTAATAGACAAATAAGAAGCTAAAATAAAACTTAATATTTTAAATAAAAATCTAAATTGTTACAACTGCGAAATAAAGTCAAAGTCTTTTAGCCTCTTAAATTATTTCCTTGCATCCTCTTTGGTAAGATTGTAAATATAAACATCTTCATAATCTGTGCCTTAGCTAAAACCCGAAACATTGGCGAATTACGCAGTTAATTCGTGTTCGTACGAGGCACATGCAACAATTGTGAATATCTTGCGCATACTGTGGAGGCATTCATAGAGAACGTGCTATCGTTGATGACAAAGTAGTCGTAAAAAACCTATATTAGGATACCGTAACCGTCCAGCTTTTGCGTAATCCATTTCGATTATCCACGCCTAAAACATCTCAACAAAATGACGGTGCGAAATTTCAGCCATTTCACACAAGCACCCCGTCTGACGAAACTAACAAACCGTGCTTAAAGTGATAGATTAGCTATGCTTCTGCAAATCACGCTATCATAGTTTACCCTAACTACTTAGAGGCTACTAAAGAGCGGTATCCTTTACTAAGATTTGGGCAAAGATTGATGCTTAATCAAGCTTTTAGTTATGTAGATGATTTTTTATCGCTCAAAGCTGTTACTACACTACACACTGTACAGAACTTTATTTAAACTTGTTAATTTAAAACAGTTTCAGAATATTTTGTTATAGGACATTTTAAGCTGGTTGTTAATATTATATTGTAAGCGAAAGTGTTATGTAATAGCCCATAAACTAAAAGTGCATTTCATTTCCGTAAACAACGGCACGACCTATCTATACGCCGGCATGATGTCATCTGTCATATAAATGACGTCACGTGACCGGCAGCAGTTTGCCGCGGGGTGGGGCATCCGGTAACGCATACTATTGGTCACTTCCGTTCTACCGACATTATGCTAATGATACAGCAAGTTTTACGAAGAAAAAACATTTTTACGTATTAATTTTGTCACGGAAAGAATTACGTTAATCTAGTTTTAGATTGCGAAAATTGAGGTCTGATTTTATCAAAGCAGTAGCTTGGCACGGATTTTTATAACTTAATTTGTGAAAACAAAGCTATTTCATAGTGAAATGTATATATATACCGAAAAAAACTTATTTTTATAATTCTAGGTATTGTTTGCGCTTCGATGTGTTAAGAAAAAGTGTTAAACGCCCAAGACCTGTATTTTAAAATGTCTCAAGTCATACTTGTCTTGAGCGCTGTCAAAAATGTCATAGTAAACATATTTGACAGAATTTCTAGTCTGATACTTGTACTAGAATACAAGCGTAAGTATATGACAACAGAAAACATAATTGAATTTAGTCCGTTGTTTAAGATTCAGCTATAAGTATGACTCCCAAATGTCAAAACCTTTTTACCCTTAATGTACCGCACATTTAGTTATTTACAAATTTGTCAACAAATTTTACACACAAAGGAAAATTCAATATAAAATTTATTATCTTTTTATTGTAACACGATGAATTAAATGGCCATTTACTTTATTAAATTAGCATTGTCAACGGAACAATGAGGCTATCATTTGCGTAGGTGTAACAATACAAACTAAACGTCTATTTCGTTCTAAAAACACCTGTGCATATACAAATATAGAAAAACACATAGTACAGTCGAAATGTATATACCCAAATAATATCACAAAGGATCTATTTTCACCAATATGTAATGTAAAAATTATCTATTTGATTTATTGATATATAGACGAAACGTGGAAAATGCGCAGTCATGCATATATATTGTATCTACTAACATATATGTAGAAAACATTTATGCTGTTATCTGCGAATCTAACATCGTAGGTTTAATGAAACTAAATAACTATAATCACGAAATACATAAATTTTGTGTTGACTAAGACTAAGTGGGCAAAGTAAAGAGCAGTGTTGGCCTAGTGGCTTCAGCATGCGACTCTCATCCTCGAGGTCGTAGGATCAATCCCCGGCTGTGCACCAATGGACTTTCTTTCTATGTGCGCATTTAACATTCGCTCAAACGGTGAAGGAAAACATTGTGAGGAAACCGGCTTGCCTTAGACCCAAAAAGTCGACAGCGTGTGTCAAGCACAGGCAAAAATTACATATAAAATCTCTCACACACACAAACACACACAGACACACCAATATTTATAAGTATACCTAAGTATATATATTAGGGTAGGTATAGTATGGCTATTATTAAAGGCTATTGTTACTATACATTTGGTTTCGTATTTTTTAAAAGCTATGGCTATCTTAATAAAATAAATAATTAAATAAACAGGTGCAATCTGGGACCACGGTTAAAAGGTGGTAGCACCATTGATTATTATAACAATACTTAATAGTAGAAAAATATTTAAGATTGTTATGATTTATAAAAAAAAATTAAATATAATTTTTAATTGAACAATGAAACTAAAGGAATTCATCAAATATTTGGGACAGTTAAACATAATGAAACATATTTCAAGCCTTTGTGTTGTATAAGCAACGTTTATTAATGATATAATTAGCATATAAATGAGAATATATGTCGCAATATATTATATTAATGTTTGTTATTAAAAATTCAATAAAGTTTTCCTAATTTATATGGTTTGGCTTAAGAGTATATTACGAGTATTTGCCAAGCTTTTTTCATTCATATTAGTATTTTATCGCCTTTAAACGGCGGCGAATTTCGTGCTTAACAGTGGTCAGTGAAAATATTGAACACAAGTATGAGTATCTTAGTATGTCTTAGTAATAGAGACTGTAAGAATTAATGTTAATGGACATTACTATGTTAAATATCATAATTAGTAAATAATACTTAAATTACTTTTATAGTACTATATACTATATATACTATTAGTCTTAAGTTAGGCTAGTTCGTTATGTTCCATGATGTCGCATTGAAGAGACAATTTACAAAAAATATTAGTATAGTACCTACAGTAGTAAATAGCCTTCATCCATGGTTCAATCTTTTCTTTTTATGTAATAGACGGTAAAAGGGCTTGAGGCTTACCTGATGTTAAGTGATACCGCCACCCATAGACACTAACACAGAACCTGAAGGCCCGCTGCCGATGTTTAAAGAATTGTTACGCTCTTTTCTGGACCCTAAGTCGAAATGGTTCGGAAATATTTCCGTGGGCAGCTGGTTCCACATAGCGGTGGTGCGCGGCAAAAATTGCCTTAAAAATAGTCAGTTGTGGAACGACGGACATCGAGGTGATACGGATGGTATTTTGCATTCTGCCTAGACGTCCGATAATGTAGCTCAGCTGTAGGTATTAGACTGAACAACTCCTCTGAACTATCTCCGTATCGCAGTTTCTTAAAAGCGTAATTCTCTTTCTAATGAATTTTGGTAGACCGATGATGGAGGCTATTTCCGAAGTCTTTGACAGTAACTAAATATTGTTTCTAGAAAAGTAGAATTTTAAATATACGAATAATTAAAACCTTTTTAACTGAGAGTTAAAATAGCCACAGCGCCATTTTGTTTACAAGTGCCGTAACGCAAATTAGTGGCGAAAACATATTAATTTCGGTCAAATCACCCCAAGAGGCCAAGTGTGTTTCCACCCTAGTGACACGTGGCGTCGTGTGTCATTACTCTTAACTGAGCTTTTAACTGATTTACATAAAGAATGTATTGATTATTTTTAACTTTGATGACGATCAAAGAACTGTATTCAGAACTTATTTAGTTCTAATTAGCAGTTGTCAAGCAGACCATTTCTAGACCCAGCTGTCCAATACGAGTACAACACTACAATACTTCTTGCGCAATCAATATTTGTTCCTATACCGAAAAATTACGTCAGACAAGCTTTATTACATCCAAAAATATTAGACACGAAAGGCTGCTAATATCCTTTGATGAATAAAAGAGTCATAAAATTGTCTCCTCCATACCCCATTATTATATGTATACCTAGAACACGCAGCATATAAGAATTCTTAGTCTTATAGTGCCATCTCCTTTCGAAGGTTGGTGATCATCATGGCTACTATAATTTTGGATGCCGTGCTTCTGAACAATTACTTTCTTGGCAAAGCTGGTGCTTTGACCAAACCATTGTCTCATTCTACCAGCCACTGCGTATTTTTTTGTATTACGTAAGACGTGTTCCATTCAAGTTCTCTTTTCTTATCCGTCATAAGCACTTCTTTGTTTGTTTGTCTTCTGCATTCTGTCCAGCACGGTTGTATTTCGTATACGGTCTGTCCATGATATTTTAAGGATAGGTATGTCGAACCAGCTCAGATCTCAAACGCTTCCAGAAGTTCACGCATTTAAGAATAATTAACCTTTTATATTAAAGCGGATACAAGACGTAATAATAATTAACTTTTTAGTTAACGTTTAACGAAGAATAGACCAATTGGATATACAAAAATTTTTAGTACAAGTATTTAGTAATTAAAATATTTTGTATTGACGACTATATTGTACTGATGACATCTACCAGCAATTTACATAAACCCATTACGTAATCTCAATAAACCACCCCAGGCATGCAATTAACTTGAAAGCTACTTTAGTGTGTCACGACCCTTAGCTAAGGGCGTCGACACACGTGTCGGCAACGCCCACCGCAGAACCGCACTTTGACTAATCACTATTATAAATCTCTTTTATATGAGAAAATACACAAAATATTGGACATAGATTTTTTAATGTTCTGTTTTTGAATGGCTTTTGAAGCTTAGTTAATAATAATAATTTAAAAAACCCCAACATTATATCGTACACTTTAGTTTTTTTTGACAGACTTGGACAGACGTTTGTATACAATTCCACCTGATGTTAAGTGAGATGTGGCCTATTAAAGGGCACGCCTGTCCAAGAGATGCTTGTTTAACTGCCGCTTCAACCAAATGTCCTGACGATTTTAATTGCTGTTTCTTTACAAACTAAATTTGATCTACGCATCTATTGTCAGTGGTGATTTAACAAATTTTCAAGGTATAGCCTATTTTATATATTGCCTCTACAATTGTCATGTCCAACAATTTCGTTGAAATTGCACGTAATATAATGTTAATGGGTTGGATTTTTGATACGCAAACCGTCCAGTTCGCAGCCTCCAACCAGTAGTAGGACTGACATGTATATGTTGATAAAGAGCGAAATAAATTTTTCTGCAATTTCACTCGCACCCAGTGTGAGCTGAGGGTGCAGAGGTCCATTACTGGTTGGTAGGCAGCGAACTAGCTGTTCTACTCTAGAATATGGAAGTTTGCTATTACAAATTTACAAGTGAGAGGGGAAAGTTTCGTCAAAATTTGTTGCAGACCCCAAAAATCTGCTGCCCTAGGCTCCAGGCTACTCAGCCTGCTGGTAAATTCGCCACTATCTATTGACACAAGATAAAGTTAAAACAGTTCACAATGAATTGTTCAGTGTTCGTTATTATATATAATATATTAGTAATAAATAAATCGCCTAAAGAAGCCATATTTTTTCGTGAGTTAAAAGTGTTATAAAGCACCATTAACATAATAACAGAGTCCGAAGCGAAAAATTCAATAACATATACCCTTTACATCCTTCAATAGCCACAATCGCATGTAATAACCCCTAAGTTTGACGCACCCCTAAACCCCATTGTCACCTTTGACAGTGAAAACTGTCAACTGTCAAAAGCAGCCAAGACGGTTTAAACTATGCGTTCCATTTTCAAACGCTTTTCATATTTGGGATCTTTTGTGTGCACTATTTTCATTGTGTGTGTGAACTATCGATTATTGTACAATTCCATTAGGATTTTATGTTTTCCATTTTCAAATGCGTCTATTGTCCATAGACTATATGACTGATCAAAGTCGCTTTGTCTATGTATATGGGAGCTTCGCCTGTTTCTGCTTTTAACTAATAAAGATATGACGATGAAATAATTTTTCTTGCAATATGAGTATCTTAATGCATCTAAGTTACGGGTATTCCCTAGATCTTTCTAACAAAACATATAAGTGCACTTTTCTTGAATAACATTTTTAATTTCTTTTTATGTAACAGGAGGCAAACGGGCAGGAGGCTCGCCTGATGTTAAGTGAACCGCTACCCAGGACAGTAACACAGAGCCAGAAGGCTCGCAAGCACGCTGCCGGCCTTTTAAGAATTGGCCTTGAATTGATTTGATTTGATTGAATTGAATTGAACGCTCTATTCTTGAAGGACCCTAAGTCGAATTGGTTCGGAAATACTTCAGTGGGTTTCACATAGTGGTGGTGCGCGGCAAAAATTGCCTGAAGAAACGCTCACTTGTGGAACGACGGACGTCAAGGTGATGCGGATGGTATTTTGTATTCTGCTTTGACGTCCATCAAATGAACAATTTATCTTTTAACACACTATTTCCTCTTCTAAGACATGTGTACGTTACTTTAAATCACGAAAAAATACGTCAGTTTTATTACCATTACCTACTAATAATCTTCTAGTATGAAAAGTTAATAAAAATCACTTTCATAGTTTAACAGTTTATTTCCTTACTTTATAAGATGAAGGGTTGCCAGTAACTTACGCAAGTAATATATTTATAGTAAACGGAGCTCCGTCAGATTATGCAATCCCAATAGTATGGCTGGACAAAAATCGATGACATTTATTGAGTAAGACGGTCTGCGAGTCACGAATTGCAGCCGAATGGCACTTGTATGCAGATTATAGAATATTTTAAGTGTGTAATAGAACAAATTATTTTAAGAATTATAATATGAAGTGTATGTATGTATAACGAAATAAATATTTGTCTATTTTATATTCATAGTGTAGTTCTAAACGTAACTCTTAAGTTGCATTATAAATAAAAATTTAGATACCTACTGGGAAGACAGTATAACTACATCATACATACATATGAAATGGTCATTACGTTTTACTTTTATATACATTTGTTCTAAAAAGGGCTTATAAACGCTATGAAAATTAAATAACTTATTCGGCATTCGGCAACAATGTACGTACCGCAATAAAACCTACATTGTTGTCTCGATACTCTATTATCTTTAGTCATTCGCTAATATTAGCTGTGGCTTTACAACGCGTAATGACAGTCGATCGGACGATTACCGCCAAATTACCGTTCTAAACAAAGATGGCCGCTGTTACTGTCAATGTATATTTATACCATCTATAAAAGCCTCAAGTTTTTTAGTCTCATCAACGGTTAGTTTAAAATAGAGTTTAAAAATATTGTAGTTATTTTAGGCGTTAAGTTGTGAATGTTTTAATATCAATTTTATACTTCACATGAAAGCACTCGGGCCAATGACTTGTTGAAGCTATCGCGGAATATGCTTACAAGAAGAATGAAGAATATCAATAGCGTTCAATCACCACCATCATGAGAACCACCCACATACACGTACATACTCTCACTATCACACTATCACACAACACAGGCAAATTAGGTATGACGTACTTTTTGTATATGTTCCATCTTTGGCTATATGTTTAGTAAATTAGTTATTTGTTGTTTATAATTTATGTAAGCTGTAGGAATACGAAATAAATACATTAAATAATTTCTAGAACATACAAGTAATACAACTCACCAGCTCTTAGCGCATCCATAGGCACACTGGGGTATGGTATCGAGTATGGGTAGCCCTCCTTTCTTAAAGTCTTGGGTTTTCTACGTGGTCTGTATTTGTAGTCCGGGTGTTCTTTCATGTGAATCGCTCTTAGCCTCTTTGCCTCATCTATAAACGGTCTTTTCTCGTCCTCTGTGAGTAACTTCCATTCCGCCCCTAAAATATAAAATATTATTATTTACTCCATACGTTGAGTGCGATTTATGTAATACACTTGCAATTATATACGTTTAAAAGTTTATATATTTGTTTATAAGTAGGTAATCAGCTACACATATATGTACATATTATAAAAGCAAACACTAGGCAATATACTACTGCAAAATAAAGTCAAAGTCTTCCCAGTTCCAAAATTTTTCCTCTATCAATCTTTGTTAATATATAATAATTCATTTTAAATTAATTTATGTTGTTAAAGAAAATAATGTTTACGAAATAGCTGTAAGCCTGAAAAACAACACATCGTTCAAGTTACTATATGATAACAGATAAAGCAAATGTATATGTAACATTGAATCAATATAGTATTCTTTATATCATACAGCAACAAGTATTAAACTAATCCATCGAGTCAAACAAAAGGCAGTATAAATTCTCATTTCAAACTATAACAACGACAAAATGAGAAAAGTAATTTGCGCTAACCATTCTCCATTGCAGCAACAATGCCTTTGAATCGATACAATAATCGAACGACCTGTCTCCCAACTCGATTCAAGAGAACCAACCCTTTGTGTCCCCCCATTTATAGGAGGCTGTATTGATACCGTGGAGGGGACCGGCCATTGAAACAGACAAGACAATTCTGATTCAGGCGGGTATAAAGCGAAAACAATGTCGCCGACATAGAAAGGAACAATCCCGTCGAAGGACCATCCGCTCTCTTGTTCCGTCCCACGCGACCGCACGCAAGTGTAAGCGAGACGGCGACAACAATGGCGGAAAGCGACGCCTAATGACGAATTTGCGCTTTTCATTCCGCTACAGAAGTTTTTCCCGGTTCCTCATTATTGCTGATACTTGGGAGGGTATTTCGTCTTTTGTCGACGCGTTTCGATAAGAATCGTATTTTGCTACTGTTATGTCAAAATGGAGTCTGTATACCTTGCTTATTTCCTGTACGATCGAAAGTTTTCATGTATTTTATTTAATTTTATATGCAACGATTTTCAATTTAAATTATATATCTTTTGCGTTCGCAAGGAATTTAAAAATTTATGTTACAACGATCTGTGGCGAAACCAGTTTACCGGTTTACAAGCTATTAAGGACCCCGGTCAAGCCTTACAATGTACGAACAGCGACCTTCTATCGAAATAGGACATACTTGTTCAGGAAATGAACTCTAGGTGGCTCCACCGGGGAATTTGAGAAGGGCCAATAGGCCTGCAATACTACTGATAAATTATCACGTTATTACAAAACCTTGGAAATGAATGAACGTGAAAAAAGATTTCTCAACGATATAACGATTTTAATAGATACGTTTTCTGAGTCTGTAGATACGTTTTAAAGTTTTAAAATGCTTTGATAGCAATTAATTGAAATAAAAGTCTTATACAAAGTTGAGAAATGTCTATTTATCTCGTAAAAAGCATTTTCTAACTAATATTCTTTCATGACAATACTCGGTTTGCGACTAAGAAATTTTTCCCCGTCTTTTGTGTCTCACAACAAAGACTCTTACAATTGTAATGTAAATACAGAATCTTAATGACATTGGATGCTATTAATGCATGCATTTGCATAATAAATACGTTTTCTCGAATAAATTACTCATTGTTTTTAGTGGTGTTAAGTTGCTAATTTGTACGACGTTTACGAAATGCAACAATTGTCTGTTTATCTGTAACATCTATTGCTTGTCGTGGTAAAATTTATATGGCCTGCATTGTTGGCATGTCTTGAATGCTGTAGTCGAGATTTTCATTAAACAAAAAACCTCTTTTTTCAATACTCGTTTCATCATCGGACGTCGAGGCAGAATACGAAATTCCACCTCGACGTCCGTCGTTCCACAACTGAGAGTTTTTTAACTGAAGTATTTTCGAATCAATTCGACTTAGGGTCCTTCAAGAAAAAAAAGTACCAGTTCTTAAAAGGCCGGCAACGCACTCGCGCACCTTACCGAGTGTAACCTACGAGTTTGGTTTATAAAAAACTACTTCATATCAAATGTAATCATTAAATTATAATAAAAATGGCAACAAATTGAACCATTGATACGATTTTAATTAACAATCGCGCACGTGTCTTCAGTGTTGCCAACACGACATACAGTAATTATTTCCTGCAGCTAGTGAGAACAATGCCAACATTGAATAATGATCGCACGCGGCTCCTACTATGAAACACTTAGGTACTTGAAGAGAACAAAGTGAAACGTATAAGGTACCAATGTCTGTATATACTTATTTAAAAAAAAAACATAATTTTTTCACCAATTTACTAAATATTGTTGAAAAATACTGAATATAGACAGAAAAATGTTACTACTTGATACATTTTCTATAGTAGCCAAATTTTCATAACACATAGTATTATTTAAAAAATAATAATTTCTCATCATCTATCATCTCATACCTAGTTCGCTATTTTATTAGTAATTTTTTGCTAAAGTAAAAGTAAATTGTACATAAATAGATATACTAAAATACATAAATGAAATTGACCAAGTAGCGAGCAACACTGAATCGGTGTTGCAATACCAATTTATCAATGGCGTTGACAGGGTTAACTTCAAAAATCATCCCAACATGTTCCAATTAACAAAATTGTTAATGCACAATGCTCTACACAGCTTTGTGGAACAATCGTTGAACAAAAACGATAGACAAAGCTCACAAGAGTCGTATGTAACGCGCGAGCGACAAAGAGTTTCCTCTCTGCCTTGTATTAAAACGTGCATTGTACTCGAAATCGGACGAAAATGCTCTTCATTACTCTGAAAGCCTGCGCGACAATGGGGGGAGGGGGGCGCTCTCACAAAGCCGAAGGAGCCCACCCTTTCGTCCGGAAAATTGAAATGCCAAGATGCTATTTGGGTCACGATTTTATTAAATTTTAATAGTATCTTTTGGCTTTTCGATGTTTGGGTACTATTGTTCTACTAATGCGTTTTGAGGTCAGAAAGTTTGGACTATATTGCATTTACCATATGAGGTCTAATGTAATCAATAACATAAATAAATATTACTTGTATAAGCGTTTTGTATAGGTCTCAAATCTAAGTATAAATTCCCCATTCTCTCAAATCGTCATGATCGTAGACCAATGTCGGATTTGAAAAAAATCCAAAATCCACTTTTTATCATATTTGGATACTGCATTGACTAAATATTTACGGCTACATTAAAAAACATCCATGTGTTTTAAATTTCAAATTAATCAGTCGGTAAAGTGACGGATTTAATAGACGCTCATAGAATGTGATTTTCCTAGAAAACTGTGTAATTTAATGTTATTATTTTTATTTTGTTTCAAAACAAACCCTTTTGTTTGCTTGTATGACAATTTTCATAATAACAGATTATGAATTAAAATAGTTATGACAAAAACTAACATCATTATATTATTTTGAAATGGCTGCCCTATAAAGTTTACTATTCGTCAGATCCGTCAATATTCTACGACGAAATTTGTAAATCCTTAAGGTATTCCAAGTCTAAAAACCATATATAACATTAAATACACAAATATAAACAATGATTAAATATAAAAAATATATCGCGGCGATACGTCACCCGGACAAAACATTCGAGTATATTATATTAATCTAAATTGTAAAAATGGTCCCAGAATTGTATTCACTCAATTCTCGTGTCCATTGAGAGTTAGGTTATGTAACACAATCACAATTAATAACGTATATACAACAATTTTATTCTTCAACATGTTATTATGTTCTCTCATAAGCTCTGAACAATAAACAACTTAAAACAAGTACAATTTATGGAAAGAATGCTCCGAAGAGATATTGTTTTAGCTTTATAATAATTATTTATATGAGAACATGAAGCTTCTAGGAGCTTTAAGTATAAAGCTAATGTAAAACGCAGCGGGTTTCCTTATTTTCATTATTATGAGAAATGAAGAATGTTTAAACGTCTTTTAGTTATTAAAATTAATTTTTCATGTCATTGGGTTTGGCACTTTTGTGCATAGAGATTTATTTCCAACACACAAATATACACAATTTAGATTATTCTTAATCTCCATAATATTAATAATAATAAATATTAAGAATTGTTACATAGAAAATTAAAACAAATTTATAAAGTTTGGTCTCTGTGGCTGAGTTTCTGCTGGCAGCATTTATTCGCTGTATTGCGATACTTATTCGTTGAGTAAAGAAAGCACCAGCTCTGGCGTCCCGGTGCTATCTTACTCTATTTAAATTAATGAAACGTGAAGTAATCTTAAGAAAGAAATACAAAATTAAAAAAAGTTACAAAAGTTCCTCTTAAACATTTGTTTGATCCAAGATCCACAATAAATGCTATTAAAGCCATTTATATAGTCTAACTTCTATTGTATATTGGGATATCATAATATATTTGGACACAACAAATCTAATTAGAAACCACGACAAATCGGGCAACTGATCGGCCAACAAAACGCATAGCCCGAACACACCCGAGCGTAAAATATGAAGAAAAAAAAACGTTGTAACTGAAAGGCACAAAAGGCTGTAGTAATTAAACAACGAATGGGCCCTTCGACAACAGACGACAAGGTATAACAACAACTACAATAGAACAACAAAACAACAGTATTTTTGTGTGCCCCTGACAGAACTGGCTGGCTGCGATAAGCGGTGTACAAACCTATACAATATATATTCCATTTTTATACATTACTCTGACATTCTTAATGGTTGAGTGTATGACTGATGACCAGGGTTCGAATACTGGAGGGCGCTGGCGTTGCGATTGTACTAATAAGAATATTCTCTATGGTGATTCTAACAAGAACGCTGAACTGCTGGACGTGTTGAATACACCAGTGCCGGATCTACATCTTATGCTATCAGCCTTTCTTTGTCCCCCGATAATACACTTCTATCAGTCAATTACGTCCCATGGGGCTGTAAGAGTTGAATCACCCGAGGAATATCGTATATTAAGTCCCGTCGTTCGTTATTCTTTCAGCATTCAACCGATCGACATAATATAATCCCACGAATATGGGTTTATTGGTCTTGTATTACTTCTATGCATGTATTTAAAGTAATTAATTCATTAAACATATAAGTAATTAAATAATAATTACTTACAGAGAGGAAATGCTGTAAGCATTAAAGATACACTGCCACAGTGACCGAACTTTTTAAATTTATTTTAATTTTCTATTTATCATTTTTTTATTATCACTATTTAGATTAAAAATATTGTAAATAAATTAACATTTAAGTAACTAATATAATACTTTAATGTCGGTTACATTTTTAAGTTATCTTTTCCTAATAGAGCATCATTGAGTAGATTATTGTAAGCCATATAAAAAGTCTTCGCCACAAAAACAAGATTCCGTTTCAGTAAATAAAAGATCATTTAAAAATGGCTCACAAAGCCTTCTTTAACTGAACCGAGTCATGGCTACTTATTTTGAATAAAAAACGTATCAGTTGCCCCTTGGATTACCCAATAGGAGGTTTAATTACCGAACAAAAAATGATACAAAAAGGTACATAAGGCGAGCGAGGAAAATCGGTTTAAATTAGAATCTAGCATATGTCGGGAGGGAATCGAAAATGGTTAATTAATTTTGTGTGAGGGTGGATACTGTACATGATTTGGAATATATAGAATTCGTTACAATAAGACAATTAGTTCGATGATTAATGTGTTTTTCGGTGTACTTTTGAAAACCTTCCTTATATTTTAAATGATGCCACACTTTTGACCGCTTTCGTGGCGCGGTAGTATGTTTAGGATAGATTCCCAAAAAAATAATAAAATAATAAACCTGGTTGTTTTTTTTCATATGTTCTCGGAGGGTAGCAATGCTCTGCGTAATACGAACTTTTTTAATCGAATCTATCGCATTGGCTAAGACTTAAGATAGTTATATATTTAAAATTGTTATATCCTTAAATAATATAAAATTAGATACAAAACTACCGAACTTTTGTACGATTTTCACCAATACATACTATGCTTCCCGAGGAAGGTTGAGTTATATACCATTTAGGTTTTATATAAATAATACGTGGGTTGAATAGTTAGTAGGCTAACACATAGATGGCGCTAATATTATAAAATAAATAGTTTTTAGTTAGTCCTAACCTTCAATAGACACGTGTATAAACTGTCGTAGGTACTATTAGTTTGTGATATTACCTATAGATGTTTGTTTAAAAAACTGGATAAAAAGAGTTTCATGTGTTAATAAATTATTGTTTTTTGGCGAAAAATACTATTGAAGACAAGGTTTGGCTTGATAAACATTATTCGGACTTGGAAAACATAACGTTCGCTGTTGAAGAGGTCGGAAAAACTCTTCCGAAATGGTAGCAAAAACGTTGTAGTTATTAATTCTTAGTTTAGAAGAAACTATATTACTATTTGTAGTATGGTTTTAATAGGAGCATAAAGCGATACTAAAATGCTAAAGTTTTAAGACGTAGCAGGTTTGATAAGAGAAAGCAATCAAACCGTGTACAATGCCCGCCCCGTCTTAATTAATATTAAGCGGACTAGCGCCGCCCCCGACACTTGGAGGGTGCCTTTAAAATAAACATTAACATACAGTAGTTTTACTAACGTTTATATTTATGATATGTTACCATAGATTTCTGTTTGGTTTTATATAGAATTATTAGTTGGTTATATACTGACTTTAAAATTAGTCTTCGAAAATTATTATGTTCAAAAATTATTTATTTAACATAATAATATAATAAATTCATGATTCGTACATTAGAAAACCATAAAACTATTTAAATGTCTATATAACGTGTTCCGTCAACTCATTTTTGAAACAAATGGCGCTCATGAAAGGTTTCTTATAACATTGCTTCCGTATTCTCCGGATTTGGCCCCCGGCGACTTTTTCCTGTTCTCAGACCTCAAAAGCATGCGCCGATGAGGAGGTTATCGCCGATTTTAAGGCTAAAGACAAATCGTACTATAGAAATGGTATCGAAGATTTGTATGACCGCTCTCGATATAATAAATAATAAATAATTAAATGATATTGTATCAAAAAAAAATATTTTTTTTATAACTAAGCCTACTTTTGCCCACCCACTGCAAACTAAAACGCTTAGCATAATAAACATATATTATATTTCTAACTATAGTAATAAAGATTGTATTCATTAAATATAATAGTAAAACTATTTCATTATGCAACGATAGGCCGCTACAACGATCTCTTCCAACCCTAAATCAAATGATAAAAAAAATAATTGTGAAGAAGTGTGTAAGAATATATTTTATAATAAAAAATCAATTAGCACAATTAATGTAAACAACGAAAAGCTTACCAAATGAGAGAATTAAAGCAAATATAATTAGTATTGTCTTTGTCTTTAATCTAGTTAAAAAGTTTTTTCTTCAAATATAATTAATTTAATTTTTAATACTATTTTTAAAAAGATACATTGTCTACGTTAGTGCGGAAGATTTGTAGATTTTTTAGATAGATACTATTAATTAACGTCTTTTCAAATAATACAAAATTGGGCGAAAGTAAATCTTTTAAAATTGAATTACCTATTTCCGATAACCAAAGCCTACATAACACGGAGCTTAATTCAAAAGCGAACCGAGTCACGCATTTGTCGCACAACAGATTGTCAACTGTCGTTTTGTTGTCGATTTATTAATGCATTTAAACAAAGCAGCCACCTCAATTATCGACAGGTACGTTTGTTTGTTCATTGTTTACGGCACAATGGCTGACAACTGTCACGATGCAATCAATTAGATTTTGCTGCGACTGCGCTAGTTATATAGAATTTTTAATTTTGTTCCAGTTATATAATTTCAAAACTGTACGTTTTAAAATATAATTAATTATAGAATACTAATATTTATCAACAATTCTAACCGAGTGTGTTTCACCTATATTTAATTAATATTTACACTAAGTTAATGAATGGCAACAGCAGGAATTAGCTATTTAAAGCAGCTTGATATGACAGAAAAGCTCCTAATAGTAAAAAAGTGTCACCATTTATTCAGTTTCGCATGTGTGATAAGAGTGTGAGTGTGTGTGTGTGTGTGTGTGTGTGTGTGTGTGAGTGATAACTTTGACACGCGCACAGTTTGTAGTAGGTACAAACTATACAAAAAAATAATCTCAAATAAAAATAGTTTTCCAAAGTAAATACATTGTATCAACCTATACAATTGCACTATGCCACACACAACTAACAAAAGATCTAAAAATAACAAGACAGAACAATTTTAATTTAGAAAAGTTAGACAATAGATCGCTAACAAAGAGCTAAGCTCTAAACTGAAGCATTTATAGAGCCACAGCGCGAAAAATGGGCGGGAAAAATAGAAAATGGCGCTTCCTCCGCGTCACAGGCAGAATGGCGCAGGTTTTGTTACTCTTACGAGCTTCGTGTCTGGTTTTCAGAGGGTTTAGGGGTTCTGAAATTTATTAACATAAATTGCAGTAGGTTTTAAAAGAGTTTTTACTTTCTATTCGGTTCTGCAACTCTATGCACCAATTGACATGAGCTGTGCAATTGTTATGTTGAAGGTCAGTTTAAGGATAAAACTGGCTTAGACTCAATCAAAGTAATATGCCAGGCACCAAAGATAGTAAAATCAGGAGCCAAGATTCCATGCTTCTTTGATAATTCTTCTTATAGAAGGAAAGTGATCAGTCCTATATATCCGTCGTTTTGTCTGGACGATGTTTTCTTTATACGAGCAAGTGGTAAAAGGGATTTTGAAGGGGCGATGTCAAGATTTATAATTCACGTCAGGAGATTATTTGAGAACCACTATGCAGATTATACGCGTAGTCGTTTATCATTTTAATGCGTTATTTTATTTCTTAAGATATAGAAATAAACTGAAATATATGTATGATATTTACTATAGGTAAAGGTTAGAGTGGGTCAACATGGATATATAACCATTCCGTCCCATAACCGTTTCCGTAAGTATAACGAAATACGCAAACAGTTTTCATTATTTTATAACACGGTAGGTCTTAAAACGCATTTTGATATTACGCGATTTTCGTCCTTCGTATAACACGGATATTCCCCCATATAACGCGGGGATTACACACATTATAATTGTCTAAATTTATAAAGATTTGTACGCACCTATTACGTTCATAACGTAGTTTTTTTAATATTCGATTCAAATACCGAGTCGAGAAAAGTTAAACATGATTGTACATAACGCGTTATATGGGGTCATACAAGCGCGTTATGCGTAAATACTCATACAACGCGGAACTAATCTACCATTTTATAGAAGTTTAGTTATTTCTTGTTTAAAATATTATACAGCAACACATAGCTTTAAAATCTCGGCTAGCGTTTGCTTACGTCCGTTGATTAATTCGGTGGCAGGACACCCGCTGCGAAACCCCGTCGCTTGATTGCGGGACTGTTTTTTTAAAGGACACAACTTTTTGGCAACCTTTTTAAAGCGATTTTTTTACCAAAAACACCGCGCTTCAATTTTATGTGATTCATGTTTTGATTAAGAATCACTGAGGCGTTTAAATTGTCAAGGATTTTTGCTGTATTTCGGTCTAATAAGAGGAAAGTCTGAATCACTTTTTATGGGCTATGTTGTACAGTTAATGAGTGTGTCGTTTAGTTAAGCGCGTTAATCTCAGGAATTCTGGTACGGATTGGAATTGCTTTTGTGTTCGATAGATCACTTATATGGCACCACAGCTTATACATATATAATTAATGTATAAATACAGGCTTTATAATCGAAGCAGCCTGATAGCAATGTTAGTTGGCTTTAGCGACTCTCATCTCAGAGATTGTAGGTTCGATCCCCGGATGTGCACCAATGGACTTTATGTCTACACCTTTAACATTAGCTCAAACGTTGAAGGAACTGGAGCGCGTCGACAGCGTGTTTCAAGCACAGGAGGCCGATCAACTTGCATATTAGATTGATAAATCTGAGGCCTAGACTTAAAAAGGTTGTAGCGCCACTGGATTATTTTATTTTTTTAAATCGAAGTTAACTTAGCCCCATACGTACCTACTAAAACCTTTACATTTAAGTACCTACTTACTCAACAATTCAGCAACAAGTTACTAACAATGACTTTACTCATAAAACATGATTTGCGCTTTCCATAGTTAGATTAAGATTTCGTTAAGATAGGCTTATGTTTTATAAGGTTTAGTGGCTTACCTTGGATCTTGAAGCAAGTTTTAAATCTGATTTACATTTTAAGGAATAATATCTTACCTAATCGCTTAGAGATCTCCGAATTGTGCATCTTGGGGTTATCCTGGGCAATTTTCCGCCTTTGGAGCCTCGACCAGACCATGAAGGCGTTCATGGGTCGCTTTATATGTTCTTCCTGACCCTTCTTGCTCATGACAGCCTCCATGCTGCCAATGCTCATGGACATAGGCGCCATGGGAAAATGGCTCACGCTGTAGCCCCTGTCGCACATTGCACCAGCGGCACTGAAAACAATGAAATAGTATGATATAAGTACCAATGTATAGGTAATTGACAACTCATAGTTCCCTTCTCCCTAGTAATAAATAGTTATCATTTCTTTAGTATATAATACATATTTGGTTTTGAAACAAATACGTGCGTAAATTTAATTTATAAAAAAATAAATCAGTGGCAACTACAACCTTTTAAGGTGCCTGATACACACCGTCGACTTTTTGGGTCTAAGGTAAGCGAATTTTAAATGTGCACAATGCATATAGAATAAAGTCCATTGGTGTACAGCCGGAGATCGATCATACGACCTGAAGGATATGAGAGTCGCACGCTGAAGCTACTAGGCCAACACTTCGCGTAAAATGAAATACAGTATTAAGTCTATTTTAATTTGGTCATTGTGAATCATGCGCATTTCACAGGTCAACGAACCGAGAATTTAAGATTAAGTTCAAGGCTAAACTTAAAGTGTCGTTAGGTTCAATATTACTTCAATTGTGAATTATATATAAATTACAAGTGAGCTATCAGAAACAGCATCGAAAAATTTATAAAAATATGTAGTTTTGTATATAATCTTAAATGTATCAACGAAATATTTACGAATAATTTAAGATTTTCTGATTTCTGCTGACTTCAAGAAAGAGCTACATCACTATTTCAATTCTGGACTGGTTAATAAGGTATTATTATAAATTCCGATCCCGAAAATAAAGATGAAAGACGCGCAATGGCGAGTATTATTTGTGTGCAACTGTAATACGCCTGCCGATACCTTCCCAGCGGGGAATAAAAGACAATCATGGCCCAAATGAATCAACTAAAGTTATGCCAGAGTTAATAATTGTATCCGAATTTTCTTTCTTTAACTCATGATTGTCATTGATACCAGTATAGTTGAAGGTCTACAAAAGTTTATATTTCAGGTATAAATTATAAAACAAAAGTCAATTAAGATAAAATCTAACTACCACTCGTGTCTCAGAAATCATCGTCTATACGAAGCAGGGTCGTTTATTAAATATCTTTAGACTAGTAATTTCTAAAGAATGGTGAAATAAAACTACCACGGTAATCGCCCGATAAGTTAACAACTGCTTAGCAGCTTTGGTTACAGCTATTAATTAACGACTCTGAGGTACACAATAAAAGTGTATCAAGCTTTTTTCTAAATTTGAATTGCACGATGCAAATCTATCATAAACATGATGCTTAAGGGTTGGTGGTTGTTGGTACATGTTTAACAGTAAATATTAAGCCCTATTAGTAATAGGATAAGGGAACAATTAATACAGGAACAATAGGAAATGTTAGACTGATAATATTATAGATACATACCTACGTTGCCTTTCAGTACAAACAAATAGTTTTTTTAGCACACACAAAACCGTCACGTAATAAAATGGCATTATTATTATAATTTGAGAATAATAAATTCACATTGGCAAACACGAAAATAATTACAAGAATGTCTAAACGACTCAACAAAGCGAAAGAGAATTGGAAATGTAACGTGGCTACCGCCAGTGTCCAAAATTATGCACTAGGTACCTTCTACAAAATTTTAAAGATAATTTTTAATTTAAAAATTAAATGTTTTAGTTTTTTCGGAACGACAAAATGGTAATGTTATAGCTTATAGATATGAGCATAGACAATCGATAAACAATATATGTACTAATAAAAAGAGATAGATTTTGAATTGCAATATTAAAACACATTCAAGTTTTTCGAATGACAAAATGGTTATAGTAAACTAGTTTAAACATCTGAGCATAGACAATTTACAAAGAGTAACAGTGTTTTGTTTTTAATTTGAAAATCGATTCAGTCAGTTAAGTGTACAAAAATTATTTTCTCTTTGTCATAATTTAATATTTGATTTTGTAATATTTAATATTGAGAACAAAATTAAAGAGCATAAGGCCTGAAGTTGCATGACTTGGGGTTGGGGTGACAAAATATTTTGTAATCCCTTGAGAGAGAATTTGTTGAGTAATTAATTGTGGGGTATAAATGGTTATTAATTTTAATTAATAAGAGGGAAAGAGAGAGTTTGATCTTTCAATTTAATCTGTAGGTATAGTGAGGTTACTAAATGTGACAAGACTATTGTATTATTTATAGGTTGTTATGTACTCGTAGTATATACCTACCTATACGACGGGACAATTAAATTAATAAATAATTGATACATATTATGTGTCTGTGGTCTTTTTCTAAATTAAAGTACGTACTTACGTATAAATATATTTAGACTTTTGTCCTCAAACCCGAAATAATTGTTATTACCGCGGGAAATCGAACTTAGGAACTTAATGTAGATTTACGTAATGTTATAGCGATTTTTAAGGATTATAAATCAGTGGCTCTACATTCTTTTAGATCTGGCCCACAGATTTCTGTATGTTTCATAATAATTATTTGTCAATATTATAGGCAAGTTGGTGATCTCTCCTGTGCCTGACACACGCTGTCGACTTTTTGAGTCTAACGCAAGTTTCCTCACAATGTTTTCCTTCACCGTTCAAGTTAGTATCAGAAGCCACTAGGCCAACTAAACAATGCTCTGGAGGATAGCAGTTTTAAAAATCAAGGTATATATACAATTTACCAAGATTTATCCAAAACAACAGCATAAAGCTAAAGATCTTAATCTTAAAGATTATATAACTCCAGTTTTCAACCAATTACAGAGAAATCTTAAAATACTTTAATACATCATTAAAAAGGGGAACAAGTGTCGTGTCATAAGCAGCCAATTTGAGTCCCTCTCATATTTTCCGCTCCCGTAGTCGCAATAATTGTCGCAACGATATTAGACACGTGGTACACAATTCACCTATTGGGGCTTACCTCTTATTAGAGTTTATGAATAAAAATATTAATAATATTCACGTGAAAAACTATATAGCATATGCGGTGACATTTTTCTTTAATTGGTGAATGAATTTCCAATAATAGCGCCTATAACAACTATCTGTGTTGGTATTTTTGTAAGTTTGTGTATTTAATTTTTGTTATATTACTTCTTTACTTTGTGATATCTTTAATTTTTTTATAGTATAGGTAAATGAGCCGACGGAACGCCCTAAATGGGCAGTCATCGCAGCCCATGGACATCATTTTAATGGGTGCGTTGCCGACCTTTGTTGGAAGGAGTATGCTTTTTAAACAGTTGGAGGAAGTATCTACAAGACAAACCTTCTAGTCTATTTAATTTCGCATTTGCAGCGATCCCATAATATTAGCAATAACTTCCATCTAATTTTCGTGTGTAGGTATATAATCTGCGTTTGTAATTGAAGAGTAGATAGGTACTTCGATATCACCTACAATGTGCATACAATAAGTAAATAAATACGGTGTCCCAAAGAAACTTTCTTACAGGAGTATTGCCATAAATAATAAATATTTTCTTAAAGAAAAAGTTTGTTTTGAAATCACAATAGGATGTATCACGCAACTAAGAATTTGTTCCAAATTTTTCCTATACATACATACATACAACTGTCATACGTACATCTTTGTATATGTGTATACTTATAAACTGTCTTCTTAATATCGTATACAGTTAAAGGCATTTTAATTAAACAAAATTTATGTCATGCCATGGCAAGTAATTTGCAGTAATATGTCAAAAATCGTAATCATTTTACCAAAAGTACGCCGCCAATTTCGTATTTAAAACAGCTACAGTAAATTATAAAGTGTTAAATAAATATGCGAAGGTATTAAATAATATGTAATAAGTTGAAGTTCATATTTTTTTAAATTACTTTGAAATAGATTCAAAATAGTTGTAAAGTTTAAGCTTCAACAAAACATTAAAACTTGACTAAAAGTATAGATATAAATATAAAAAGCCTACAATGAAAACAATCAGTCCTAATCCTAATTGATTTATTAATATTAAAAAGAAAATTAAGTAAGTAACAACAGCTAACTAAAAGTTTTGTCACGAGTTTCTAATTTATATTTTTACCAAAATTCCTTTTAATGAAACCCGACAACAAACAAGTTTTCCAGCTCACGTTGCTCCCGGATTTGTTTCCGAGAATATTATATTTGGGTCAAAAAGGCTTTGAGGGGTGGCTGAGTCAATATTTGTCGCCGCCTGTGCAATTCTAACAAGGTAGCCTTCACGAGAATACGCTATTAGTAGCCTTTAACATAATAGATAGAGAAAATGAAGGTTGGACCATCGTATTTTGAGTGTCATTTCGTTGAATCTATTCGCGAAATTTATCAAGTTTAATCACGGGTTAATTACGCAAGTAGGCTTTGGTAAAGGTAAGCAATATATATAAGTATATAGGTAGTATTCAAAAGTCAACGAATTATATAAAAAAATATATAAATATCTCGGGGAAAAAGAAAGAAATCCAATAGAAGGCATAAGCTAGAAAAGTAAAATAGACATAACATTGAGTATGTACATAGATAAGTGTAATGGCATGAGACACTCTCATACCTAAGGTCGTAGGTTCGAACCCCATTCAGCTGAGCATTAATTGCTTTTTCTATCTATGTGCGTATTTCAAACTTGCTTACAGTTACAAACTCAAAAAGACGACGTCGTCTTTCAGGCAAAGACGGCTATTAGTGTCTACTGAATCTTAGTGTTTTTGATTAAAAATTATATTATCCCGTTACATAACACACTGCTATTTTAAATTACTTTGCTTATCTTGCCCAAGCCGCATACAAATATTTGAAGAAGTCTATTAAATATGAGGATGTGCAATTATTTAATCAATTACCGTCTAAAATTCGTAATATTAGCGCTTTTAATCAATTCAAAAGGGCATAAACATCAGTATGAGCCTCGTAGACTAAAATTGGGACGGCTGATGGCGACGTTTTTCGTATTTTGTATACTATTGTTAATTAAAATATAAGTTTATTACACAAAATAAGAGTTGAAAATCAGATAGGTACCTACTTAAGTGTTACTTAGTTGAATATAACGATAATGTGTTAGAAGTATGTATAACTTTATATTTTATAAACATCTGAGTACCTCAAAGTGTGTAATAAAGATATCGTAGAGATTTTACGGAATCAACATAAATAACAAAGTGAAAATAGTTTCATGTTTGCTTAAGAAAGGTTAGAAATACTTCGAATTTCTGTGTTTTTTGACAGGCGTAACAACTTCACAGTGGCATGTCAACTTTCTGTTCAAATATCGATCGATTTAATTTTGTTAGCTTGGAAATGGACTAAAATTTGTTAAATCATATCGAATAACAATATGTTTTTTTACATTGTAACATAATTTAGATTTATGTCAAGAGAGTCAAGAATAACTGGCAAGAAACTCTCTTCTACTCTTTTAAGTAGAAAGATCTCTGTCTTATAAGATACATGTAAGAAGCGACAACCATTACACCATGGGTACAATATACAAGAGGTGATCATTCTTCTGTACCATGTGGGTTTCTCATTGCAGCTTGAGAAATCTGTGTAGGTGGATAACATCATCTCTAGATTTTCAAAAAACCTCGCATAGTAATATAATTATAATAGAAAAAGTGCTTGCGTAGGTACAAAGTACACATGTCAGAAGTGAAACTTCTTTGGGTCTCCTTCAACCCTTTCAGACGTCCCTATCTTTGCCAATAGTCTGCCAGTCTCTTCTTTTTTGTATCAAATCATCAGCCCACCATCTTTTTAGCCTGCCCTCTCTTCTGTTCCTGGATGGTCCCTTCCATTGCGTTCTCATTTTGTATCGTGTTATATGACCAACCCATTGCCAGTAAAGTTTCTAAGCTTGTGTTAAGGCATCGGTAGCTTCAGTTGCTAATTCGGTAAAAAAAACTTATTCATACTGACTAGCCTATATACCATATGCCGACAGCGAATAATGTCTTACTTCGGCCATTCAATGCGCAGAGGCGATGAGAACTTGGAGAAACTGATCATGGTGAGTAACACAGAAGGAAAAAGATAACGTGGCCGTTCACCAACCAGATGGACCGCTAATATGAAAGACTCGTCCTTAAAACTAGACATACACTGACATAAGAGAGGCGCTAGACAGAAGCCGGTAGAAACATATTGTCCGCTCTAGATGCTTCCTTGCTGACCATGACGCTCTCATGAAATATCTTATTCTAGAACATACGATAAACTACTGTAAACCACTCACCGACTTTACTAAAATCATTAGCACACGTCAACCGAAACAGTCGAACAGAAATATTTGTTTTAACATTACCCACTTGAATGTAGATAAATACTTTTATATTTTCCTTATGCAAGAAGACCCCCCCACAATAGGTGTAGTAGAATATCAGCCTCTCAAATATTTTAATGTCAATTAAATATACCAATAAGATTTGTTTTAATCGGATAAGAACTGTAATGTATTTGGTACCTACTGGTACACTTGGTTTACAATAATAATAAAGTTTATTTGCCTCTTTACAATATTGAATTTCACATGCAGCAGGTATTGACCATCTTTGTGACAGGCTGGTGCCTATAATAGGACCTTTTTTATGTTACAAATGGGCAGGAGGGTCACCTAATGTTAAGTGACACAGCCGTTCATGGAAACTTGCAATGCCAGAAGGCTTGCAAGCGCGCTGCCGGCCTTTTAAGAATAGGTACGCTCTTGTCTTCAAGGTCCCTAAGTCGAATTGGTTTGGAAATACTTCAGTGGGCAGCTGGTGCCACATAGTAACGGCGCGTCAGAAATTGCCTCAGAAACGCTCAGTTGTGGAACGACGGACGTCAAAGTGATACAGGTATGGTATTTTGTATTCTGCCTTGACGTCCGATGATGAAACTCAGCTGCAGGTATTAAAAATACTATAGGAGGTTAACAGGTCACCAACCTTCCATCGCGCACAGAAAATATACAAAAACATGACTACATACTATGACTAAACTAAATAAAACTAAAGCGTGAGTGTTTGAGAGTGTGTGACTATGTGTGCGGGTGTGTAAAAGAATTTAATATAATGCATCTCTGCATTCCGAAAAAACTTAAAGTACAGTGAACGAAACACATAATTCAAAGTAAGACAACATGAAACGTTAAAAACCGACTATTGACAACGTCAAGTGAAGTTCTAGTGAAGGCATCGCTAACTAGCTGCGCACACGCACATCATCGTCTGTTTGCGTCGGCATCTTCCAAAGGGCGGATTGTTTCAAGCCGTCTACACACTAATACATTTTAACGTGAATATTGTGCAAACTTAAAAGTAGCTGTAAAACATAAATTTAATTTAATTAAAGGGCTTATATTTTTTGTTGTTTTTTCTTAAGAGCATATAAAAAACAAAATTAATTTATAATAAAATTTAAGAAAAACACCATACTATGTCAATTATCTCTACAAACCGTAATTGGTACCTATCTGTATGCGTGTATTAAAAATAAATAACTAGAAAATGACGTCGAAATTAAAACTTAGCCAGAACTTGATAATAAACTTAGCCACCGCTTATTGCAAACGTATTCACTTTCGAAGCATATAGAATTATTTATATAACATACTAAAAAAAATATATCCGATAGAAAATATACCATATGTTATATTTTCTATCGGATATATTTCCCTTTAAAAAAAATGCCTATAAGATTCTTCTTAGACAATAGACATCTTCTGTTATAACGATTATTTTCAATTTCTTTCTCCACGTTGCCATGCATTGAGAAATCTAAGAATATATATACTATATAGGGTATATTTATTCTAAACAAATGAAGTAAGTATGTAATAAGTACGTAATTATCGAAATAACGGTGATTTGATATGTTTTGGTATGTCGTGAGACAGATTAAAGAAATATCATTCATATATATCTAGGTATAGCATAGGTAGGTACATTATTATAAAATAAAACAAAAGCTGAACCATTACAACCTTTTTAGGTCTGGACCTCAGATTTTTGTATCTGCTCCATTTCGTAACGTTCGAGCACATGTTAAATGCGCACATAGAAAAAGAAGTCCATTGGTGCATAGCTAGGGATCGAACCTACGACCTCATGGATGAGAGTCGCACGTTAAAGCCACTAGACCAACACTGCTCTCTCATACATAATTATAATTCCTAAATTGATTGCTGAATGCTTATTCAATAATGGGGGCAAACACTTCGCACTAATTATGATTATTATTTTTTTTATGTCGGTAAATACAATATTTGACTAAAGCAACTAAAAAACTTGAATCTAAGACCGTTTACATCAAAACTAAACGTTCAACTTTCATTTGGGACTTGTAAAATTAATATCCTGTAATACATCAATATCTTCAGAAACACAAAATTACTTTAAAATAATAGCCTTTTTAATAATTAAACCCTAAACGACCAAACAAAATATCCATCAAAGGCAGGCCGCTATTGTAAAAGTGTATAAATTTTATTATAGTTATAAAGGGCTTTATTGGGCCTTCGCACTAATTGAGATGTTTGCCAATTGGGATCATTGAGAGGTTCTTGTAACCAAATTGTTGGGTAATAGGACCCTTGAACTATCGCACGAAGACTGCGGAAATATATATTTGTATGTATAGGCTTATTTGTATTAAAAACGTGTTAACATAACGATATCGCCTAATTACCACGGAATAATGCGCGTGATAAATCTGTATAGAAATACCTACGGGTTGCCTGGAAGAAATCATTAGATACCTAGATGGTGTTTTTTTATTGTTTTTCTAGTTGTACTGTTTTCTTGTAGGTTTATAAATAAATGATGTTACAACAGTAATATGATTGTATTTTATTTAGTTTAATTTTTAAACTTAAATTAAAAGGTAGGTATTGTATTTACGAAATAATAAAACAATTAATTAATCAATTACTTTTACAGTATATAAACGCGTTTATATAGGTAATTTAAATTTAAAGCTAAAATATTTTGAAGCCTAGCTGCAACAACACGTAAGAATCACAAAATTTGTTAATTTAAAGCGCTATGATTATAAAAAGTATTGCAATTTTTTTCATTATAATTAATATCCACTAATAACTACAAAGCACAGTGCATAGGACGTACATAATGTATTGCTATCAAATGCTACCGCTGCTCTCATCCCAGAGGTCGTAGGTTCGATCCCCAGTTATGCACCAATGGACTTTATATATGCGCATTTTAACATTCGCTCGAACAGTGAAGGAAAACATCGTGATAACCTTCTTGTCTATTCGATTGAGAAATTATCATGAAACAGATACCAAAAACCTGAGGCCCAGACCTAAAAGAGGATGACTGATTTATTTTTATTTTATCAAATGGTACCGTCGGATATGCGTGGTCAACAAAGCTCAATTTTCTTCACTTAACTATAAAATATAATCCCTTATTACGGTATCTTATTTTAATTATTTGTAAATTACATACATACCTACCTATGTCTGATTTATATTTACTTACCCCCCGATAAGGAACAGACATTTCTGCGTCACAGATTTCTTGTGCCTAAAACGGTTAATGGCCTTGTGTTAACTAGAGAGCCACCTCCCGTTTTATTATAATGCTTAATATTATGTACCTACCTAGGTACAAAATTATAAGTTTATTATTGGGAGTGAAGTGAAACGGTTTTATGTGTACCTACCTAAATATCACAAATTTCTGTGAAATCGAGTTTAGATGAACAGATACAGAGAAATTAAAAAAAATTATTTTATAAAATAGGTTATAATTAGGGTATGCTTTTTTATTTCAAAATATAATGGTCCGCGCTTCTGCATAGGAACAGAAATTGCTTAAGTACTCAGAGGTATTATTTGGTACGGTACAACCGTATGGTTCTTAATATTAAGAACCTTAAAGGACTCGCAAACACCTGGCTTTCCTGGTTTCTAGAGCTGGACTTGCAAGTCAAAAAACCGGCGGTACACAAACATCTCTACCTATCGTAAGAATAAAAATACGTAACATGTTTTCATTACCGACGTGAAGTGTTGTCTTATAAGAATAAATAAAATACCTACTTTATATCGATTCTTTCCTTTAAGAAAAAACATTCAAATATATAACATTCATATTTTCCTCCTATAGTTTACTGGATAATTGCAATTGCTCTTAGCAGTGCTAAAACATTTTGAAGAGAATTAATAATTTAACATAGATTGCATATCTTCAATATTGTTTCGAAATATTAGGTAGGTATATAAAACATAATCGGATTTTGATGGGTTCGAAAAAACAAAAGCAATTCCTCCTTTTAGACATAGGTACCTTATTGTTTACAGATAAATCAGCTGATTACATTTCAAGATTAACAATTGTATAATCGCCCGCGCTTCATTAAACACGGTTAGACAAACGAGATCAAACCCACAAGGAAAATTCTAAAAGCAAAATAGAAAAACACAGCCCCATAGCGAATCAATTGGTGACAGGTTCGCTGACACCGCATTGTTCAAGGACGTATCTTTCCCATTACCTCATTAGGTGACCGCTGGCACGGTGGTGTAGCTCAAGATCCAGTGTGACCTTCGTTTACTCGCCAAAACACAACACAACACAGCGAAAACAATCGAAAAACGTTAGGATACTCAAATAACACGAATCGCGACCGTCGAGCGCCTGCCGTGGCTTACAATGGCGACAAATAATGCGGCGAGCGCGGCATGCGTCGACACAAATCGAGTGATAAAACTCAGAGTTCTCGGCGAATCAGAGCGCGGCATTACGCCCACGAAAGCTGGCTGCGATTTCTCATTGGCCAAGCAACTGCCATTACCTTACGGATGTTATTATGCAGAAGAGCCTCGAAATTCATAAGAATTTAAGCGTTTACCAGCCCAGTCACAATGCAAATTGGTTGCGCGCTGTGTGGTATGCACTGTTTTTGCTTTTGTTTGTAAGTTGTAACTGAAGATTATTTTGGTTGATATGACAGTTATAATTACCTTTTCAAAGGGTATAAATGCAACACCTGTATGTAAAGATCGAAGATAATGGTTGACATTGAATAGAATAAATTAAAATACAATATTTCATGATAGGTTAGATAACTTCAAGTATTTTTAACTGAATGTGGGACACATTAAATTACAAATTACATTTGAGGTAACGAAATATATTAGAGATAAATATAGTTAGGAGAACCGTTTTAATAGATATTCAAATAAAATAAATTGAAAATAAAAATAGCAATTTATTCGAGTACAATAAAATACATATTATGTTTTACCTAGTGTAAAACATAATATATATTTTACTCGACCTCCGACGGAGTGAAAACCTCCTCCTAATTATTCCACTTGTATCTATTCCTGGCGACAATTTTCCAATTCTGCTCCGCTTTCCCTTTTATTCCATCTTCCCAAGTTTCTGGTGGGCGTCCTCTCTTTCTTCTTCCCACTGGGCCATTAACAGATATTATTAAAGTAGGTACATAGTTTTAAATTTAAACATAAAATTTCTCTGAATAAAACGTAAGTGTTTGTGCCACTAAACTTTGACTTAATAAAGTTACAATTATAAATGAATTTTAGTTATTTACCAGTTTAAGCACATATGATCTGTTGAAGCATAATTCCAGAGGTGACAAGCTTAAGCCTAATTGTATTTAGCAGATTGTAACCGTCAGATTAACCCTAAGTGTATGGTAGCGGTAAAAATATTGTCGCTCAGCGCAAAAAATAATGTATAAAATCAGCAATATAGGTGCTGTGGTAGGAGTGGTGGTGGTATGTGTGTAATTAAAAAGAGTGGCGGAGAGTTTCTTGCCCGCTCTACGCCCGTGACTTGCGAACTGGTAGAAAATGTATATTAGAATCAATTTAACATCTGTACTGTTGCGTACATAAGTGTACTTGGTTACCTATATGAATGAAGTTATTTTTAGTTTGAGCTTGACTTTGACTTTACTCATTAAACCTTATAGGTTAGATTATATACCTACCTACATCTGCATTATATTTAAACGTAAATTGTTAAATTTGTATAGTAGTCTAGCTGCCTATTCAGGTGTTGCACAGAGACAGAGAATGAAGAAAGGAAAAGAGGAAGACATAAAAAGAGATGGGCAGACGATATAAATAGAATAAGAGAACAAATTGGACGAGAAGAGCTAACAATAGAAAATAATGAAAGCATCTGGAAGAGGCCTATAGGTACGCGCTGATCACCAAAACCGACACACCTGGTGAATTACATTAAGTTATGTAACTTAAACAAGTGTTTATGTATAATATTCTGGGTCTCAGCAATAAAGGTATTAATAATAATAATAATTATTGATGTGTATGTGTGTAAAATTTGTGAAGTCATATTTTCTTGTACATTGCATACATGTTGTTTTAGGACTTACAAATAACTACAGCTATGTCTGAATATTACCCATAGCGTTTCCACGATCATATTCTCTGTCCCTCAGTGTCAGTTATACTACAATAACTTTTCTAAGGGAACATACAATTGTGTTAAAAAATCAATTTCATTGTAAAAATATTCTTATTCAATAAACGATTGATTCGTCACACTTTGCATAACACTGAAATATTTTATGAAGTCACTATTCAAATACATGAATGGGTATAATCGAACGGTTATTAAAGAAAAACATCTTTCAATCGATTCCTTCGATTGCTAACGGTTTACATTGTAATCCAAGTGAAATATTAACATATGTCTATCATCCATATGATCCAATTTAAAATTCATGCAAATTTGAAAACGATATTCCACATGGCTACCGTGAAAATTGACAATTGCGCGAGGGCAACTCGCGCCCCCTAGGTGTCGCCAACAATGCACAAAGTGCGGTCTACTATGCGCCATACGCAAATTAACTGTGTATCCATTGAATTTTTATTGCCAATAAAAAAATATCCATTCATATGCCATTCATCGATTCGTTACCCGTACATGCGCGGCTATAATAGAAATTTAAATATCGCTAAATGATTTTTGCATATGACAACCCAATAATCCCATACACATGCAGATTTGTAGGCAGGTAGTTAAACCAATTGTTAAATTAACAAGGGAACTTAACAGACCGTTACATATTCGTTTATTGATAAAATCAATAAATTTGCATCAGAACGTTGGCAATAAAAAAATAATTTCGTTATAAATAAAATTACGATTCTTGTACCGTTAATGAGGCGTTAAAATATAGCACTTATAAAGTTAATTACCTGTGTAAAATTGTATTTACAGGATTTATGTTTTATTTGAGTAATGTATACCTATCTATCCTTATTTTACTCATAAATATCTACTGTTTAAATAAAAAGCTTAAAGTAACCTTCCATTAAGCTATGTAATTGTGTCTAAGTCCTTGACTTTACGTTATTTAATGCCTTCTCTTATAACATATATACCACACACAACATATATACATTATATTAATTTAAAGTAAACCTCTTGTAACCTGAGTTTAGATCATCTTTTTTTATATAGTACGGGTAGAAAACGGGCAGGAGGTTTACCTGATGTTAAGTGATTCCGCACATGGACACTCAATGCCAGAGGGCTCGCGAGTGCGTTGCTGGCCTTTAAATAATCGGTCACTCTTTTCTACAAGAACTAAGTAGAATTGGTTCGGAAATAATTCAGTGAACAGCTGGTTCCACATACTGGTGGTGCGCGGCTTAAAAAACGTTCAGTTGTGGAACGACGGACGTTGAAGTGATATGGGTGGAATTTCGTATTTTGCCTCGACGTCCGATGATGAAACTCAGCCGCAGATATTAATCAAAACATCTCCTCTGAATACTCTCCGTGGTAAATACGGTAGAAGATGCAGAGTGACCCCACATCTCTACCAATAGCTCTCTTCCTATATAGGTCCTGGGTTCGAATTATATGTATTAAAAGGCTAAAATACAGCTTCTAATAACATCACATAGCGTCCTATATATAAGATGGGGCCTTAAAATAAAAAATTAAATAAATAATAAAAAATCAAAATTCCAAAAGCATTTGTATATAGCACTGAATTGAGGAATTTAAAATTTCCTATTTACTACTTAAAATTTCTCATTTCATCGAAATTCTAACCAATGGATAAATTGCCAAAAATTAGGGTAGGTACTTTATTGACATTTCTCCGAGGTAAGTGAATGCAATTATCGATTATCAAGTATCGAGTGCTCGCATTTGACATGGAGTGGTCTGTCTCTGATATGTTGTATGCTTTGTCAAGTTACTTATCTGTGTTTAGTTGGGAAATTTGAAGATTAATCGATGCAATTCAATCAAGTCTGGAAACAAGAGACAATAGATGCGCTTTTTATGAGCAATTAGAGATTATGACTCAACGTTTATGTTTTTTCTATAGACTACGATAAGTATCATATACGAATGCTATATGCAAGCGCTTTTCTTTTTATAATAGAAGGTTTCGATTGGAGATCAGCAACACAGCTTTCTTTCAAATATTTATGATAAAGCAACCCAAATTTCGTAGAGATAGAAGGATTAGCTAGACCTGGAAAAGGTACTATAAAGAAATACTTAAAATAAGACTAGGTATTGCTATAAGAGACTTACAGTTTGTCAACGGGAAACGGACCGGAGTACGTTGAACATACCTTCCGTATGTTCTCCGTATCGTCTTAGAATGGAATCCCAGAGAAGGAAGAAAGAAAAGAGACCGTCAAATAAAGAGATGGGAAGACGATTTGCCGAAAGGATAGAGAAAGCAGCTCGTAAAAGAGACGAGTGGAGAAAACAAGAGAGACCTGTGTCGGAAGACAACCTGACCAACTGGCTGCTGTATAGTTATAATGTGTGTTATCGCTTAGGTTAAAAGTTATCTAAACGTATGTATTTGGCTAGTCAATAAAGGCTTTTATTATTATTATATTATGGACCCAATAATATATTCGTTGCGCGTATGTCTCAAACTCAGTGTTTACATTTTACGTATACGTACTAGTGTCCCCGACCATCATAGCAGTGAGGGCGTGAAGCCTGCGAGGTGAGGAAGCTTCTGGAAAGAGAGGACGGTATCTCTAAACATCAGGTAAAACCTCCTGCAAGTTTGCCAATTATTCTATAAAAAAAGGCATCCCTAACCAAATGGGCTTCTAAGTTCGGAAACTGAGTTCCACATTAGTAAAAAAAAACCTGTATTTTAGACTAAAATTATTATGTTCATGAAAATTGTGTTTCGTGTTTGTGTTTAATATTATTTAATTCTAATATCATCAAATGGATAATATAAAAAATAATGAAAGCTTTTCATCCCAAAATAGCTTAATCCCTTATGTATGTGCTATTAGAAGCCATACAAATACAATTATAAGTAAAAAACATTACCACAAATATTCATATGTCTGTTAATACCCCTGGGTTGGTACCTTTTGATCGTCGATAGAGCGTAAGAAGCGTCGTTTAATCCACCTTGATCATTTGGGGATTTTATTTGGTGGATTAAGTTACTGTAACGGAGCGTTTTATATAGCAACTTTTCAAATATTTTTTCTCATATTAACGCAAATTCATTGTGTCGCGTTGGCGATGACTGTTGTAAAATTGAAACGTCGGGTTATTACAGAAATAGTGCAGTGTTGGCCTAGTGGCTTCAGCGTGCGACTCTCATACCTGAAGTCGTAGGTTCGATCCCCGGCTGTGCACCAATGGAGTTTCTTTCTATGTGCGCATTTAACATTTGCTCGAACGGTGAAGGAAACATCGTTAGGAAACCAACATGTCTTAGACCCAAAAAGTCGGCGTGTGTCAGGCACTGGAGGCTGATCCCTACTTGCCTATTAGATTTAAAAATGATCATGAAACAGATTTAGAATTCTGAGGCCAAGACCTAAAGAGGTTGTAGCGCCACTGATTTATTTTTTATCACAGAAATGTATAGAAACTTTTCTATATATATATGTTATAATAATACATATATTCATATACGTGTGTTAAAAAATTATAAAGAAAAAAATACTCTATGTTACTTATTTGTTGGCCATATCAATGTGATTATTATAGAATACATTATTTATGTTAATAAATTATTGGATACATAAATTAAAAAGCTACTCAAAGAAAGTTTATCTACAAAAGTCAACCCAAATTTATTTGAAAGCCTTTAAAAATATAAATCAAATCGCTACAACCTATGAACTGACGTAACCGTGAAGGAGCCAGTAATGAAGTCTTACAATATTTGCGAAAATATAATTGAAAACCTTACTAGTACGTAATAAGCCCTATTTTTGCTTGAATCTAATTTATTTGTTTAGGTGCAATGATATCATGGCATTATCTCGTCTTTGTGCGAAATAAATTCGCCATAAAGCTACTGTGCGGCCAAAAAATTGTCAATTATTTTTTGTGTCGTAGTATATATATATACAAATAAGCTATTAAAAATAAAGGTCTCAATAGCATTTGTTTTAATAGGAAATACTTGTTAGTGTTATCATAAATCATAAATCTTGTGTTTTATCATAAATCACGCCGCTGAAAAGTTGCTAAAAGAAAAAATCTTCAAACTTAAAAAATGATTTCTCTACTCTATAAATGTCTAATAGTCAGCCCTAAATATTCCAAATATGGTGAAATTCTATTTCCATTATACTCTGAAAGGACACTGATAGGTCAAAGTCGTATGTAGGAGACTGAAGAAGATAATTGCGTGTAGGAATTCTCTGGCCAGTAGGGTGGGTGCCTGGACCACGTGGGTAGAATGCCTAAAACTCCCTGAAGGCGTCGAGAATGGAAAATACTCATTACTGGCTAGTGCGTACGGGCATTTGGTACGTGTAAAAAACCAAGGAGGCCATATACAAGATAGAATGACGACGTAGTAAAAATATAGAGGACATCTGATTTCGGAAGCCTAAACGAAGGAACAATTGTCCTGAGGTAGCCTAGTTTTTATGAGCAATAATATATTTATTATGTGAGTAAAGTTTATATACTACCTATACAGACTCGCCCAATAAACCGTTAATTTTTCACAAGCCTAGCCTAGACATCTGTTAAGTACCGTAATCTTTCAATTCGAAATCCAATAATTCCCATTTACTGTTATCCTTTATGCAATTTAATCCACAGACTGTAAATTTTCAATACACTTAAACACACTTCATTAAAAAAAAATGCTATCACTGGACAGAATCACACTTTCTTCCGTTTAAGTGGTTTTGTCGCGACACAATAAACATTGTATCACTTACTCGAGAAACAGACATTTATTTCCAACCTTATTGGTAAGAAATAAGGTTTTATTTGAAAAAATAGCCAACCGGATATAAAAAAAATACTGGCCATTTAAGTCGTATTAACGAAGATAACAATCAGAAATGCAGATTCTGTGGCATAGACAAGTAATGTGGTTGCTTTTGTCAATTTAAAAAAAGGCGGGATTCTTTTTTCATCTGTGCGTAGTTTGTTTAATAAATAAAGAGGATTATTAGTCTGGTTCCCATAAGTTGTCTATTTGTAAAGTACATTGATTGTTACTAAGTATCATTGAATTCCGAACGGAAATGTTTTCGAATGATGAATACTGGAAAAGGTGTTCTTTTGAAGTTTAAGCACCACATTGTCCAATTAAGTATAGTTAATTGTAATAAATTAAGAATATGTCGTCTGTATGTACAGATTAGTTCGTAAAGCGGTTTTTGTGGTGAAATCGTTACATAATGGTATTTTATAATAGTATAACAATTACTTCTAAACGTTTTGAGGAAGTTAAGGTTTTCTTCTATATAGACAACGATATAAAATATACTTAGAGAGTAGAAGACAGTTTTAATAATTTTATTATTAGTTTTACGAATCCACCAGTGGCTTTATTTATTGATTTACCCCGAACTGCTGGAGAACAAAAATGTATTTTTGCATTTACATATTATGTACATCTTAAACCATTACATATATCTGTAAATAAGAAATACATTTTTAAATATTTTCTTCAGACCTAAACACCGGATGACATAAAAAAGGTGGATTCGAAGGGCTAGGTTAAGATTGGAAAAATTTAGAGGAAGCCTTTGTCGAAGGACACGCTGTTAAGAAATAAATAAATAACCATAATAGATAGATAGGGACTAAATATTACATTATATTTAGCATGTAAGCATTAACGGATTTTAATTTTTTTAGACACTGTTTAAATGTACCTTACTACTCGCACTATTGGAGAATATATGCTACAAGCAAAGAAGACGTTAAAAAATAAATATAAATGATCATTGTCACCATGTAGATCGTTGGCGGCGACACGTTCGCCCAAGGTCATAATTATCGAATAAATAAAAAATATGACTTACAATATGTCTAACATATTAATCGTCAGAGTTAAACTGTACAATTCCGTTAGGGGTCAAGTAGTCTCTTTGTGATCATTTATATTTATGTTTTAACGTATTTTTTGCTTGTAGCATATATTCTCCAATAGTGCGAGTAAACAGTGTCTAAAAAAAATAAAATCTTTTAATGCTAAATATAAAGTAGTATTTAGTCCCTACTTATCTATTATGGTTATTTATTTATTTATTAACAGCGTGTCCTTCGACATAGGCTTCCTCTAAATTTTTCCAATCTTAACCTAGCCGTTGGAATCCACCTTTCTGTCATCCTCCCATCTTATCTGCCTGTCTCTCTTTCGGTTCACACTTCCTTGGGTACTCCGTTACGATTCTGTTCCATTTTTGCTTCTTTTCTCTCATCATATTATCCGTCCATCTCCACTTTAGTTGTCGGTATGTTGTATGCGTCATTAAACATTGTTCTTTTCACTCTTGTTGTACTTCTTTCTATACTGTCTAGACAATTTTTATTATATTTCTCAATTGTCCTGTCAATGCCCAGGTCTGACACCCGTACAACAAACATGGCCAAATACACATATTGTGAACTTTTCTCTTTTCCTCCGTAGGCATTTGTCTTTCACAATCTCACCCACACGTCTGGCCATATAATTACAACCAAATGAAGATCTTGGATTAGAGACGTAATATTCTGACCCACGCGATTTGTAAACTGTTTCGCGTTGTTGCTGCTAGATTTGGATTTTTACATCTACCGTCATGGTATTATTTTTTCTCTCGCACGCTTATTAAAGACAAGAATATAACCGACTGTCAGCAAGTAGTTCGTCAGCTGTCCGATAGTTGTTCTCACGGAACTTATTTGTACTATGACCTGTCATATGAAGATTTTACGTCGCCTAGGGTTGGCGCAAGTTCAAAATTGTGTAATTCAGAGGTATAATATTTCCTATGATAATATTGTTATATGATTGGATACATATAGTTACATATAAAGTACAGATTTTTGAGTAACTTTTAATGAAAAAGTATGTTTTATGTTAATTTTAAATTATTCCTAATATTAATTATTGAAACGTGTTGACTAACTGGATGACCTACTAAAATTTAGAAGAGACTTCTATTATTAAAACGCAGTCGTAGTTGGTATTTCAAGTTATTTCTATAGAGAAAAACACAATGTACAGAAAATCTACGTCTCACAGCCATATCGTAAGATGTATTTAGTGACAGCCCTCAGCAATTGCAATCAGGAAGTACAGGGGTGTGAGTATGACCTCAAGTTACAATCGCACGCTATACGATTCTCCAATTGTCAATAGCATTACACGGTATGAATCGATCGACAAAAAAATCCAATAAATATCATACAATTGTATTTAAAGGGTTTTTAAATTTAATATAGCTGCCATTGGGGTTGAATGAGAGACAATCGCCAGAATTTCTGCACTTTTTGGCGATTGTTCGCAGACGTTTGGTGACGGATTGCATTTTTTTGTCTCATTGATAATTTCGCTTTAGAAAAGCAAATGAATTGCTTTTATGCTTTGAAGTGTGCGTTTCCTGGTTTATTTTTAATTTATATTTGATTATATTGAATTGTATTTCACATAAATTATATATAAATAAAAACAATTATGCTAAAAGTATAGCCAAAGATGAAATACATGATATATACAAAATGGTTCAAACATTTACAAAAGGAAAAAAATATTAAAAGCATTTAACTAAGTAATACCAAATTCGGCTATTTTTTTTGTATGTGTATTGTGTATGCTCATGATGCAGGTGATTTAGCGCTATGGATAATGGATATTCTTAATACTCCTTTTAAGAATATTCAGAGATAGCTTTTAATTAATTTATTTATATTCTCACGCCTTTTTCCCGAAGGGGTAGGCAGAGACTCTCACTTGATTCACTTTCACTATTACTTGGTACTTTTAACTTGTCAATGGCCAATATTGTTAGATATATCCTTTTTCAACATTTAATAATTATAAGTAAGTTATCTGAAAAGGGTCGTTTATTCACTGTTCGTAAAAGCTCGAACCAAAAAATAATACAATCCTTTAAAAATTATAGGCGACTCCAAAATGCACTAGAAAGTACTTGGAGTTAATATGCTTCCCAATCATTTGACTCCACGATACAGAGGCCACGTTGGAGCTTTGCTTGAATACATACTGAAGATGGATTAGCTGTATGTGCCCGCAATATTATTCTTACTGCTGGTTCTTCTTTTATATATTTATGTCTATAAAATCATTTTTAAACTTCATTTTGACTTTATCTGACTGATGACTAGCATTAAGTTAATGAACACAATACTAAGACTGTCACATTTAACAATAATATAATACTAACGAAACATTAGAGCAATAAAAACGAAATCTGTATAATTTCGCAATAACAAATACATAAATAGGGATGTCATTTCTTTTATTTATATCGTAGGGAAAGAGATGTGGAAAGGGTGAAGAAGTTAATGGTTAAGATGTGATAATATTAGGGGAAAGTGGGCGTTGCACGTCAGATTTAACAAATTACTTGGAAGACTACAAATACAGTAGAACCTCGATAACGTAAACCTCGGTAACATAAAAACCTCTGTTACTTCAAAAAATACTATGTTCCCTTCCCATCAGAGCCCAAAACCTCTATAACTTAAAATACGCAACCTCTATAACGTAAATAAATAATCTCTGTATAGGCCCTCAGTAACTAAAAGAAATGTTTCCACAACCTCTATAACATAAAATTGTTTGTGAATGAGTCATTTTATAAGAGTGTCAAAACAAATGGTTTCGGTATTTATTGCTTGCACGTGTTTACTAATGTATTGTTAACGTAAACAATACATTACCTATTGTTTGCTTTATCTAAATTCATCAAAGCTTTGCGGCGCGGCGGTTATCTTTGTGACAACGACTTACTTGCATCATAAGTTAATGTGTTAATGTATTCTCCTCTCTATTTGTCATTGAAAATCAAATCGATTATAAACAGTGAATTTTTTAAAACAAAAGAAAATCACAGTTTTTTTTAAGTAGACTAAACCTTTAGTTGTTGTTTTATTTTTATGTAATGTAAGTAATGTGAATAAATATGATTAAATATTTAATTTTCCATCCTTCTGATGCATTCAAGTAAAAATGGGAGGAAGGGTACATAGAAACATGTACATACCTCTATATTAGCCTTTACCTGACATAGAACCTTGATAACTTAAAACCTCGATAACATAAAATATTTTGTGTTTCCCTTGGACTTTATCTTATCGAGGTTCTACTGTATTAGCTTTTATTCCCATTTGTTGGGAGGAAGTGTCGTTATTTATGTTCAAATGTATAAAGAAATTGATTTTATATCATTAATATTAAGCATTAAAATTCAAAGCCTATTTAGTTATTGGTATTATTAATAATAATAAAGTATTTTTTATTTCCATATCTTTTATTTTAATTTCAAATGTTGTTAGTGTAGTTAGTGAACTTTTACCTAATTGTTAGTAGTACCTATTGTTAGTGGCCAGATATATCTCTATCTTTGCCAATAGCATGCCACTCTTTTCCCGCTATTGCTATCAAGTCACCAGCCCACCTTCTTTTTGGCCTACCCTTCTTTTCTCGGATGGTCCCTTCCATTGTGTTGTAATGTTCATCTGTTGTCTATGAATCGTGTTACATGTCTAGCCCATTGCCATTTTAGTTTTCAAGCTTGGGATAGGGCATCGGTTGCTTTAGCGCCTTCTCTAGTCCTAGATTTGGTCCAGATCAAGGCCTACTCGATTTAACGTCACCACCCACGGATTGCCTATATCCCACCATGGCTATGCCTATACCTACGTGGCATACATGGCCTAACCGGCTTAGCATTCCCTTTCGTGTCCTTACCATAACATTGTTGTAGACAACACTATTTATTGACTAATTAAATAATATAACGTATTCAGCTAAGAGCGTACCTATTCTTAAAAGGCCGGCAACGCACTCGCGAGCCCTCTGGCATTGAGTGTCCATGGGCGGCGGTATCACTTAACATCAGGTGAGCCTCCTGCCCGTTTGCCCCCCGTTCTATAAAAAAAATAAAAAAATAAAATTCAGCTATTCAGCAGTGAGAGCAATGTTGGCCTAGTGACTTAAGCATGCGACTCTCATCCCAGAGTACTGTCTTACTATGTGCGCATCTAACATTCGCTCGAACGGTGAATGAAAACATCGTGAGGAAACCGTCTTGCCTTAGAGACAAAAAGTCGCCGGCGTCTGTCAGGAACAGCGGGCTGATCACCTACTTGCCTATCAGACAAATGATCATGAAACAGATTCAGAAATCTGAGGCCCAGACATGCAAAGGTTGTAGTGCCTCTGATTTATATATGTATTTATACGTATATATATGGTTTCTACTTCTACTTAGTTCCTTTCAATAGCGCACAATATGAATAGATTAGGGGCACGTCCAGTGGTCCCCAGCTTAAGGCGGACACAAACCATGCCTAATTAAATCGCTTCATACAATGCGACAATAAGTAAACATTATTTATGATGCGTGTTTTAAATCTCTTTTTATGGGAACTGTGGTGCAGGTGCCGGTTCGACGCGGTGCCGACCGGTTCGCACTGGTTTTTATTAAGTATATTAAGTACTTGATTCTGAAGGTATAAACATTTATTCTGTTTCCTGAATGGATCTGTCGAGAGAGAGCAACGCAATATTTTTTTTTTCTATTTGTTAAACCAATCTTTGGTTACTTTTGCAATAAAGAACTTCATTATATCAATAATGAAATAATTAAAACTATAATTTTACTTTTACGAAAACGAAATCAAAACGCAATACAAATCCGAAAAATGTTTAGTATTGATTACATATGGATCGGATATATATATCCTACCTACAATTCTATATTGGTATTTTTTTTCTGAATAAAAGTCGTGGAAAGCTCCTTTCAAAATACCTTTGGACGTTATGGTATATTGTGTGGTACCGTTCGTAAGACGGCAATTTGCTTGTTATATCAAAATGCTTACTAAATGTTGTCATAAACCTTAGTTTTTATGAAGAAAATTACTGTAACTAGACACTTATATTTATATTTACTTAAAAAAATAATTATCATAGTTCTTTACTGGTAACATTTCCTGTCGTGTTTTGTTCTGTAATCTGTACCTGTATCTGTACCATAACAATATATAAAGAAATTTATTTTGTAAGAGTCTTGAAATCTGTCTCGCACATTATTTTCCGTTACAGGCGAGTAGTTTTATATTTTGAACTCTCTATCATATAAGTCAACAACAGCCACCAAGCTAAATCCAAGACACACAAGAACTGTTCTGTGATAATTTTTAATAGGCAAGTAGATCCACCTTCTGTGCCTGACACACACCGTCGACTTTTTGGGTCTAAGGCTGGTTTTATAACAATGTTTTCCTTCAACGTTCGAGCGAGTATTAAATGCGCACATAGAAAGTCCATTGCACAGCTGGGGTTCGAAACTACGAACCCAAGGATGAGAGTCGCACGTTAAAACCACTAGGCCAACACTGCTCTGCAACATTCAAGACATAGTATAAGTAAAAATAATGAATCGAGTCGAGAATAAATAAAACCCGCTCACACATAGAAAATTTCGATACGTCACTGTGTTCGTTCCCACGACAATGCAGGAGCGAATAAAAACGCCTTCGAACCACTCTGCGTTATAAAACCCTTAATAAAGAAGCCTGATCGCATTGCGCGGGCGCAGGTTAGTATCCCATTATGTATCAGATAAAACAAGCCAGATGATTTAAAGGAAAACATTGACTTTTAAGCTTTCTGACGCGTCATTTTATCAATTTTATCATAAGTCAATAAATATTTAAAGAGTAATGAGTGATGTAGTAATCATAGCAATATATGCAATTATAATTCGCTTTGAAAATTTTTAAGAAAAAAAATGTTTTGAAATTTACTATTAAGTTTCATATGGCTAATGAAACAATTACACAGGTATTTTTCACTTAAAAGGGTACTCAAATATTATACATATTGCATTGTTTATAATGAATAAACACATTTTTATTTTATATTAGCAAGGAAACAAAACTTAGTTTAAAACACTTACCTAAGACTACAGGCGAAGCGACGCCACGTCGTTGATTTTATAACCTCAAATAAGAAATATAACTATTATTTCCAACACACACATATACAGTACTTATTTAGAATATTAGTAACCTAAATAGTAATAATAATAATAAAAAAAATATAAATAGAAAATAAAAAATTATAAAGTTACGTACCTGTGTAACTTTAACACTGGCAGCAATTCTTCTTCTGTTGAAGCATCAGCTCTGGGTTCACCGGTAGTCTACTTTCTATCAGGCCAATTTAAATCTTTAATTAGCGCCGTTGCACGTGAACCTCATAGCCCAAGAGTCTCAACTCCAAACGGAACAAAATGTCGATGTTGTACGAAAGTCTCTATATATAGATATATTTGAGTCGTTTATTTTTCTAGTTAGAGCATTTTTAGTCAACTAGGTAATTGATTTGCTTTAACTGTTTTGTGCCTGTACTATCATACATTTAAAAATATCATTCCTAACACTTATAAAAGTAAAAAAACGTATCGAAGATAACACACTTTAATGATGTGGCGTGGGTCAGCGGCTAGAACAAACATCGTACGCGCCATCTTTTTTCATTCAAAGGGAAAAGGTATTTGATGGTCCTCTCTTTCTTTCTTGTGTGATCGGTTGCTTTGAGAAAGAGACAGGTGCCAGGTAGGTGCCAGAGTGTCTGGTATCTCCAGACAGATAGGCACCATTTGTGGTATTTAAGCGATGCTTTTTTGATTGTCCTTATGAATTGAAAAAAATGTTACCTGTTAAAGCTTTTAAAGAAATAGTTTCATTCATTTTAACTAAGGTTCTAGTTTGCCAATGTCATTGTCAAGCAATAGTCTCAATGAAATCGGATACCTCCTGTAGGTAGGTAAAGTTTAAACTTGCTACTGTATCTTTCTACTGTGCTAAAGGATTAAATAATCCGGTTTGTTTTTTCATTTATTATTTCCTTACATATAAATTTAACCACACGAAAAAACCTACTTGGGGCTTAATGTGTATGGAAAGAAACAAGGCTTATATTATATATGTATTAAATAATATATTATTTTTGTTATTATACCTACACTTAGTATACTTAGTTATTGTTATTTCCATTACCTACTCTATTATCTGTAGTATGAACCCCTTTTGGGTAACTTTTGGCCTCCTCCTGAACTTTTCATTTGGATCTGTTTTGTTACCTACAACCATTTCTCAGCCCATCGCTTTTGTGGTGTTCCCACTTTTCATCCACCCGCTTTTTTCCTCCAGCCAGTGCCTTGGCAGTCTATCTGTGGAATGTAAATGATACACGTACCTGTTAATATTAGTACCGTACCCTTCTATACGGTAAAATAATCTACAAACTCGATTACGAGTTATTAATTTAAAATGTCCATTATTTATTAAATCATTTAAAGATATTCAAGGGACAGGTTGTATCTCAATTATGCATTATAAACGCTTAAGTCGGAAGTACGGTCAACCGAACATATTGCTCTATGAAAATCAAATTATATCCGGACGATTACACTTGACACGGTGACATCCCCATATGTCTGTTTGTCGTCCATTATTAGAAACGTTTCAAATTACTGGCACCTGAGTCAATATATTAGAATATTACTTTGACATATGTAGCTTACTTGAATAATCAAGGGGAAGAAGGAGGGCGCCCTAAAAAAAGGTGGATTGAAGATATAGAAAGCAGGAATGGAGAAAGAAAGCCATGGATATATTTGAAAAAAGCTGGAGAAGGCCGTTACCCGTGAAGAGATTCCGATCAATGGTTTGGAAGTTAGGATATCGAGTTACAAGAGAAAAAAGGTATAGGTATAAGAAATCTGACTGGGCGATTGAGTGATCAACTGAGCGATTCTTAAGACAATTTTTGTATTTTTCAATTTACTTTTCGTCGTATATATTTTCGTCTATTTATGTTACTGTAGGCTTAGTTACGTTTGGTTGTCCTATTTCAAAAGTTCTGGATCTGTAACTTTCAAATAGGAATACCGATATCAATCAAGACGTTAATATGCAAAATGTGGAGATGACGACACAAAAACGCATCATTGAAGTCGGAGTTGCAATCTATTGGGAATTATAATACTGGCACTGAAAAGTCAGATTTCCCGTTTTATATTCTAGATCATTCACATATGTTCTCCTTCAGATCGAACGTCTTTCCGAATCCTTGTTCCCTAAGCTATATATTATAAAATAACGTTACTTTGAGCATAAACATCCCTTTGACCGAGCGAAATCCGAGTCAAGAGCCCTCATCTGATAAAAGGGGAGGTTGTTCCAAAAATCCTGATTTACCAGATCAAAGGTAAGTGGCTACTCAACTCGCTTTGACTAGCCAATTGGTTTTATGACTGGCGATACATGTTAATAGCTCAATTGTGCTCTTTGATTTCAGCTTGCAAAATATATTTCTAAATAAGATCTTAATCTAAAGTGACCAGTTTAGGATTCCTTTATTTAAGGTGAGAAAATTCGCACTGTGTCTTGTATATATGGGAATGGGATCCAGGTGATGTGCAAACAATACGCTCTAGAATAAGCATGCTTTTGTACAAATCGCGAGGAAACTGGCTTGCCTTAGATCCAAAAACTCGACGGCGTATCAGGCACAGGAGACTGATCAATGAGGAACAGTCTGCTCCTCAGCATACTGCTGAGCCAGGGCCAATTACAAGCTCAACACACACGCATTACACACTTAAAACGTACCTTGATCTTTATAAGAAAAACAAATTGTTTTCTTTCATTCTTTTTTTTATTATTGTTATTTTGTGTGTGTGTTTTGTTAGTGATAAATGTTATCTTCGATCACCTACTTGCCTATTAGACAAATTATCATGTAAGAGATACAGAAATCTATTGCCCAGACCTAAAAAGATTGTAGCGCCACTGATTTATTTTTATTGTTAGTTAAGAAAGAGTATTTAGTATACTTTTAATTGTATTCACATTTACTATCCTCCAAGCTCTATCAGCTATAGCCATCTTAGTAACCTTTGTGGCAAAATAAAGATGACTTGGAACCAGCTGCCCATTGAAGTATTTCCGAACCAATTCGACTTAGACAATTCTTGAAAGGCCAGCAACGCACTTGCGAGCCTTCTAGCAATGTGAGTGGGCGGCGGTATCACTTAAGATCAGATGAGCCTTTCGCCCGATTGCCTCCAATAGGAGGAGGATAGGAGGAGGAGAGAAATTATCGTTTATGTAATAACATAAACGATAATTTCTCTTTACATATTAGCATCATATATTTCTTATATGAATAAAAGTCCGATAAGAATATATAAAATTTTTCGAATACTCAAGGACCTGGCCACCATAAAAACTCATGGGCGTTTTACAATCGTATAAAAAGTTCACCCACATACCAGTTGTTAGACAACATTCAAACGTGTACCCGCTATATTTATCCTTGTCTATCCCTACTGTGGTAAAAGGGGATAGGTATAAACTAGTTTTAGTTCGTCACGCACCAACGCATATACAGAGGGCGATAAAAACACACGATAACTATACCACCTTTTAAGTAAGATTTTAATTGCAACATGAATATTAATGTTCTTTATAACATTATTTTGAGCTTATAAATCGAGCCTAATACTTTCGTGTTATGAATAATTTTACTAAAGGTAAAAATAATTGTTTTTTATTCAAATGTAATGACTGAATAGCATATCTTTAACACAGGAAAACGTTTATTAATGAAGCTTTTATTTTAATAAATTAATTTTATAACTTTCATTCAAATATTTTTAAATATTAATAAAATATTCAACAATTGATTTCGTTATCAGCTGTATGACGCAATCTCCGGCAGGAATTTAATGCGCACCTAATGTTAAGCGAAAGATACTCATATATACGCAAATGCGGTGCCGGCCTTTTAAGAATTGGTACGCTCTTTGATGAAGGATTCAAACTCACATTCTTATTTCTGATATCGGTAGGTGACAATTGTAACAACAAAATAATCGTTAAATCAGAAATAAAACTCAGGACTTTATGAATATGTATTAGATTTTAATTCATTTGGACAACCAACTAAGCAACTGAGTAAAGTTTAATAGGTAACATAGGTACAATAACTAGCTATGACGAACTTTGTTCGCATCAAAACATCGCTACATCTACGCTTCCATATAGCGATCTAGTTAACACACATTAATAATTAATTAGCCTAAATGTAAGTTTTCCGTAATAAATAAAATAATTGATATGTTAAACCTCAACGTTACGACACAAACGTAAGCCCCCGATACTTCTTCGAACACCTTTGCCTTTGACAGTTTTTTCATCATCCTTTGTATACCAGATATAAATTACCACAAACTCTATCTTTCAACAATGCTTGTCCCTATTTTAATATTGAACACGCGAGCATAAATAATACCTTGAATGAATGGTTCCATCTTGTCTAGTGCCGGACAATATGAATACTCCCCATTCATGGTTTGGTAACAAATGGAAAAAAGGTTCTAATTTCGAAAAGCCGAAAGTATGTTTGGTGGAATTCAAACATTGAAGGTTTTGGGCAAATTATTAAGCTTTGGTATAGATTATATTTACCTTAAATAGAATTCTGCGTATTTTTAATTGATGGACAAGGTGATCAGCCTGTGCCTGACACTTCTTCGATTTCCATTTTTCTTTAATAATTAGAAGCGTAAACCAAATGTAAACAATCATCGTACACTTGAAGCCAACATTGAGCTCTTTAGTTTTACCACACTTATAAATTGTATTTTAACATTCTCGTCTCCGATAATGTCCAATAACATAAGTGTCATAGAGATAAGCCAAGTTTGTGTTAGCATCGTAATTTTGTGTCAGTTGCTCATATTTTAAACCATTAAAGTCAGTTGTTTCCCAGTTTAAAACAACGAGTTTTACAAAACAACAAAAACCTGCTGTATCATAAAAAAATAAAAACAAAGAAAATTGTCTAAAAAATAAAAGAATTTTTTTTTTAGAGTGGACTCCCCTTATCACTTAGGGATTTGTAAGATAGACAGTAGCCGATTCTCCGACTTACTGAACATGCATAAAAAATTTCATAACAATCGGTCGAGCCGTTTCAGAGGAGTATGGGAACAAACACTGTGACACGAGAATTTTATAGAGATATATAAAAACTAATGTCCTAGTTATGCTTTTCAATATAGCAAATATTTTAACAAAAAATATCAATATCTTACTTACACTTAACTTAGCTACTAAGCACTTCACTTCAGAGCAGAGTATAAAGCCTTAAATTTATATAAAAATCTAATTTTAGTTAGTAAATGTGGGTTAAATATCTCAAAACTGAATTTATTTCTCGAACAACAGTGGCGGTGGATATCAATAAAAGCTAAAACAGAATATTAAAATGAGACAATTATAAAATATAGAAGTAACGGTATTGAGAGTTGCTATTGTCAGAGGCCTCATTGTGGTTGTGATGAGTTCGGGAATTGAAATTTAATGGAAATATCAAATGAAATTCACAAAGACATTCTTTGGACAATTCTCGATATAATGGCGACTCGATGAATAGGTATTTTCATGTGAAATTAAACTTAGAATTCGTTTTAAGTTGGATTTAAATTAGCAACAAATCTTGTGTAATCTTTTAGAAATGAGAACGTGGAATTCTTTTTAATAAACCTACGTATTGACACAATATAATCTAAAAAGATCTGGTTATTTTACAAGAAAGCCGACATTACATCACGACGATTATTAAACTATTATAGATCAAGTTCGGTTTGAATATTGGGACTCATAGAAGATTAACAGAAGTCCTAAAGAATGCCGATAAATGAATGAATACAATTATCGGCACTTTGTTACCAAAGCATCATTGGTTATTTTGGACATAGGGATCCAGACAGTTTAGAAAAACTTAGCGTGACTGGCAGAGTGGAGGGCTCCAGACCTCGAGGCCAATCCCCTAATCGCTAGACCAATCCAGTACAGGCCAGGCGCAGAGGCTTGCCGAAAATAGGGGAGAGTGGAGGACGTTCTGGGGAGCCACTAACACGACCTTCAGGAATGAAGAGCCTATGCGACTGAAGAAGAAGAATAGATTTTTGGATTAGCTTTTACATTTTTGTTTACACATATTATTATTTTTATTTTTTATTTCGATTTTATTTTATTTCATTTAAGTTATAGTTACATGTTATTTTGAGTTTTTTTGTTAATTATCTATGCACTTCTTGTACATACCCTCTGTAGGTGTTTTTTTTTATTGTTCCATACTAGGGTTACTTGGAAGAAATCGCTTGTTAGGGATAAGGCCGCCCGTTGCCTAATAACTTATGTAACCTGCTTTTTTACGTAACGTACGTAACGAACTGTAAATAAATAAGAATTAAATTATAAGTGGTCGATAGCAACAAGTAATAAAACACGAGATTGTTAAACATTTTCACCAAACACCTCAACTATGTGCAATTAAATTTATGACATCAAAGTTATTCTATTTACGATAAATGTATAAATTCTCAGAATATCACAAATACATATTTATTAAGAATGTTTGCGATTCAAATATATAAAAGCAAGGAAAGGATTTCTGCTGTTAATAATGTTCTTTATTTGTTTACTGTTTGTTAATTTCTTACTCGTTGAGAGTAACTATTATGACCTCGCAGAGGCCGAGAGTTATTTTAACGAGTTTATTATCGCTCATAATAAGCAGTACGTAAATGAAAGGGAAAAGTTTACACGATTCCTGATTTTCACTGAAAACCTTAAGGAAATTAATCGGAAAAATGCAGAGAGTACACACGCTGTTTATGGTATTGTCTTTATATTTTTATACATCAAAATCTACAATATATTTTCTAGCTGTTTGAGTTTGGTGCATTTCTTATTCAATTGGTTGTTTATATGTAGGTCAAATAAAATATTCTGGTGATGCATATTAAACTCTTGATTATTGCTTTTATAACTACCTTTTTAACTGTGTGTTCTACTCAATCCATTTCATTAAAGGTTCACTTATATAATAATACATAACGCATTTAAAATAACTGAGAATCTTGATAGTTAATATTGATAATCTAAATTCAAACACTGTCAAATGTCAAGTCGATTAAAGACAAACACAATTCGTCAGAGACAAATTGTATCACTTAATAAAGAATTAATTTTTTTTTTGCTAGACCGCACGATGCTTATATTAAATGTATTTTCAGGTATAACACAGTTTTCTGATTTGACCAATGAAGAGTTCCTCAAGTATGCTACGGGGCTGAATGGTGTGGGTGTACCAAAATGCTCTGCTTCAATTAGCGAAGTCAACTCTTCAATAATAGCACCTGATTCGTTCGACTGGAGGACGGAGAAAGTTGTCAGCCCAGTCAAGGATCAGAAAACATGTGGTTCCTGTTGGGCTTTTGCAGCTACAGGTAAAGTAGAATTTATTTATTAATTTCTAATTTAAAAACAGGAATAATTTTAAAAAATAATTCCTGTTTTTAAATTAGGAATTATTTTTCACTTTTTAGTTTGATGTGCTTTAAAAGCGAGTTTTTTAGTTTCTTTAAACTACAATTTATTTTTTAGTTAATTTTTTTTTTCTTTTTTTTTTCGGATTATTGCATTGTCATCGATCTTGACAGGTGCGCAACAGGTGAAGCTAATATAAAGCGTGTAAAAATAAATATCATTACTAGTGAAAGACTTGGTTTATTATAATAAAAATTATAAATGTTATCAATGGTACAATGCTTTATTAGTAAAATTGCAATATTTATTTTTAATTAATATTTTATATAACTAATAAAAGGGCCAGTTAAGTCCTAATTTACTACTATTTCAACTTCTGTTGTTTTCTCGCTACGTATCGATTGATTACATTTAATGTATTAAATACCTAGAAAGCGAAACTTCTTCGTTAACCGACGTACGTCATTAACTTAAATGTTAAAGGTGCTGTCGAGAGTCAATACGCAATAAAACACAAGACAATCCAAGAGGTGTCCGAACAGCAGCTGGTCGATTGCGACCAGAGATCCTCGGGATGTGATGGAACAAGTTCTTTAGAAAATCCATTATTGTAAGTTTGGCTTCAGTTAATTTAAACTAATATTATAAGTAAAACCAAATAGTAAATACGGATTCTTAGTGCTCATACGGTATATGTAAATGAATACTTACTAATTTTAACCCTGAAGAATCTTGGTATGCTCACCAAGGCGAGACGGTACTTCACTCCGCGCCACCACTTGCACCTCTATAAAGGGCAAGTTCAGCTCCACAAGGAGTACTGTTCTCACCTCTCGGCGGGGGCTACCCAGTAGCTCCTTGCACTTATTCTTATTCACTTCGTATTTGCCGAAGAGCCATTCGAAGGGTCGATAACCAGTGACTTTATGAATAGCTTGATCCCTAGGTCTGTTATAGATGGGTTTCTCTGCATCTTCCACTGCGTACCATGTTAGGTGTTGTTAGTTTTATAATCGGATATCGCCATTGACGAAATTCAATCACGTCGACGTCCGTCGTTTCACATCTTAGCGTTTATAAGACAAGTATTTCCGAATCATTTTGACTTATCGAACGTACCAATGTTTTAAAGCACTTGCGAGCCTTCTGACAATGTCCATGGGCAGCGATATAACTTAACATCGGGTGAGTCTCCAACCCGTTTGCCCTCTGTTCTATAAAAAAATGACATTTAGGCCCGAGTTTGTTTAGACTGTATAGCTACAAATATTTGTAGATGGTTAGGAAATAGTGTGTTTTAAATATTACAAATTAATGATTATTTATTATAGTATAAATATATATTATTTTCTTTTTAAGATATTTGATGGAAAATGGAGCAATGGCAGAAAACGACTACCCATATGAATCGAAAGACAATAAATGTCGATTTGAGAAGGAGAAAGTGAAGGTTACAGTAAAGGGATGCACAAATTTGAACATTGGTAAAGATGAGGAAAAGTTAAAGAATTTATTACACCAAAACGGCCCTACAATGATTGGTAATCATTTTTATTTAATAGTAGATATAATTACGAAATTTTTTGTTAAATTAATTTAATTATATATGTATTACCATTTCTTAGTTCTATAAAAAATATATAGTCGTTCGAATATCACTTACAATAGAATATTGTATAAGTGGTAGTTTTGAATCTAATAAACAAAAACTATAAAATTGATTTAAGGTAAGAAGAAGCTAATGAAATGTTATCTCAAACTCCCAAAAAATTACGTATAAAGAATATTGGTCGATATAAATAAATTTGTCTGAAATAAAATAAAATAATTCTTAATTAGAATTTACTGCCTACTGCCTAATCAAGGTTATAGAATGATGGAAGAACTGGAAAGAAAAACTTTACAGCACTTTTTTTCATTAACTAATCGTGAAGGTAAAAATATAAGCAAGAGCTGTGTTGGCCTATTGGCTTACGACTTCATCATTCGCTGGCGCGATCCCCGGCTGTCCACCAACGGTCTGTCTATGTGAAAGAAAGAAATATCAAGTCTATGTGTTATATGTTATTTTTCGAGCGAGATTCCTTTCAAAATAAAAATGGGTCGTGGTGCCACTGGATTATTATTATTAATATAAACCTGTGTCTTTCAACAGCAGTCGATGCTATTCCACTCCAGCACAATAGAGGCGGAATCGTCAAAGAATGTGACAGTAATACTGTTAACCACGCTGTTCTTCTTGTTGGATATGGATCAGGTTCTTATCAACTTTTTTGTATATTACCATAATTTATCTCTCTCTAAGTATCGAATAGGGCGAATAAAAACCTAAACCAGAAAAAGCCAATAAGGTAACGGTTTGGAAGGCTTTAAAAGTTTTTCTAATGCTCTAGGTACTAGTGGCAAACCAGCTTGTATGTATGATTTAATTTAAGCTCAAAATACGGCTGTTTTAATCATAAATATAATATTTATTTATTTCCTTATCACTAAAAATATGGCCTGAGATGGAATCCATAATATTTACCGACAAAAAGGTTCAAACATTTACAAAGGAAAAAAACAATAAAAATTATGCAATAAATTAAACTAATACCTAATTTGGCTATGTTGTGTGATGGTGTAAAAGTGAGGGTATGTACGTGAAGGTGTGTATGTGGTGTGTGGGGTGTGCTCATGATGCAGGTGATTTTGCGCTATGGATATTCTTAATACTCATTTAAACCATATTCCGCGATAGCTTAAACAAGTCAAGGCTAATATATTGAAACTTTCTAGAAAATGGTATTCCGTACTGGATCGTGAAAAATTCTTGGGGTCGTTATTGGGGTGAAGACGGCTATATCCGAATCCAGAGAGGTAACAACTGCCTTAATTTGATGTTAGTAGCTCCAGTACTGCCTATTGTGGATTGATGTATTAAATAAATTAATTGAAAGCATATATTTTTGTATTATTTCTGAAAGTAAGTTTAGAAATATGCCTTTTTTATATTATTACTAGCTGGCCTGGCGAATATCGTACCGCCTAACAGTCTATTCGGGACACCGGTCTACCTAGTAAGATAAAAAAAGAAAGTGGATAAGACAACAAAAGCATTATGTCAAAAATAAAAATTTACCTTCCCGGAATCCCACCTCTAACACTTGAACTCTATGATATGGTATTAAAGTTCAAATTGAATTTTAAGTATTATTACGAATATTTTGTATGGGAATATAGAAAAGTTGTTTTTAGACTTTTTCACAAATTTTTTTAAATTTTTCTCTCCGTAAGAACCATCCTCGTACTTCAAGGAATATTATTTAACAAAATCAGACAAATCGGTCAAGCCGTTTTCATGTTATGTCGTGACAACGAAAAACGGGTTTCACTTTTATATATATAGAATTATTATTGCTTAAAAAATAAAGAGTAGCGGAGAGTTTCTTGCCAGTTCTTCTCTTCCGATCTACGCCCTTGATTTGAGAATTAATATTAATTAATATTTTTATACCTCATACATTATATTTAATTTATCTTATATTTGTAAATCCCAGGTTAAAAAAGTACCCTTGCAATTCTCGGGTGTTATTTTAAGATGTATGTAGGTACTATGTATGTCTTTGAAATAAATTAACAATGGCGGATCTATTTCGTAAGTGGTTGTGTGTCCACAATTGTCTCCTAAACTTAAAGTTACATTGAGATACTTTTCGTTCAGTAATTTTGGATATAACCAGGCCTTCTTTTTTTCCAGCGTTACCGGAAAATAAGAAGATATAATATTATCTAAGTGTTGACAAGTTTTCGAAGTTTGGTTATAGTATGTTTTATTATAATATATACATAGTATTAATTACTGCGTCATTATGAGATACATAAACTTACAAAAATTTAGCAGAACTAATTTCACTGACTTTAAGGCTTTTTTTATGTGGCGAACGGACAGCAGGCACACTCACTGCCAGAAGGCTCGCAAGTGCGTTGCCGGTCTTTTAAATTGGTACGCTCTTTTCTTGACCCTAAGTACTTCAGTGTGCAGCTGGCTCCACATAGTGGTGGTGCGCGGCTAAATCTGCCTTAAGAAACGTTCAGTCTTGGAACGACAAACGTCGAGGTGAAATTTCCCCGTACTAGACTATCTAAAGTTAGTAATTCTTTTTTGGGGAAAGGGATACTCTTCTTTAATAAAATCCCAGAGGCTCTTTTATCACTGCCTTTCAATAAATTTAAGAAATGTGTTAAAGAAAGGCTGTGTAAAAAGGCTTACTATAAAGTCAACGATTATCTAGTTGATAAAATGGCCTGGGACTAGTGCTAGACCGGCTACTTCTAATTAATTTGCGATATTTGTTTTAAATAAGTGTTGTTTGATGATTTGCTGTTTTAAAAGAGTACCGAGAGTTTTTTACGCCGGCTTTTTCTCTCGGCCTACACCCTCTGTCTTCTTTGCCGATGAGTAGGGATGCCTTAAAAATTTAATGACGTGGAATAAGTGATACATGTATCTTATGTTCCAAAATAAACATTTTTTTTTTTTTTTTTTTTAAACGGATGGAGCTTTGAACAAAATTGATTTTTAATCTAAACTCGAAACCCTTTTTGATGAAATTGGTTGTTTTAATTACTATAAATGTTCAATCTCATGGAGTGAATTGGTAGCGTCAGATAATCCAAGCTTTGATACTCGTTGACATTATCTCATGTGTGAAATAGGCTTTGTGTTAGAGAAATAATTCCTGTTTTACGCTTCACATCACAATAAAATATTTGGATTTGGTATTAAATATATAGCTATTAAAAATAACACTTCGATATATGATTTGGTTGGTTAAAATTTTTTTTAGCTACCGTAGTATAAAATTTAAAATGTCAGGTGGGGACAACCTTCGAGTTCTATCATCAGAGTAGCTCAGTGGTACAAACAAATGTATATATTAAGTACCAATTTCGCATGTTTGATTTCTACCCCAGCCTATTAAAGGACTTGGAAAGCCTGAACAAATTTTCATAAATTGTAGCTATAACAATCTCTAGGTATCAACTACCAACAACAACTAACAAATTATGTGTCTGTGTTGAGGAACATTTCTTCGGCTCAAATACATATATATGAAGTATTTAAATAAGTAATCAGACTATAAACGAACTTGGATATGGAATTTTCAAAATCCTAAAATATTAAATAAGGTTAGAGCTTTAGACTTTAATTTACGCTAGTCTAAAAAAGTATAAAAATACTAAGGGTCTGTTTCACAATGTATGGATAAAGTACCAAATAGCTATGCAACACATAAATTATTTGGAAGATAAATTGTGCTATTTGACATTCATCGGACTCATAGCTTATGATGGACTTTATGTGACGAATAGCGCTATCTGACAGTTGTGAAACGCAACAATAGTGTTTGTCCTACCAATAAGTAATAAATAGCTAATTTGGAACTTATGTAGAACTTATCCGTACATTGTGAAACAGACCCTATATGTATAATATTAAATTACTTCTGTCTTCGACTATCATATACTATCTTGCACTACAAGTTATATTATACAACAAATATAGTTTGAAACTTGAATGAAACCTTACGACACAACAAAAAATAAGTATTTTATTTAGTAAATACATAGAAATTTCATTCATACTAAGATACAATGACCATCGGTAGCTTTTCACCGAGATAATCCCACTTAAAGCGTTTTCAAATAACAATGAATCCTCTAAAAATGCTAACAATGTCAGACTGGTTAATGAAATGCTCGATCAATGTTAATCTCGGTGCCTTACTGTCTGCCGGTTATAACTAAGGCTAGTTCTACACGAGCGTTATAATAAAACTCCAAATATAAATCTATAAAGTATTTTTTTATTAATAAATATGAGATAAATTGTCTTTATCAGAAATCAAACTTATTTATAACCAATCGCTTTCGAACGATCTCTTCCAGGCAACCACTGTGAGATAAAAAAATATATAGGATAAGCGATAACTGCAAAACTACATAGGTAAGATATATAGTTATTTAGATAAAACTAATGCAACAAAACAAAGCGATGAGGACAATAATATTAAAAAAATGTAAAACAGAAATCACGATAATTTTAGATCAGTTTCACATCAGTTACTACGTAACGTTAGTTAGTAAGTTAGGGTTACGATGTGGACAGGTAATGTTTGTACAGTAGAGATTTAAAGGAAGATAGAGCAGGAGCTAAGCGAATAGGGACGCGACTAAGCAATTAGAGTAACGTTAAAACCTGGATTAATCACAGAGAAAAGTATTTTTAAAGTGTAACATAGCAACCTTTCGTGGCACGGTTGTATATATATTTTAATTATAATAAAAAATTTATTTATTGAGGTACGGATGAATTCTTATCTTTTCGACTGCTGTATGTAAATACGAAAAAATGTATATATTTATCATAATCTATATATTTTGTATCACTTACATGACAATTGGCAATTAAAACAACGTCAGTAACGACGCGTTTAACGACTCGTCTTCAAAAACCCTTATACAAAATTGTTAATACCAAAGTCGGTTCGTTTCAAAGCATTACTATGTTATAAGTCAGTTGTCGATCTTTCCGGCTTAAGGCTCTGTAAGGTGTTTTGTGAATGGGCGAACTAAATAATATGTGTATTGTATATTAATAGAATATTTAATTTGAATGAGTGTAAATGAAGTTAAGTGGAAACATAGTGGATGAAGTGGAAATGAATGGTGTAATGATTATGCTATTGTAGTAAGGGTTAGGCTGCTAAGGGATATTTGAAATATAAAAACCATATACAGTAGAACCTCTATAAGTCGAACATCAAGGGAGACGCCAAAAAATTCGAGTTATAGAGTTTTCAACTTATGGAGGATTTCGACTTAGGCGGATTTTGATTCGACATAAAGAGTTTGAGGTTTATTTTTATGAGCTGTACAATTAACTAAATTCAAGGAACAACAAGATTTTTCTTTTTTCTCTGGCCATTTTCTTATCAATGCTTATGAGCCAGTTTTTGAAAATTGCAGAAGTCATCCATGCTTTTTTTAGTATTTTTCTTTTTAGTATTTAAGTCGAAAACAAATGACTGGCTCAGCTAAATTTCAAAGGGAATCAAAATTGAACACCTGACACAAAGCAAGCAAACACGTGTTTCCATGAGTCATAAATTTATTATTGTATACTCCTAAAATGTTTTCTAAGAAACAATCGTGTACTCACATTGTCGGCAAGTTCTTAAAGTCGGTAACTTATTTTTGTTCGAACAATGGAGATAATAAATTCCAAATGATCAAGTTGTAAAGGTTGTAAAATAAAACGTTCCTATGTTCGAGATACAGAGGTCAAATTTAATTTTTCGAGTTATAGAGTGAAAATATGTACCAAAATGGCTTGGAGGGACTCGGTGATTATTTCGATTAACAGAGGGTCAAGATTTCAAGTAATGGAGGTTTTGGTGTTTTAAGGGAAGGGAACAAAACATTTTTTCGAGATTTGGAGGTTTTTGACTTATCGAGGTTCGACTTAACGAGGTTCTACTGTATTGAAATTAACCAATTTTAATGTTGCCATATCAAAAAATTTAAGCAGTGGCCTAGTGCCTTCAGCGTGTGACTCTCATCCTTGAGGTCGTAAGTTCGATTCCCGGCTGTGCACCAATGGACTTTCTATGTGCGCATTTAACATTCGCTCGAACGCTGAAGGAGAATATTGAGAAACCGGCTTGCCTGAGACCCAAAAAGTCGACGTCGTGTGTCTGTCACAGGAGGCTGATCACCTACTTGCATATTAGATTGACAAGTCACGAAACAGATCTGAGGTCAAGACCTAAAATTAAAAAAAATTAAACAATGTCAACTTTATAACTTCGTTCAATAAATATTCGCGCTTGTCTTCTGTTAACAAAATACGAATATTGTTTTTAATATTTTGCTCTTCCTGTATGTTATAAATTACTCTAAAGTTGTTGGCTTAGAAGACTCTTGAAGCGGTTTATAACGTGTCATTAATCATTTGTTGTAAGTGCAATAAATGTTAACAGAAACATTTATTTTCTACATCTGGTATCAACTACAAAAACCAGTGGCACTGCACCTTGATCTTGGCTCGGATATCGTTTTCTGTTTCGAGTCTTATTTTTCTAATAGGCATGTAGAGCAGCCCCGTTTAGTAGCCATGATGGTTTCCTAACTATGTTTTCCTTCACCGTATATGCGAGTGATTATTACAGCCAAAGTAGCAAGCTCAAGGTACTAGGGTAACTAATATTTTTACCTATAAAGAAGTAAAGATACAAAAGAAAATTTATTCCATTACAATAATAAATAAACATCTTATCAGAATAATAGTTTTAAATCTCCAGTTAGAATTTACTAATTGAAATAACATAGATATGATTAATGAATTAGCTTTTGAAAATCCTATTCCAATTTTAACGAGGAATCTTTCAGTGTAGTGTGCTTGGTCTATACAGTAAATAACGGACTACGACTCGTAGTAACGACTAGTATTTTGAATACAGTACTTAGGTCTTACGACGTTATCATTAAACAAGTTTTTATAAAGACATATCATTGATATGGTTAAGAAACGAACGCACAAACTAGCGATATTAATTAGGCCGTCACTTTCACGTTATTTTTGTATAAAAATATCTATTCTTTATAACAATGGTATTTTATAGAATACACAGAACAATGATTGTGAGAGGCTGCATTTTTAACAATAGTTTTCAATGAAATCGGCGTATTTGATGGCTTAGCCCGTTGTAAATATTTGTGAATGAAACTGGGATAAGACGTTACTTTCATACAAATTAAGCGCAGTTTTCTATAGTCTACGGTCAATATTCCTTAGAACTGTATAACTTGGTACTGTATTCCTGCCTAGAAGAACGCTTTATTCTTTCGTTGTTTAAATCCCCAAGAGTCGTGCTGCACGATTGTCATTTCTTGTTAATAGCAAAAGAGTCATTCTTCAATTGGCCCTAGAGATAGATACAGATGGTTTATAGATAGATAGGAATTAGTATATATTTATATAGGATTTTCCTTAATTTTGTTTATTAATACAAATTAATTACATAAATTCTAAATAATTAATATATATTTATTGTAAACTTAACTTAAACTTATAAATTTAACTAATAATAATAAAATAATATACATTTAAATAAATAACGAAACTTAACATAAACTAAAATATATCATTAAAAGGAGTCCCTTTAGGCAAGGTTCCGAAGATACTGGCAGCGTTCCCCCTTTGAATTGCTAGACTAATTCTTTGTCCGAGGTAGCTGCCAGATCTTCGGTCTCCTGTGATGTCGACTAACCTTTTTGAAATTTCTTTAAAAAGCCTTAAAGCGCTAGGACCCCACGGACCAAGGGTCTCGACACCGAATGGGACAAAATCATATTCTGAGCCCAGACCCCTGTATTTGCATGCTTTATTTTTTTCAGCCGCTTCACAAGCCGCACCAGCTCTGTAGTTGGTTCCATGTAGATGGGAAGGGGCCAGCGTGTCTGAACAGGTTGCATCCCATACCAGTACCCGACCCATCTTCCATGGAATCAAACTCATACCGTCCGGTCTCTTGCCATCGTCTCTTGCAATATCACTTGGCTCTAGAAGACTTGGCACGTTGACGGTGGCAAGGGAACGGCGTATGATATCGTTAAGTGCGGCATGTCTCGAGAAGCGGCCTGCACTTTTTTGGCATGACAAAAGAAAAGACAGTAGAAAATAACCGTACAAAGCAATATAAAAATAGGCATGCATATCTAATGCATGCCTATTTTATTATACATTTTTTTACTATACATATTATTTTTTATCATGATGTCGTAATAATAATAACAGTTAATTATAATTGTTGTCAAAACTTATGGTCTAAATTCTCTCCCAGCCTGGGAGAATAAAGGCGAAAATAAAAATTAATGCCTTTAAAAATTAATTGAAGAGAAAATAAAAGAATTTTAGGTTTTTACACACAATATGCACACGAAATGATATATTATTAATGTTATAGTATACGCCATCGTGTGCTGTTCGTAACCGTTCTGAGGGCGCTGAACAACTTCCTACACATTAAGTATATCTTTGACAAGCTTCTGCGTCTCGGTGTTGGTAAGAACTTTAAGAGCCTTTACTTGAGCGGTCCAACGAGCTTCGAGCTCTGGTGCCCTCCACTTCTCGATTTCTATAAAAGAGTTTAATTGGTGTACTACTCGAGTGAATGAAAGACCATACTTTTAACATATAAATTCTAAGTTTCTATTTGCTGAAATATATTCTACCGAGAAGCCCTGATTAGCAAGTACACGGCGACACAAATTGAAATGGATAGGCTATACACCCTGAAGGGATCCCAAACATATTCCCAAGCAAGCGCTGGATTGGAACCCGCAAGGAAAGCGGAATCATGGGCGTCCCAGGCAAACCTGGCGTCGTGCAGTTACAGATGAGGCAAAGAGAGCCGAATAGACTTGGAGCGAAGTGAAATACGAGGCTCAAGAGCGAGCGCGATGGAGACTCACTGTGGACGCCCTCTGCCCCATCCAGGGGTTTTAGGACATTAAGCATATGCTGAAATATTGGTAACAATAGGAATTGCATATTTAACACATTTATATAATTAATAAAATATATTCAAATAATAATAATATTGATTTCTTCTCTCACATATACATACAAGGTTATTATGATTAGACTAAGATGACAACATTAGGAAGTGTATGTGAGAGACTGGTCTCTGTAACAGGAGACCTGAGTGACAGATAGCCAGCCTCTCCACCACCGGACCTGAACATGTACAATCAGGTCATTGTCATAAGATACAATAGAAGAAAATAAGTAAGTGCTAAAAGAAAATATTTTCTTATTTTCTTCTAAATAAAAGCTATGCCTCAGTGCTTAGTTATTTCCAACACAAAAATAGTATTTACAATATTCTTAATCTACATAGTAATAATAATCATTTAAAAAATACAATATTAATGTTTATAAAATGTATGTATAGCATGTTTCGTAATAAAGACATATTAGTCTAAAATTAATTGGCATATATATATTTACAATTTTCTTAACCTACATAGCAATAGTAGATAATAATAATAATAAGATTTAAGTTGGCCCGTGGTAGATAGTACCTACCGGTGCCACAGAGACCAAACTTTTTAAATTGGTTTCATTTTCTTTTTATTAGCATAACTACTTTAAACAAATATTGTCGTGATTTATAGTTTTAAAACCACTTTTGAACATTAGTTTAAAAATAAAATAATTTCTATGAGTCTCTATTCTGTCGAATGGTCCATTTTTCGCGTGTCTGCCCCCGTTTTATGTCCAGGCTCGACAACTGTCCCATTGTGGAACGACAAGTAGTTTCCAAAAGTATGCCACCCCGGTGTTTCGCTAATTTGTCCAGGGCCGGACTATAATTGTTATATTCACTTTAAATTAAATAAATTGTCTTTGCACTGAGTCATCATAGAACATTACGATCTGTCTAAAAAGGATATTTAACAAAAGAAAGTGTCCAATAACACTACTTACAGTCTCTATTAAAGGGAAGACACTCTGTTCTTGTGTTCTATTTTTTCCACTTACCACAGTTTAGCACTAACGTAGACTCACCGTAATTCGAATGATTTTATCCTTTTAAATCCTTTCACAAGGTCACTTTTTGTAATGGGTATATTTCACTTACCTGCACTGTACAGTAATATATAAAAATGACAGTTATATAAAAATTATTTCCTAATTGTTAAGATACATTATAAAATATAAGAAGTTTCTGTTCCCACTTTATCACTTCATGATTAAACAATAGACCTTAAAACTTCAGTGAGAAGTAATTCAAAACACACTCTTATAAGCGTAAATTGCGTTATGCAATATCTTAGACAAAACCCCCCCAAAAATCGTTTATGATTCGGCCCTGGTATCAAGGTGCAACCCGTTGCAAAAAGCCAAAAATTGTCCAAAAATTCTAAACGTGATCCATTGTGCACACACACCCTACACAATGCCTACAATCGCCCATCCTTAGCTGCCTTTGTCCGCATTCTTCGCTAACTAACAATTTTTAGCACCTGAGCCACGAACAGACTACCAAAATTATTCTTGACATTCTATAAACGCCCCTTTGTTTATGAAAATAAAGAATAAAATCCCCCGAACGCTGCGTGGAACTTACAACGTTAACAAATCATTGGTACCAATGACATTTCACATGTTTGCCATAGAATCATTGTTATATACACCTATTGTTGTAATTGTTCACTATTGTTGGACGGATCAATGCGAAACATTTTAATATTATGAAATTATAAACGTCTTCCGCGCATTACGTGTTGGAATAAAAACACATGGAGATGACGAAATTTAAAAAATATGGTTAGACTGAGATTTTGTAAAGGAACGATTCTCACACCTAAAGTCTTATCTTCGACTACCGGCTGTGCACCAACGGACTTTCTATATACGCAACACTCACTCGTACGGTCAAGAAAAACGGTAGAAAACTAAAGAAGGCTGATCACCTACTTGCCTATTACAAATGATCACCTAACAGAAATTTGGATTTTTAAATTATTTTTTTATTATAATTTTTATTAGATTACTACTTCACGTATCGTCGTGTAGGGACATTATTATGACAGTCCTTTCATTTAACAGCTTATTTTATATACTAAATGTGATTTGTATTTTATTAATAATTAACTTTAAATTTTTAACATTTCAATCTTCTTTATGTAGTAGTTCTACGCTTAATTCGAAGACTTAATTGAAATAAAAGCTGCAACTAAACATTTCATCTCCACGCAATCTCTGTTCCACCCACGATCACAATTTATTGGAATACTGTCTCCACATTTATTGTGTTCTGGTATTAGACAAACGCATCCGGCCTGCATGAAATAAAAGTTCATTGTTACCTCGGATTCTGCTAAATTGTGTAATTCAAGACTATTCTTTACAATGGATGTCGCTTTGTGCTCAGAAGGATTGCGTCCGGTGTTCAACGAAGATGTCCAAAATGTGGTTATCAATAGCTTTGTAAATTGCGTAAATACAATTATTGCAATGAAGGGCACTAACCCAATATGGGGTTTACTTTAAAAAAAACAAATATTAACACTATTTTCTTCACTTCTTCTGGCCTTTGTTTTGTTTTGATTTCAGCTAACGTCCAAGAGTTTTTTTTTTAATATAGGAGGGTAAAACGAGCCTACAGGACGCCCAAAATGGGTATCGCTGACCACGGACAGCCATTTTAGACAGCCGGCCATTGAGGGACAAATTTGCTCTCTTTTTAAAACATTTAGAGGTTATATCTCCCAGGGAAGTCGATTCCATTTCTCTTCGTTTTAAGCCTTTGAACGAATTATACATAGACATAAAATTTATTACTTACAAAAATACACACACATTAACACACAAAATAACAATAAAAAAATAAAATTGAAAATATAATATAAAAAAATCCCATTTCCCATTCGGTTCGTTACAAATGTGTGCGTGCGCCTCAGTCGCAAAAAAAGAAAGAAATTATATGAAACGCCACCGATACACTGTAACTCACCAATCTCACAATAGTGATTCCGATCCCGATTTTTATAGTGTTAGTAACACCAATGTTACAGAAATTAGTATAATTTTTCTAACTGAATTAGATAAAGAAGAATCCTGTTTTATCTCAAATTGTTTAATGTGGCGTTAACTCTATAACGTAAATGTCCACCTGCCCTGACCTTCAAACCCTGAAAGACACTTTCCCTATGTTTTGTCACCAAAGAGGAAGTATATCTTTTGTCTCCCCTCACAATACATTAACGCTAATTTCCACAATAACTTAAAAACCGATTGTCTGTAAAACGTTTAAAAAGCCATGTGTAGTGCTTCGGGGCATGGGACGTAACTTGAAGGCTGAGGCGGGATAGATAAAGTATTTGCAGATAGAAATAGTACTTTAAGATTAAGAACAGTGTATATAGCTAGAGTTCTTTTTCTGCCATCTCCTTTCAAAGGTTGGCGATCATCATGGCTGCTTTAATTTTGGATGTCGTGCTTCTGTACTTGGTGCTTTGTGGTCCAACCAACTGTCCAACATATTGTAAGGATACATCTATAAACCCAGATCTGCGAAGGCTTCCAGTTTTTTTAGACATAGTCTCTGTCAGCATCCAAGATTCCACGCCGTAGTGCAGTAAAGACTTGCGCGACTTGAGAAGTAAAGAGTTGTAAATTTGGCTTGCCACAGAGTACTTTTTTTAGTTTTAAAAGTAGGGTTTTGGTCGATTTTTGTGCTAGAAACAAACTAAACTGCTTTATCATGTTACACTGATACCACTTGCGCTGCATATCATATCTATCTCCGTAAGAATTCTAAACTATATACTTTTTCAGTATAATTAAAAATAAAATTGTATTTTTGATTGCCTAACTCATTTCTTATAGTCCTAAATAACGTTTGCTATATTATATTCTGAAATGTTTCTTTCAACCGCTTCCGCTAGTGAACTACGGCCTTCCCCAACTCTTTGTGATATTTATTGTAATTTGCAAACATAATAAACAATGGGGGGTTTTGTTACTATTTGTTACACCATCTGTTTTCTTTATCAACTTAATTTTCCCTTCAGGCGACTGGCTTTCAATCTCTGAAATTGAATTTAAATTATTCATAGCAGAAGCAAAGGATTATTATCAGTTTTACAAATAAAATTAGCGTAAATTCGTTTGTGTTTATCTTTGTACAATTTTTTTACTTTTAAACCAATTTTTTAATAGCGTTTATGTGGAAAATACTGTTGAGACGATGTATGAAGCAGGTACTAATGTTGGATTTGTCTCTGTTAGTTTTTGGAACCTCAAAGATACCCCTCCGTAGATTCGAATCTCAATTCGTTAAGGAAGCAATTATATAGGAATAAATAAAATTACAATAATAGCAAACAAATGAAGACAGTAATGTTTCCAAAACATTGGCGTCCTAACACCTTGCTCTCTTCTCCATTCGGCTGCTTGTGCGACGGACGTTTGATAAAACTTATTTTGATTTGTTTCTAAATTAAATACTATTCAGACCGTCAAGACTTTTATAATAACATTTAACTTTTTCAAGGATTATAAGACATAAATTAAAAGAGAAATAATTAAAGGAAAACTAATAAAAATTTCACTGAAGTACCTACGCTTTCTTAAATTATGTAGTTACCAATTTATCGGACATTTTCAACTATGCTAGCCGAAAAATTCTTGTGTCTAAAGTTATTGTGCCTTTTTAAAATAAAATAATTGTTTTAGTTCATCGCATTTAACAATATCAATCATACAATCGTCTAAACACTATCTACAGTGAAAATCGTACAAAAAAAATTAATTGGCTGAAAAAATATTAACACCAATCTCGTGTTAAAACGTTATTTATATGAAAAATATCGCTAGTATTTGACATAACTAGTATACGTGTCCTTGTGAAGCAGGTACAATATTTACAAGTTATTTCCCCAATTAGGCGACATTCCTCACGCAAGCGCCCGCGCCGCGGGTTGCGCTGTAAATCAGGATTATCCTCAGCCCGAGACTCGTTTGAATGTAATTTATACAGAAAATCCGCCACCATATCACTATAAAATGAATGTACGTGTATTTGTTACGTTTATTTGTTTTGGTAATGCTTGCTTATATGTAAGGAAGCCACGGATTTCTAGGTGGCATGTGTCATAGTAGGTCGCGACAGATGCGGTGATGCAAAATAAAGGAAACGTAAAAAAGAACCCGAATTACAATATTTAAATAACGTGAACAAATGAGCGGAACATTTAATAGATTACAAACAAATAATGATGAAGAGGAGAACTGCCTCGGTAGCTCAACGGCCCTGGAGCGCAAGAAAAGGGGAGGCTTCCATAAAAAAGTCATAAAAAGCTAGTGCGGAATTAAGAAAATTAAAAGAAGATAATGAGCACCGCACTTACAACAGTTACGCTGTAGGCTTATGGAAGCCAAGACAGGCAAAGAGATGTATATGCACTCGTGCGTTTAAATAGCAGTAGACCATGGTCTACTTCTTTTTATTTTGAGTAGAATATACTCGCGCAGTGCGGCACCTTTGGATTTCTACAACAAAAGAGTGGTACACCTTCTAGATAGAGTCGAGCATGAATAAACGTTCATATAGGTTCGTAGTTGTAATTGATAAATTTTGATTTAAATTAATATGATTAGTACTGCAGGCTCTTACCTTCTGTCACCATTTTAGCACCTAGGGTAGACAGACCTAGGGTATGTTTCGAGATGAATTGTTTTTTCTAATCGCCAAGTAGATGATCATTCTTCTATGCCTTCCACACGCTATCGATTTAAATCTAAGGCCTTCTGGATTCCTTAGGATATTATGTTTCCTTACGAGCGAATGTTGCACATACAATAGTCAATTCGTGAACAGCCGAGGTTCGAACCTATGACTCAGATATCGCACGCTGAACCACTAGGCCGATATTCCTCAAAAATGTTAAACGATAATTAAAATTCTGACACACCGAATGCGATGACTCAAATGAATAAATAATATTAAGTATAATTGAATTTTTCGCATAGGCAATTAATCTTGGGGCGTATAGAGCTGGCAATGTTGCCATGTCGCGACAAACGTACGACAACAAATCAGAATCGCTTCGTACTCAAATTGTTATTGATTGCACATTGTAACATTACTAGTCTAAGAGGTGCATTTCACATATTTTTATGGATTAACCAAGAGTATAATAAAGAAGTTATATACAGTAAATAACTAAAAAAAAATTAAACTTAAATCGGCTTTCATTATAGATATGTCAACAGTTTTAACTAAGAAAAGCTTTTAATATTCGTATTGCACCAAATGTTTGTCTAAATCCGTTAAAAATATGTATTTTGATATTGGAGAAAAATATTAAGACTTTCAACTTTAAACCACGTAAATTATACGAGATTTGTATAATTGAATAAATTTCAATAAAATTTCGAAGTCAAGTGATTGACTCTTTGGCTATTGGACATAATTCAGTATTTTGTTGCGCCGTTTCTTGAGCTGAAAGCCGTGAAGCTGTTCGTGTTAATCAATAAACTTAGTGCTCAGTAGTATTTACTAGCCGACTTATTTTTGTTGCCAGGTGGAAATAAAAATTAATATATAACAGAGTTTATGGTATTTAAAATAAACAATGAATTCAAATAATCAAATACGGTTTAAAATATTTATTTATCTTTAAGAACATTACAACAATCACTTAAGTACATGAAAAAATATACTATTAAAATCATATATTATGCTTATTAATTAACTGTATATTAGGTACAATACTAAAAAACAAGAGACAAGAAACAGAATGCTTATCTATTGCTACCAAATGGCCTGGACACATTTTACATTGGAAACAAGATAAAAAAAAACAATACCAACAATTAATAATTAACAACAACAGTTAAAAATAATTAAAATTGATAAATAGAAAATTAAAACAAATTTAAAATGTTTGGTCCTCCTCGCTGTATTTCTTTTTCATTGATCACATACTACTTTTCGTATCTATCGTTATAATTATTGCTTAATACGGCAAATAGGAACTTAGTATAATTTTGAAGCAAACGGTGATGTGTTATTAATATATAAGTAGTCACATATATAGGGGTCGATAAAAGATGGGTTGGTCTGTACACTGCTACCACGCTGACGACTATACAGTATACGACGATTAAGTGATTTATGCACAAATCACTTCAAATTATAGCCTATATATTAGCGATTAACATTGAAGCGATTCAAATCAACAAGTATCAAATTATCGAGAGTCGACTTTATATTTATTTAAAAGATTGCAGTGAACATTGCACACAGCAACAGAACATACAACTGACTACGATCTTTCATACAAAGTAAAGATATGGACAATTGTTTCACTCAGTAAATCATCACAACTCCAATAATCTCGTTGCACCCTTCGTCTCCACACACGCATAATAAATTAAAAGTACAACATTCTTCACACTCCGACGTTAATCTCATTCAAATTCTCATAAGAGACAGTAGAGACTTCTAAAATTATACATTAAATCTACATATTAGCTATTATTCCGTACTTTGCCTTTGGGTTTTGGACAAATAGAAGCGTACCATAAGTGGGACAAAGCCCTGTTTACATTGTGTATGAATGTATAATTAATATGGCCTGAGAAAATTCTTAAAATACAATTTTATAGCATCCTAAGTAATAATTTTATTTTTGAACTCTACTTCTGAGAAAATTCAGTTACAAAAAAATATGGTACTCCGTGTTTGTATTAACACGAGTAGTCGTTAAGTTTTAACGATTATCTACAAGCACAAATATGTTACTGGAGTTAATGTCCATTAATATTTTTTGGATTAGCACACATATTCCTTAGTTAGGAGAGACAGAATTACTTTCAATTTGGTGATACAGATATCGCCTCGGAGGGCGCGATATTTTTGCTTTCTTTTTATAATAATTAAATTAAATATTAATACTTTTCTATGGAACTTTATGATTTTAAGTAGTATATGCGAGTATTAATAAAAGAAAATTAAACTATTTTTGCGCATCTAAAAACAATTATGAGTATAATTTATTCAAAATGATATCTTATACATTTTTACTATCTTCATTCTTCTTGTAGTACCTCTCCATTACTGGTGGCTATCAGTCGTGAAGCGTATCTTGTTCTATTTCAGATGCAGCCAATATCCAGACAAAACTCATCCACTCCCCAACTTTGAACATGACTTTTTTCCTTCCACCACCATTCATCACTGGATCTTACCCATCATTATTAACTGAAGGTAGTGGTAGCAATCAAGGCACAACACATATATACAATAGCGAGGATAAATACGCTGGGAAATCTGCTCTTGCGATGTAATTCATTAAGTTATTACGTGGCACGAACAGTACTACAGTGTGTCTGATGGGAACGTCAGGTGGTGACATCGAGCGCCGTTGCTATAGGGGGCCAAAACCTATAATAGGTGGTGGTAACCACTTCTGTATAGGGCACATATTATTCCTAATTAATTTCTTATGTTTTATTTCGTGTGTTAGTTTTAAAATGCATTCTTGTTGTTCCGAGAGTACACTGTATCCAATTTGAAATAACAGCTACAACTTTTTTAGGTCTAGGCCTCAGATTTATGTATCTGTTTCATGATCATTTGTCAATCTAATAGGCAAGTATATTATCAGCCTCCTGTGCTTGACTCACGTCAACTTTATGGGTTTAAGGCAAGCCGGTTTCCTCACGATGTTTTCATGCACCGTTCGAGCGAATGTTAAATTCGAACATAGAAATAAAGTCCATTTGGGCACAACCGGCGATCGAATCTACTACCTCAAGGATGAGAATCGCACGCTGAAGCCACTTGGACAAAATAACCACCATTTTAAAACGTTATGTTAATCTTGGACTTAAAAAAATCGTTATATACCATATATAATGTTGTATTGCAATAAAAATACAATGTTAACAGAATGTGTGAACAGACTTTTAAAGTATAAAGAATTCACACTAGACATATTAAATTTGTATTCAACTAATAATGAACATTATATTGCGACTTCGTACAAGCCGTAGGACGCCGCCTTAGTCGCGGATGGGCGGTAGCCCATGCTGCGATGATTGAAGATTTAGTTTGAGAAATATGGGCGTAGAATTCGATAGTATGGGAATTTAGAACTAAATTCATTTTTAGTATGGGAATGCTATTTTTTAAACATCACATTTGTTCTATTGTTTAAGAACTTAGTTCAACCCGACGACGGGCTTACTACTTTACGGTTTGAAAGAGATTTCCTTATGTAGGTATGTGAGATATGTGTAATCGCTATATCTTGATTGGTCCATACCAGTAATTAAGTAGAAAGTTTTGAGTTAAATTCAGAGAGGTTTCATAGACTCATTTTTTTATCATTAATCACTTAATCACTTATTTGGATTTTTCACGAGACATTTCAGTTAACATCCTGAAAACTATCAGTCTGATTACAATTTTGTTAATGTGACTTATTTGCTGAAAATACAAATTAATTGACACCTCGATCATCCCGATCGGTCAAAGGACGGCAGAACTGTGCTTTTAATAACTTCCTCTTTCTCTTTTTTTAACGATTAAATTTTAACGTAAAAACGTTCGTCGATTTATACATCAAATATTACACCTGAACATCTTATTTATTGTAATTAAATTTAAATACAAAACATTATTGTGATATTATTCGCAATCGTGTGAACGTTTGCATTCCCTCAGTGGCCTAGAGGGCGTGCCCTCAGCAGGACAGGCCCGCCTAACCAGACCTCCCGGAGCGAAGGTGGACCCGGCGTATTAATTTATTGTTAAACATTGCTACTTCTCAAGGTGTTTAAGTATTATTAATTACTTTAAGAATTTTTTAATATTGGTTTATTAAATTTAGAAAAATAGTGTCTAATCTATTACTAAGTAATTGATTACGAAAATAATAAACGACACAGAATTGTGTCTGTTTTATTGGGAGACGAAAGTTTGGAGCAACTTCAATTTGTTTTAGATTATTCCCTGGATATGGAAATTATTATACTTTATCGTATTAGAAGGTAACACGACAATTATTTTAATTAAATATAAGAGACTGAATATCTGTCTGTCTGACTGTCTTTTTACAGAAAAAGGAGCTTAGGACTGAACAAATCGTGATCCAAACACGTTATAAAATTTTAGCTATAATTTTGTATTTATATGGTAATACAGCATAATATATTTGTTACCCCATTCAATATATATTTAGCATCCCATAATTCAATGAATCCCGGGTTAACCTTGCAATGATAAATTCTAAATAATTGACTTTACACACCTTTTCACCTATAGACGTCCGGTGGACTACAAAAGTCCCGATTATACCCCGCACTTAGATTCAGGTGTCAAAAAGCGTTTCAAAAGATATCCGTCAGCGTATCAAGTCGCAAGTGACAAAAAATAACAATTGATATCGTATCCAATATCGTTGACAATGGAATTTTGTTATTTTAGGCTTACTGCAAAGTCGATTAATTTTCTCTACTTATGATAACAACCGCTTTTTTTAATTGAATATAGTATATACTTTCCCACAGTCTTCAGTGCAAAGTTGGTTCGATTCTCTTTGGTTTTCTAGGATTGCATAAAAGCTTGATTAATAAAAATGGTTCGTTCATAAAGAAATTTGATTTATCTAACATTTTTGCATCATAAATATCAAACCACACTCTGGGTCGCGTTATAAATGCAATGTATTTATCGTTTATTTAGCTATGTAATGTTTTCATCAATTGTATTAATCAAGAATGTTTGTAATAATAATAATAAAAAATGATAAATAGAAAATTCAAACAAATTTAAAAGGTTTGGTCTCTGTGGCTATCTATGTAGCTTTAATGCTGGCAGCATTTCGATATTGCGATACTTATTCGTTGAGAGAGGAAAGCACCAGGTCTGGGGTCACCGGCACCATTTACCAGGTGCCCATTTTAATCTTTAATTAGCGCCTATGCACTTGAACCCACGGTCCAAGATTATCTATATCCAAAGGGAACAAAATCAAAGTTGGAGAATACTCTAATATATGAGCCGTTTGTTATCATGACTTTTAATTTTCTAATGAAAACCAGCTGTTTTGTTAAACAAAATACATCGACACTTTCTAATGATACTGAGAAAAAACTAAATTTTATAGAAACATGCGTTTCGAAGTCATTAGAAATCTCATATAACCAGATTTTAATCATCCATTCAAAATTGGAGCGTCAAAGAGCGGACCAATTTCGATTTTCTATTCCGCCATTGGCCCAGCTCGCAACATGGCTGTGACACGGCGCATTGTTCAAACAGAAAAACGAGACAATCTTTTTTGTTTCCTTTATCTTTCGCTTTTATACGAGATCACAATGGCCGGCTGTGGTTAAAAGATATTCGTTCAATTATTTTTATTGTCACAAACTTTGTGTGTATCAGATTATTAAGACCATTTAGGTATCATTATATGTTTCGAGTTAGTACTGAATAACTAATAAATAAGAAATAAATCAGTGGCGCTACAACCTCTTTAGGTCTTGGCCTCAAGTTTCTGAATCTGTTTCATGATCATTTTGAAATCTAATAGGCAAGAAGGTGATCAGCCTCGAGTGCCTGACATACGCCGACTTTTTGGGTTTAAGACATGTTGGTTTCCTCATGATGTTTTCCTTCACCGTTCGAGCAAATGTTAAATGCGCATATAGAAAGAAAGTCCATTGCAGCAGGTGCACAGCCAGGGATCGAACCTACGACCTCAGGTATGAGAGTCGCACGCTGAAGCCACTAGGTCAACACTGCTGAATAACTAGCTTGTTTAATAAAGAAATAGACCAATCATGCCATCTTTAAAATAAAAATAAAAGAAAACTGGTAAAAATGCAGTTCTGCTGCTGGTCACAATATACACAGAGATATATATATATATACTTTTATCTTGTCACAAATAATGTTTTCGACTGTTCAACAACAAAGCCTCATTCTCAATAAGCTCTTTTACCAACGCTTGTGCTCTTAAGGATTTATCAAAAGGCTTTTAATTTCAAAACAAGCTAATTCCCGAATTGTACAAGGTTGTGATTTGCGCACAATGTCCAGACAATACCGTCTCGCATATTATCATATCATAACGTTTATAAATACATTTCACGGTGGCATTGTTGATCACGTCTTGAATTCCCCGAGGATACGGTTAACAATGAGAAAAAGAATAATAGCTAACTCCTCACAAAGATAACCCGTCATTTTCGCTATTGGCCATTTATGACAATACCTCATTGTTGCGATGCTAGTGAATTCTCAAAACTGGAATTGTCTCAAGGCCCGTGCTGACAATCTCTTCCCCAAGGATTTGAATCGACAGAAATTTTTTATTATCGCTCGGAAGGAAATTTATTTGGATCCATAAATTATCCACGTTGTTTCAATATAATTGTATACATATAAAAAGATATTTGTTTTATTTTATGTAGGTCATCGGTATTCCTACAGCTACTCGTTAAACAAAATCCAAACAATTACATTATACACAAAAGCCAAAAATGAAATACACATTTAAACATAAACATAAAGCACAGTTATCAATTTATATTTATTAATACAAAAAAATAAAATATACATATTTAATTCCCTATTCCCTGATATATGTATATATTTATACCTAATCTTTTTTATAATAAATTCTAAGATGCATTGATCATTATAATATATATTTAATATAAATAAAATAATAATAAATGATACATGTAAATTAAGTTTTTTTTATTATTTTTTAAACATTTTTAGTTATATTAAATATATCTATTTGATGGTAATTTGTATTATTATCTGAAGGTATATGATATACGTAATGTCCATAACTTTTTAATTGAAAACATGAATCACTATAACTACTTAAAATACTATACTATTGTCTAATAGCAGTTACACACTTTATGACAACAAAAGTTAATAGACCAATAATCTACGTCAATATAATGAGCGAACGACCATTTGCTTACTGAAAAATGAAAAAACGAGTTCAGAACAAACAGCAGCAAGAATGTCCAGTAATTCATTCACCACATTGTTGAGCACAGTTAGCTTCTTGTGCGTGATAATATTTGGTTTCCTCGTAACCTGCTCTTTGTCACTGGTCGGTTCGCCCACTTGAAAAGCAACGCTTTTGTTTGCTGAGACAAGTAAAGACGAATTTCTAAGGTTTGTATTTTTAAATCTCTTTTCGGCTTCTGTGTGTTGAATGGCTCCTGTTATACAAACATCAGCAATTATGAACGTGTCTGTTGTTGGACTAGTTCTTAGTTCATGTGTACAATTGCTTTTAGCTTTACATATATCATATTTGTGCTTCGCCGTTTCATGTCTCTCTCTGTCTATAGCTTAATATATTTTATGACGATCAATATTGGTTCATTTAAATTATTAAAGATCTATCTAGTAACTGTTTGTTACAAAAATCTTTCGTTTTCAATTGTCAACAATACATTTGTCAATTGAGGTGTTATTTCTAGTAAGGAATTATAAAAACGTGAGAAGATCTAGCAGATTGTCGCCCTTATAATTAGAGCATTCTATTCAATAGAGGCATTAGAATGGAAAAATTAACTCATTAATTCATATCTTGGATTTATTTTCCGTTTACATACCAAGATAATGAATGATACTTATTGACCCGTAATAAGAGCCAAAATGACAAACGAAGCTTTGAATAAGGTATAAATACCACCCTTTGCTTTTTTAGTATAACTGCCCCTTGTCTTTCGCGATTGTGGTCAGATAACAAAGAAAGATGAATTAGATTTTAATTCCTTTGGAATTATTTTGATACAAATATAGAATTACTATTACTTTATTAATATTTACTATACAATTTTTAGCTACTGAGCATGAAACTTAGTTTTAACACATTAAGCGGAAGGAGTTGGATCGTCAATTTAATTAAATATAACAAAATACATACCACTGTTACACATACACCTTACTTGGTAAAAGTGTGTGTGTTTAAAGTGGCTTTATTATTATTTTACTGTATAAGATCACAAATGCTTACGCTTATGGTAAATTATAAATTTTTCGATGTTTTTGTGAGCTTATTAACGATATATAACAGTAATACGCCAATATAACCATTACATAGAGTGTATTGTATTAATAACATTGAACTTTAAAAAGTTATTGACTTATTGAAGTAGCAATTAGAAAAGCAGTTTCTTAAGAATCTTGACTTCCAATTACTCGTCTGTTTCAAGTGCCATTATGATTTGAGACATTAATTGTACAATTATTTCTTCGTCTTTTGTTACATTTGTACGGTAGTTTGTTTCTTTGTATTCACATTTGGTGACTGGCACGTGGTTGTAAAGGACCACTTTATCGGCCACTCATTACATTTTAATGGTCTCAGTTTTGACTTTAACATGTTTTTCTATATCATTGTTTTGGACGATAACAGCCTTTATCGCTTTGATTATAAGTTCTTTGGTGACTGCTTGGGTTAATATTGTTTGAGATACTATAAAAGAATCGTTATTTAAATTTGACGGTTAAAGTTTGTCAGATAAATTGTCGACCTCGGAGCAGTTGTTCGTATTCATTCTAAGTAATTACACGTGGATGATTGTTTGTTAAGTGTGTGTTTTGTAAATCGCTTGCGCAAGCTTAGTAGTGTAAGAGGTAAATCTATCTACAAGCATAAATACTATCAATGTAACATTATTTTTTTAATGCAAAGGTGCTTCTTAGATTATAAATTTTGTGATACTAACATAGCATATGACATTAAATTATTAATTTCTTTTGCTAATTATGTCTAATTGTCCTGTTTATTTCATTCATCGATTGTAATATGATCCAATTTCCACTTTCAAGACAAATAAAGCATTTACATATGTATTAATTAAAGAGGCAGTTAATGGGATTCTGTTTTCTTTTGCGAACTAGCAAACTGTGGAATCGACTTCCGGTGAAGGTCTTTTCTAGGAGAAGAGAGAGAAAAGGGAGCATATTTCTCCCTCTAAGATCCGTAACGCACCTACTAAAATAGATGTCCATAGACGTCCCATAGTCTCGTTTAACTTTGTCCTAAAAAATAAATCTATAGATCGAAAGGGTATCACACAACACATACGAACACTTACCAAAAAACAATGCAACAAATTATTGTATATCACAATCAGCCTGTTGACGTCCACTGCTGGATACAGGCCTCTCCATAGTTTAGTGGTTTCTTGAATCATCCTTCTGGAAACATAGACTTTGTATCAGATCCATGTAACACGTTAAAAAAATTAAGGACTAGAGATACTAATGCGAATCGTTTATTCGTAATAGCAAGATATATTTCTCATTAGTGTACTGATAATGAGTACAAAATATTTATATAAAACCTTTTTCAATCCTTTTATAACAATAGAAGATATTTTTGTGATGCATCCAATTAAACGAGGGTAAAATGAAATACAATATGAGGATCACTTTTTATCTGTCCTCGGCAGACACAGCGACGCCGACCGTCCCCTTCACACCGGTACACTGTTATTGTGGTTGGAATAAAATTAATTATATTTTAAGAATACTACGACTTTTATTCAATCCTTGTATTTACTTGTGTAGTAATAGGTACTATGTCCTTCATTACCATATATTTTTAATGAACAACATAATTTTATTATCATTAAAACTATTTAAATGGCATTTATGTACATATATTTAGTTATTCTATTTAGATTTAATATCATACACAAATATATCACATAAGACACCACAAAAATTATTAATTTGTATCCACTAAAGAATCTACACTACCAAACAGGTGTTACTTCTTTACTTTGTATTTAAAATTGACTCTTAATAACTATACACTAAAGTAACATTTCATGTAACATCTTACGTAGACTTGGAATGGATTTTACATCTGTTTTAACACTATTTTGTTTTTATTTTAGTAAGACCCCGATTGAATGTTAATAAAAGCGATCTTGTCTGATAATGTTTTTGATTTTATAAGTCTCTTCAATATTACCGCCAAAGTTTAATTGTCGTCAGAGTTAAACACATTTAGTAGATTTTAATGTTATTAAATATATTGGTTTCCTTCGAACATTCCGTCCTTACGTTAATACTTGTCTACATAGAAATTGAAGTGTGTTTTACATTTCCTATTTCTATTCTCACAAAACCCACTATTTCAATAAAATAATCATTTTTATTCGTATGACTGCTATTAAATTATGTTGATCATTCTTGAACATTTCTTTATAGGTTCAAAGCAATGCCGATGGTAAAAAAATAGGAAATACAACAAATAAAAGGAGCCGAAACGGAAATCCCATATCATAACATTAAATTCAATAAATCCAAATTATGCCACTTATATGCGCATGATTTGATTTACGCAAAGATCTATGGATCCGAAAAAGCTCGAAAATATGTATAAATCGTACTAAAAACTACTTTAATACATACGCAATATGGTTGATAATCTATATGTTTTCTAAGTCATTAGGCAGTATTCGCAAACGGTTTCCGCCCCATTTAGTGTATCGAAATGAACAATAGTTTTACTCAAAACGATGGCTTTTATACTATTTTTAACACCATTTTATTCATTTCGCTACAATGTATGTTTGTTCGTGTGGAAGTTTCATTAGCTTTGTTAATGGTTAATAATAGTAAATAAATCATATTACTGTCTATCTGTGTTTATAATGGAACAAATCGTTTTTTGTTGCGATGTTATTGTGTTTCAAAACATAAGTTAATTATGATACTGGTTTTCTATAGAATGAACTTATTGGAAACTGAAATATGTACCAAATGATGATAGCCCAACGAACTGATTGCTTTCTCGGACGATTCTTGTGCAGTGGTCAGTGAGTCATCTCCGGAACACGTTTTTTTTATATAGAGCAGGAGGCAAACGGGCAGTAGGCTCATCTGATACTAAGTGATGGACTGCATTGCTGGCCTTTTAAGAATTGGTAATTTCTAAAAGGACCCTAAGTCAAATTGGTTCGGAAATACTTTGGTGGGCAGCTGGTTCCACATTGCGCGGCAAAAACTGCCTCAAAGAAGGCTCAGTTGTGGAACGAAAAAAACGTTGTCAATTTACATAATAATTCGTGTGAAAGCTTGTATATCGAAAATGAAAAATTTCACTTACATCCAAGCCTAAAACCTTGCTTAACAAATTGCTTTATTAATATCTATTCAGACTCATTGTTTTGATTACCATGATATTATAAATGTTTAACATGCAATACGTAAGTACATTAAACAATTATGACGACATCTCTTCGAGTGACTCTGTAGTTTAAAAATAATAATAAATTCTTTATTACAAATTATATTCATATGTAGTTAGAGTTCACAAATTCAGTCTTGGTGGCTATGTTAGTATTGGTTAGTAAACAAAAAAAAATTGTCATATAATGGAGCATATACCGTTTTAAGATAAGCGTGTTCTTTGTGAACACATTCATAATACCATTGGCGGACCTACGATGGAAGGATATCCTTTTCCGAATGATAGCATTAAAACCGTCAGTTCGGGTCTCGATCCTACTTGACGCACTGGAGAACCTCGGTATAATCCAAATCAGTAACCACTGAACAACTGTATCAAAAACAATGCTCCAGATTCAAGATAAGGCTGACATTTGGTAGAGCATCGGATATGGAATTTTAATTGAATAGATCTCTATCTATAAATGAGTCATTGTGTCCGTTTGTTGCTACCGGATTTGTTTTGTTGCTTACTGTTTTGGAGTTTAGAAAGTAATTTATACATATTACAAGTTCGGTGATACTTATGCCATCAAAACATAACTTGTAAAAAAACCCCGCAGCTCAGTTCTACCGTAAAAATCGTGAGATCCATGTTGGTGAATTAATTCAGTTCGTTCCAGACAGTGCAGACTTAAGAGACCATGTGTTTTATGTTTAACTAACTTAAAAATATCAATATTAAAAATCTTTTATGTTTTAAATAAATATGTTGACTTAGCCATCACATGAAAACACAATGTATCTCACAAGAAATACAAATTATATTAAATTAGATTGTTTAGTTTGCGATTGCCAAGTCAATCTATGTTTATAATCTTAGCTATATAACATTTGTTATATGTTTGACTCTTAACTCTTGATATTTTTTCTTACTTTCTTCCCTAAGTACTATAGCATTCCTTCCCTTCGATTTCCGTTTAGTAAAGTGACATGACATATAGTGTAAACGTCATGTAACGTCACTTTGGTGAACGTTAACATCAAAACACAGTTCAGCATTTCTGAGGTTTAAAACGCCATTTTCTGATGATCTAATTCTTTACCGAGAAAGTATTAATTGCGCACAAATATTATAGTTGGAGCCAATGTCCGAACGCGTGACCTCAGAGTCGAAACCATCTGGTCTATTCTTTACCCTGGCTGACATTCCTTTTCATTGTTATGACAAAATAATATTTACAAGATTGAAAGAGGTGTGTACAAATCTATTAAGCGTAAAGCAACAAATTTTTTTGTTTCAAGGTTAAGATTGGTTTGACCAGAAGTTGTTTGACAGCTAAATTAATGTGCCATATAACTATTATATTTAAGTTGAAGGAAATGTTAACACAAAACAAACATAAAACCACGCGAAACACGCTAAAAGAGTTGACATAATTAATGAAAATATAAATCATCTTGACACCTTTTCTGCATTTGAATAAAAATTCCTTTGGTTTCTTTATTAATCAAAAGATTCTGAACAAATTAAATTAAAGAATTGCCAATAAAAAACTCGGCCACTGGATTGGAAAACAAATTTATATGCCAAGCTTTCTGTACGAAAATCGACTCTTTGTCAATGTATTAAGACGCATTTTAGCTAGTATTAGAAACAATTCAATGTGTCAACGTTAGTTTTGTTTCATTTGTAAAGTTAACAAGAAAATCTCCCGCAGATTCGGAGTTTACAGTCATTTATCTATTTCGTTCGGACGTCACTTGATTAAAGTTTTGCATTTAATTAATTCCAAAGCGCTTTTTGAGTCTGATCGAAGGCTCGATTTTCTGTACTGCGTAACAATTTTCCATAAGAAAACAGAGAGAGAACAGAACAGAATATTCAGAACTAAAAAAGTCTACAATTGGTTCTCCGGGTCTAATCCGCCACGGCGGTAAATTGCGAAATACCCAGGAGATATATTTATGTATGTAGTACCTACCTACATATTCGATAAGACTCATTCGCACTATTCCATTACTCTCATGAAATATCTGACACAATCGGAGTATCATGAGAGCAGAGGCCTGGGGAGAACTGTCGCTGTATCACAATTTTTAAATTGATATTACCTACTACAAAATAGCTTATGTTAGTATACAACTATACAGTCATAATAAATTTGCCCTTTCCCAGTCGCTGACGTCAATTCTGGATCCGCCTCTGATGGGTTCAAATTAAGACTTAGTCGACCAAATATCTTGTAAGCCTAGAATTATTAAAAGACTCGGTGTATGTTTGTTTCCCCAAAGGTCAGGAACGCCACAGCGGGAGAGCTGAGAGCCACCAGATCGTATAAATTCAACATTTGTCACGGTATTAACACTCGAAAAAGGGTTTTATCATGTCACTTGTATCCGGTAAGATATGAATATTTGTCTTTTGTTGTTCGCCGGTGACTTTATTCGATTCTAAAGCGATGTCTTAAATAATCGATTTGTTAAAACTGTGGCTTTGTAATTTTAAATTCAGTTGCGGTTTCGCAAAATAATAAAATCGATATAATTTATGTGAGTGGTACGTCTAGGTTTTAATTTAGATCCTCTGAACTGGAATTGGAATTGGAACATAGTTTCTCCACCATCTGGCATCCACCATCGTGAGGAAACTGGCATTTGTGATTTGGCCCACGTGTGATTTGTAATTACCTACTTGTAGATAATTACAAAAAACAGGTGTTAAAACAGAGCATAACAATTATTACAGACTTTTCTATCTGCTTAATCGAAGTAAATATTATCACCAGAAATCGAACCCGACAAGTATGTTAACCACTACGAAAGCGGTTGTTAAGAAGGTATGTGAAACACGTTGAACAAAGAATTGTTGGGCTATAGAATAGAATACTTTAATTAAAACGAAAACCTGTTTTGCATGTAATCACATATAAGCGATACCAATTGGTAAAATACAGATAGAATAATTTCCATTTCCCAATTTTATAGCAGCTACTGTGGCACAATAAAGTGGCCAGTATGATATATGGGGCCAATTATACCGGTGTCGTAAGTTTGCAGCCCTAATGACGAGCTACTGACTGCCGACCGTAGACTTACGAATGTTTGGAATTAATTTTTATAGATCTCATTTTAGAAGTGAATAAAAACCAATTTAATTACATATACTTATATAATAACATTAATTAACCACTATGTGGAACCAGTTGCCCGCTGACGGTTTTCCGAACCAATTCGACTCAGGGTCCTTTCTAGAAAAGAGCGTACCAGTTTTTAAAAGGCCGGCAACACACTTGCTACCCTACTGGCAATGTGTCTGTAGGCAACGCATCTTAACATCATACATAAAAAAAATAAGTTATTGACGTGTGAACAGATTACCTGATTTTAATTTATGATTTTATAAAACATAGATACGAGATATATCACAGCCTACATTGACTGGATCAGGGATTGACTGACATGTTAAATATCACCTGACATTGGATGCCTCTATTACGAGTTAGTGGTACCAGCGCTATTAGCTTCGTTTATTATTGTATTTAGTATAAAATTATTGCGCTAAGTAAACGATTCTCATTCCCAAGGTCAAAAATCAGCAAAATTTTCCAAATTCCGTCTTCTAAACCCTACCCAGGAGTTTAGGCACCTCTCTTTCGAGTTCTTCGCGATTATAACTGATTAAACAGTACTTATCTAGAGCTGGATATATTCGGTAGTGACTAGTGGGCTTGATTTTAAAGAAGGCATTGTTAAGTGCCTATCTCGTACCTAATCCGTTGTTTTGCTGGTAATTTCTGCTTAACAAAAAATTCTGGTATTTTCATTGTATTTTGTTTGTAACATTTACGTTCGCATAAAAGCGTTTGTAACATATATATACTATTAGATTATGTATGATGTGGTAAACTTGAATAAATCAATACAGATATGTGTGTTTAATTCTGTTTTGTATTCGTGTCTAGACTTTTTAATTCTATGGATCTCTTAGACACGTTTACAGCATCGTAAACGGTTTTTAATTAAGGCTCGAACCACATCATCGGATCGCCGCGGGAAATTTACGAGCCCTTTCTTGTTCCAATTAGCACAATAAGCTGCGTGCGAGTTACTTCTATATCTCACTGACACTAAACTTGTATTACTTTATTGGTTTTACTATAGTCTTCCTTCTCATGTGCACAGTTTTACTATTATTGTTTACCACTACTGATTTCGCCTATTTAAAATCTAAAGAAAGGTATTGCGCTTATTACAGATTTATAAAAAGTCGGGCGGAGAGTTTATTGCCATTTCTTCTCTTCCGTTCTACGCCCTTGATTTGAGAACTGGCAGTAAATGTAAAATTAGAAGCATTTCATGTATATTTATTTTTTGATGTTCATAAGTGTACATTTTGTTACCTATATGAACGAATGATTTTTGAATTTAAATTTGAAAATTAATAAAGAGAATTCTTCTTCACTCGTGTATTCTGGTCAACACGAACTAGGTACTCTCTTCTCTCTAGGTTCTCTTGACTACATTGAAGGGGCATGGACCATCCATGAGGATGTGTCACTAAGCATCACTTTTTCTTTTCCCCCAGTTATTAGTATTGTGCAATTATAATTGACCCTAAATATCGTTGCATGTGAGACGGACATATTTAGTTGTACACTGGCTGAATTCACAAGATTTGCATTATTTATAAAAAGGTTTAAAAATGGTTATATATTCGTGGTTTGTTTATATTATGTTTTTAGTTTAATTTCCCATATATTTTCGACACTACATATTTTTTCAAGATATCTCAGAGGAATGCAAATAAATAATTTATCTTTATCTCATAAACAAAGCCGTGTAAAGATGTACGGCGGCGTTCTTCAAATCACAGATGACTAATCTAAGGTGAAACAAAAAACGGACGTCTCCCACATACCAGAGTGACACCTTTATTCATTTAATAACCGTTTAAATATTGTAATAAATTGTATAGATTCATATTAAAATGTTGTGGTATTTTCTGAAATTGATTCATCGGGAAGAAAAAGAGCTAGCAGGGAAAGATTGGAAAATAGTAGCGAAGATAAGAGACAAATAGAAGAATTTAGAGAAGGCCTTCCCTCCCACGGAGGTCGTGTATTAATATTAAAAACAATTACACAGACTTAATGTAATCCATATTTTAGTACTCGACTATAGATTATTTTATTTTTTTAAAGTAATAACTTTTTATGGGAGGGTAAACACTAAACAGCTTCGTTACGTAACGCGTTACGGCGCCAGTCTGTCTAGCTATCTAATCCTTTCTCTCACGCATACTGCAGCGGTAGGCAGGCTCCTCCTCTCTCACTCTAACCCGCAGCGCTAGCCGTATTTCGAACAGACGCTTTCCCCTATCTCTACTCTATGTTTAGTGAGTGTTAGACATTTACTGTTGACAGTGAGCATATAACCCCAAACTATTAGATTAGATTATTCAAGTTTTAGTAAGCATCCAAAATTTTGTTTTAAAATGAATCATAGCCCATGTCACTCGGGAATAGTGTAGCTTGCGAACGGTGAAAGAATTTATGAAATCGGTCCAGTAGTTTCGGAGCCTATTCATGTCAAACAAACAAAAAATCAAACCTTTCCTCTTTATAATATTAGTATAGATATGATGAATGAAGCAGAAGATGATCCTCAAAACAACAGGAATATTACAGATTTATATAGTTAAACTTAGATTAGTTAAAGTTATCACTTCTGTCGGGCGTCCTGAAACGCACACATTTTTATTTTACCAATTTTTGCGATATATAAGGAGTTTGAGGACAGAAATTTAACACCCATAGTAGGTATTTACTTAATGTCCAATACTGTTTGACCTTAGATTTTGAACTGGTTGGTTGCTTAAATTTTTATCTACAAACTAAGATGAATATAAAATTTTAACCAAGGTTAGAAGGCGATTTCCGAAATAAATCGTTGCATACTGTAGACGGTTATAAATATTATTTATTTTAGTTCACGGAATCGGTTTGTTTTGGTTACGGATTAACTCTGAAAAGGGTTCTTTAATGACACGGCTATTAATGCTGACTGAGTGACACCTCTAAAATCTTCGTCGAGATGACCTTACGAGGTATTTATATAATATTCAATTGTTTCACGTGTCAACAAACTATTACTACAACTGTTAATATCACAGGAGCTGCAACAAATTATTAGGACATCTTTGATAACATTTATTAAGCATAATAATTAAATGTAAAAAGATTCAGTCATGAAAAAAAAATACCAAGAAGTTATTTGTCGTTGTTTGAATTCCAGGCATACTGCAGTGTGTTTATATTGATAGCTAGGCAATTGGTTAATCAGAAATAATGATTTCGCCAAAAAATTAACATATAGCCGCCATGCCATTTGTTACACCCACTATGGAAGTAACAAAACATTTTATTTATAGTATCATTAATAAGTAAGCCGGGTAATTATTATGATTGATAAAGACAGTTATTTCCTTACTTGATTTAAGCAGAATAAGTATACAAAGCTTTCCGAAGTTCTCTTCACTTTGGCAATAATATTATGATTTTTGTTTTCTGACATTCGATTTATAAAATAAATATCGCGCGATCTCCAAAATATGACGTCTGCGGCCGCAGTCCCTTTGTCAACATCAAGTTTATCGGTGCATCTCAAGAGCGGCCTCGAACAATAACTGAATCTTGAGTTTAACTTATCAACTTAAGGTGCGGTCCTATTGATGTTCATATATCCAATATTATTCTCTTTTTATAATAAATCTGCTGTTCTATCTCTGACACACTGTCCTTTTATCCTAAAAGACGGAATGCTTACATTATTTAATATTTTTTGTTTAGTCGGTAATATAAAAAAAATATTACTAAGCCTTTATTGTGTTAAGACTGCTTCATCGTGTGACTCTCATCCCTGGGGTCATAGGTTTGATCCCCGGCTGTGCACCAATGAACTTTCTATGTGCGCATTTAACACTCGCTCGTACGGTGAAGAAAAACATCGTGAAATCGGCATGCCTTAGACTCTAAAAGTTGACGACTCTAAATGACGATTTATCACTTCTTGCCTATTAGATGTGATCAGGGAACAGATACAGAAATCTGTGGCCAAGACCTAAAGAGGTTGTAGCGCCATTGGTGTATATAATTTAGGTGAATTGTGTATTGCGTTATCATACTTGGCACTACGAAGTTAATTTCACATATATAATTTAATTTACACTTCAATACACTCATAAGCTATACATTCTATATAAATAAAAATTTATCGCAAATGTATCGCTAAGCACAAGATGAAAGACGGTTGGACCAATTCGTGTAATTTTTCCTTTTTATTCCTTGAACTCTGAGGAAGGTTCTTATGAAGATAAAAATTTCAGCGGACAGTATCTACACAACAAATACAGTAGAACTGAAAACTACGAGATGGCATAAAAAAATGTTCCATAAGTTGGTATGAAAAAGTTTTAAATGGAAATTACAACGGGCTCGGTCCAAAGTGATCGATTACACAAGGCAATCGATCGAACCAGGCACGAATATGTAGAGTTGGTACGTTATAAGCTAAATAATACATTTATATACTATTGTTTCTTTTAGGTAATGTAATGTTAGATCTTATACTGTCGTAAAAACGTAGATAATGTGATAGAATTTTAAGTTAAAATGAGCCGGTTACTGGCCGCGTTTGTGATGACAGGTGGGTCAAAAAGACCCTTACCTACTTGGAATAGCCTAGTGGAAAGAAAAAAGAGAGGACGCCCTCCAAAAACCTCCAAAAACCGGTCTGCAAAATGCTGGCGAGGATGAGAGACACCTGGAAGAATTTGGAAAAGGCCTACACTTCAGAGGTCGTGCTTAAAATAAGCAATGACATTGACGTAATGTAATTTTAATTATGTATAACTCGAATACAGTCATTTTTTTATTTTCTTTAATGTCACGCATACACATGGACATAATATTACTAAAAATACTTCAATATAAAAAAATACATCTATATAGATCTCTTTAAATTTCACGAGTCGTGAGATGTTTCGATAGCAAAGCAAGACAATGCCCACTAAGCTTTATTGACAAACTTTGCCCGAACGATGTTATCTCGGCTTTTTGAGTAATTTACTATTATCTGATGACCGGCGTGAAATATCACGCTTTGTATGAATCTTTTTCGACATAGCGTTGTTATTGTGTTTGAAATTTCACCATTCTTACATGTTAAAAGAAGACAATAAAAGCGAAGAATTTGATGTTTTAAGTCTATTTAAAATGAAAAGTTCTTATAGATATTTAGCCAAACATTAAACTTTGAATATGTACCTAAGATACCAACTACTAGACAAATCAGTAAATTAATAGTATTGTCTTCCAACAGAAACGCAAATTGGTTTATTTTGCAAAAAATCTATTATATAATTCAAAAGTTTTGTGTTGAAAGAGTCTTAGAGCGAAATAATAAACTGTAAGTATAGTCATAGTATATCATAGTCATAGTCATAGTAATGTCTGTCTGCCTGAAACGTTTCTCATATAGAAAAATCTATATTTTTTTATAGAACGGGGGCAAACTGTGTCACCTGCTCATGAGTGCGTTCCGGCCTTTTAAATCTAAATAATTTACCATTTACAAAAATAAAAATAAATTGTTTAGGAATCAACTTTTAAGGTTATTATGGAAGAGGATATTACTTAATGCATTATTATAACGAAAAACAAATTACCTCAACGTGATATACCTACCTAAGTTCACAACTGGGTGCTATCTTTAGATTTCTATATAATACTAAAAATAAATAAGTGTCGCTACAACCTTTTTAGGTCTGGGCCTCAGATTTCTCTATCTGTTTCATGATCCTGTGCCCAACAACTGACTTTTGACAACTGACTTTTTGGATCTAAGGCAAGCCGGTTCCCTCCCGATGTTTTCCTTCACAGTTCGAGCAAATATTATGTGCGCGTTTAGAAAGTCCATTAGTCAACAGCCGGGGATCGACCCTACGACATCAGTCATGAGAGTCGCACGCTGAAAGCACTAGGCCATCACTGCCTTTAATATTTTCGGTATGAATGCAGCACTTAAATGCAATTGTCACAATACAGTTGACTCACAATCGACACCGACTCAAATAATTGGAAGCATTTCTCTCCGTGACAGGATGTTATATAAATCTATGTGTTATAGGCATTCGATGGTTCATTGTAACTCTTTGAATGGTGATCAAACGACAAAGACGCTTAAAAATATATTTTAATACACAAACATTTATACCGTTGACTTCCAGTTCAGTGACTCTTATTATAAAAGTCGGAGAAGCTATTTTAATTTTTAATCTTAATGAATACGATTGTTATATTATAGTACTTTAATAATGACATTTGAGTGCAGTGTGTGGGATGATCACAGCCTATTCTGTGTAAAGAAGTAAGCATAAAATTGTTTTCTTAGTAACTGTCAAGCCAACTGTGCCTAATCCAAAGTAATGTGTTTACATAAGTGTTAAAGAATTTTCAATTGACATACACTTATTAACATATAAGATATAGGACTGATAAATTTCTGCGTTGCATAATTTTTGTAAATAGGTAAGCACGCATTCTTTGACTTGGAGTTAATACCTCTCTAAATTATAAGGTAGGTATACCTATGAATGACCAACTAAGCTATGAAGGTAATGTTATTGCGAACTGTTTATTTTGGGATTAAATCACTCGAACTTCGAACGCAACAATATTAGTGTATAAGATATTTTTGATTAAAAATAAAATTAAAACGGCAAAACTGACGCCTAGAATTCGATTTATAATTTATTTATGAATTATAAGATAATTAATGCAAGACACATTACCTTAGAACTAAATAATTAAATTATCATAGTTATTAGTTTAGTCTACATGAAAGTGATGATTTGCGACTTGATTATTCAATTCATGAATATTAACTTATGCTAATACGATTTTGCAAACGAATATTGACTTTAAATTAGTTATAACTGTTTTATTGCGTTAAATCGACTTCAATTAAAAATCTAATTTCCATCTCTCAAATATGTTACATCAAAACAAATTCCAACATTCGTTTAAAACCTCCGAATCATGAATCACAATTGCATTTTACTGATATTCAAATAAGTACATAAAATCCTTATAGCTGATATTAGGGACACTCTAGCCATACATTGCGGCCTACTGTATAAACGATTTAAATTTTCTTATACAATACCATCGATGTAGATAGTATCGAAGAGACGTCGTAATACGAGCTTGGTACCTGATAGGACCGCATTCCAGAGCGGTCGGGGCAGACGGGACGTCGCCGGGATTCTATTGATTAATATTTAGGTGTTTTTTATTTATACCGTCATGTGTTTCATTCAGGTATTTGGATGGACATTTTGAATTCCTGTGTACTTTTACCGCCTCTTATGTATTCTTTAGACTAAGCCTATATTAGATGCCTTTCAATTTAATTGATTGTAAGTTGCGTGAGTGAAATTTCTTTTAAATCACACTCACGTAATTGCAATACACTTTCAATCTACAGCTACTTGGAGCAATCCTTCGAACGATCATTCTCGTCGAGACCACCGTCATGATTTATTTAACAAGAATGCTTCATAATTGAATTAAATATTAAAATCCTGTCGAGCATGGTGATAGCTTATGTTCATTGAACTCGTAGGAGTACATCAAATGATGTTTAACCAGCCCATAAATATGCATTTACGTGCATAATTATTCTAATCTCAACACGACGACGTTAAGCCTGCGATATGCATGCGATTCTATTTAAAATAGCTGGATTTATGATCAAACATAAATCACACTACGTACCACAAACAAAACACCAACAGGACTGTAAATAAAACGCTAAACGTCCATTCTTTCAATTGTCAGAAAACCATTCCGTTAGTTTTAAGAGAATTACAACGCTTTGTTTTTAACAAAAGTGCCAATAATGTAACAAAGGAATAATGCGTGTCCAAAAATTGCGCCCGCAAGCACGCCCGCACTTTTACGCTTTTTATTAACAATGCAACTTAGCAGAAGCAATCCTTTTGTATGTGATAATAGGTAAGATTTTTATACAATGCACGAATTTGAGCATATCCCAAAAATTTAAACATCCAGACACTAAGCCCCCCACGGTTCCGGTAAAGGTGTTTCCTTTCCAATGCCGATTTTGGTACTCTTATATTTCTGTCACAGCTCATAAAAAATATTTACTGACTGGTTAAACAAGTTTGTTACTCGGAAATTATTTGGTGCACTCGATTTAATGCTGCACATACAGCTAGCAGGAAGGATTAAGGTTCAGAATGGTGTGACGAAGTCCACTTTAAGTTTGTGGCGATGTTTCATGTATTTATTTTTATTTTTGAACCGTGAAGGATCATTACCGTGTATTGTTGGATAATTTCACGCATTTGGTGACACTGCGGGCGCTTCGGGAGAGTTTAGCGGGAACTCGGGCCGGTAAAGGCATTGAATAAGGGTTTTGTATTGTAAATTTTAGTGTTTTAAGTATATTGTGCGTGAAACATTTGTGGTGTACAATAAATTCTCGTCTTTGTGCCTGTCCACTGTGCCTAATTGTTCTTGGAATGTCTTGTTTTTTACATTTGTATTGTCACAAAGCGACTAGTTATAACTAGAACATTTTGGACTGTCATTATAAATACAATTTATATATAATAATCTATTTTTAAATTCTCATCAAATGCAGGTTTTTAATAACATTAGTTTTGGGACGTTTTTTCCTCAGTATTTAGAAAACCTACCTACCATATTGCAGATCATTTTGTGTTTTAATTATTTAATATTGAGTTATTTAAACGGAAAGTTTAAAGTAAAACTATAATTTTTATATTACCTTGTCACCAGAAAAAGGTTGATTATTCAATTAAATTCGCCAAATGTAAATGTCCACGAGTTCAATATTTATCGACATAAAAAATATCCCCACAACCACCCTGAGACCTGTATCCTGACCTTTTTCAAGACGAGAACGTTCAGGGCTTATAAACCGATATTCCTGTTAATGATTACGCATTTGTTGAAATATTTAGACTTTTACAAAGAAAATCTTTCGTATAAATTATACATTTATGAATATAATCGTCAAAGACCATTGCAAAATAGATTTTGATTCAGTAATTGTTGATAATAGTTCTAATAACATTGAGATGTTCTTAAGTCAAGAATTATACATTAAGAATTACTAAAAGCTGGCTGCAGAACAGGTGAAAAATAATAAACGGCCTATGTCTTTATTCCACGTTTGACTTTGTTCTCTTTGGAGTAGAGACTCTTGGCGCTAAAAGGTTTAAGTTGAGGCCTGGTAGATAGTACTCAAACTCAAATCTTGATTACCGGTACCGGTGACCCTAGAGCTGGTGCTTTCCTCGCTCAACGAATAAGTATTAGGGACCAAACTTTTTAAATTTGTTTTGATTTTCAATATTTTATCATTTTTCTATTATTATGTAATAATTATGAACTAAAAAGGTGTAAGCTGTATCTTTCGTATTATATTTTTCTACTTGTTTACGGGTCTAATGTCAAAATATCGGTATCAAATCCGTTCTCCTAACAATAACTGCTACCATTTCAAGTAGATTTTTGATAGAATCAACACACGGCCTCCGTGGAGAGCTGTCGCGATTTCGATAATGTTTTCCCCTCTTATAATACACCGCATTTGAATACCAAGTAAAATTTAGTTTACCAAACTTCCCGACATCCATTCACTGCGGAAAAGTTATATATTGTTATTCCTTGAAGGGGTAGGTCGATTCGTACTATTGTGTGAGTTTTATTTATTGAAGTTATTTTAACGATTTTTTTAAACGTATTAGATGATATTATGAGCAGTGCCTTCAGTACCAAGTGCCTTCAGTGTGCGACTCTCATCCCTGAGGTCGTACATTCGATACCCAGCTGTGCACCAATTGACTTTATTTCTATGTGCGCATTTAACAATCGCTTGAACGATGAAAGATGTATAATATATCTATATGAAATAAACAATTACTAAAATATACATTGAAATAAATAACTAACCTTAACATAAACTAAAATATATTATTAAAAGGCAGGCTCCCTTTAGGCAAGGTTCCGAAGATACTGGCAGCGTTCCCCCTTTGAATCGCTAGACTAATTCTTTGTCTGAGGTAGCTGCCAGATCTTCGGTCTCCTGTGATGTTGACTAACCTTTTTGAAATTTCTTTAAAAAGCCTTAAAGCGCTAGGAACCCACGGACCAAGGATCTCGACACCGAATTGTATTTGTATGCTTTAGTTTTTCAGCCGCTCCACAAGCCGCACCAGCTCTGTACTTGGTTCCATGTAGATGGGAAGGGGCCAGCGTGTCTGAACAGGTTGCATCCCATACCAGTACCCGGCCCATCTTGTGCCCATGTAATAAATATTGTCCATCTTACCAAAGAGGATGTGAGGAAATATTTGAAGAGAAGGGAAGACTTTGACTGTTTTTAACAACTTAGTTTTTCTATTAATAAATATTAAGTATTAATTGTCGTTTGTTTAGGGTTTAATTTCAGTTTACTTTTTTGTCTATTGATGTACTTGTTTTCTGTTTCTGTTATCAATAATCAATGTAATCTGTTTTGGCTTTGTATGTTGTCTAAGTGTATATCACAGTACATGTTTAGACATTCCATGGTTACTGTTCAGCTAAAGAAACCTAAAAGAAAATTTATAGTTGATGTTTGCAGAAAGTGTAGTATTCCACCTGTCTAGGAACAATCCTCGACCAGTGTAATCTCGGACAGGCTGGCCCGAAGGCTCTAGTGGAAGATATTGAACTCTAGTATTAGGTTATATAATTTATCCCTATATACAGTTTAGCTATCTGTTTAAACTTTTAGCAACCTTTGATCCCACCTCGGAGTAACCACAAAAAATATAAAACGTTATAAAATTTATTGTTCTGGCAACACTGTTTAAAATCACGATTCCCATTACATTAAATCATTTCTAATTGAAGAAAACAGGTTCTTTTGTCTCACTACAACCTTTAACAGTACATAAAAATTTATTACAAGAAGCACTTGACTCCGACCAGTTTAAGAAGGCTCGTAAACGAGGAATTGGTTCGATTACAGAGCTCAAAGTATGCTGGTAGTTTAAAAATTATATTTATAAGACAGTAATTGTTATCACGTAGGCCGAAACGTCGTTAAGAATAATACAATATTTTACGACACAAACCCTTTAGTTAATAAATTAGAAAGTTGAATGGGGTTAGACAATGACATTTCACCCTAGTCGGTGATTTTGCACCCCTAGCTTGCGTTGCTAGGAACCTTTAAAAGTAAAAAAAAATCTTGAAACTAGATAATTCTATAAAAATTCATATTAAATGAATTTGATAGATTTAGATTAAATATATAATTAATGTAAAAGCGCAATTGTTATTATTTATTTATATATAAAAAATACATACATTTATTTGATTACTATTTTGGTATTTTTTTTAAGCTGAGCTGAGCATTGTTGGCCTAGTGGCTTCAGCGTGCGACTCTCATCCCTGAGGTCGTAGGTACGATCCCCGGCTTTGCACCACCTTTCTTTCGATGTGCGCATTTAACATTTGCTCGAACGGTGAAGGAAAACATCGTGAGGAAACCGACAATTCTTAGATCCAAAAGGTCGACGACGAATAAAAAATTATCATGAAACAGATTCAGAAATCTGAGGCCAAGACCTAAAGAGGTTGTAGCGCCACTGATTTATTTTTTGATGTAAATTTTTAATTATTTCCATTGATTTATTTTGATAAACATTTTCATAATGAAGTTTAATTATTAATACCACAGTTTATATAATCATGGTTAAATGATAATGTTAACACAATAACTGCAACAAAATCTCACATTATCCGCTCATTAAAATTAGTATTTAGGGTTGCCACATCGTGTTTCAAGTACCCCAAATTAATATTTGAAAATATCCATTAGCGAATGAAGCTTTTTTCTATTGTTTCCCCATGTCCCATAATTTTCACTAAACCAGATGCCGAACGACGGGGCGGTATTTTGACAACCTTATTTTAAACATACCTAACTGGTAAAACACACCTTATTTTAAGGCAAGAAAGGGTGATATAGCTTTGAATTTTATTTAAAAAAGTCTTGTCAACTATGATTTATGGATGAGCGTATATTTTTTATATATTTGTGCGGGTTAACGTTTAATTTGCTATTGTATGGTTTTATGGTTCTGAGAGAAAGGGAACAGTACGTGTACAAACACATTGATTGTGAGACAATTTACGATACAATACATAAATAGACGAATAAAACGCTTTCGCCGCTAAAAAGGGCAGACTGTAAAGGCCACCAACGCAAATTTACTAAACAAGTGTCTAGTCTTTATTTATGAAAAAGAACATTATCAAGTCAATTTGTTACACAGGAATCTCTTTGAGTTAAAATACCAGTAGCGCAACACTTAGTTTTAGATATCTGTTTCGTGGTCATTTTCTTTTACTAATAGGTAAGTAGGTGATCAGCTTTCTGTGCCTGACACACCCTTTCTTTTTGCGTCTATGCCATAATTTCCTCACAATATTTTCCTTAACCATACGTGTGACCATTGGTCCACCCTACGACATCACAGTCGGACGCAGAAGCCACTAGGCCAACACTTCTAATGAATAAAAATTAAAAAAAAAAGTAATTTACATTTAGTACATTTATTGCAATTGTTAAATTATTATTATTTAAAGCTCTTATTAAAATATTTTCTTAGTAAATCTTCTTTTTACTACGCTGCTCACACAGGGGAAGATACAAAAACTTGCGCGAACTAAGACTCCCGAATGTCACAATCGAATACATTTTTACGGACTTAGCACTGAGTCTTTTGTTCACAGATACTATATTATCCAATTTATATGAATACAAACGATGAAAACGCAAATAAATGCAGCATCAATACGATTTACAACTTATTAAAAGCCAGTCGATTCGCGAACGCTGCATTGTTTGTTACAGCTGTACATAATACCCATTTTGTATTCATGTTGGATAATCTCACAACACAACACGTTGTGTGCGATCATAATAACTAAAAATACAAAGGTGAGTGAGAGAGAGGTGATGCGAGAGGGGGATGAATATGTTTAAGACTTTCGAAAATGGTTTTATACGAAAGGAGTTATTTAAGAATCATAGATTAATATTTTTATATTTTTACTAATGTGTTGTGTGCGCTGTTTGTATGTGTTACTATGCAAATCTAAAGAAATTTGTTCAAAGGAAGTTGTACTGTTCCTCCAACCTAAACGGAGGATCCTCTTACCAATCTATCCACTGACTGGCCAGAAGGACCTAGTGGCTTAGATCAAGAAGTTCTTTATATCCTTAGCGAGAAATACTTCGATAGCGCGTTTCAGGATACAACATCGCATTGATTTGTTAGCGCAGATTGTAGATGGCGCTACAAAATATAATTTATAATATTTTTTATTTTATTTTACTGTGTGTGTGATATACATATATACTTAACGAAGTCCGTACTGACCCCGAGATAAAAAGGCGTATGACCCAACAGCGCATACAGACTCGCCTGTCTACATGCTGACAACGAACTAGATATGTCATATTTCGGCCTTATGAGAATGCGCAGAGGCGATGAGAACTTGGAGAAACCAACGTGGTTGGTAACACAGAAGGCAAAACATCACGTTGCCGTTCACCAACCAGATGGACCAATCAAGTGAAAGACTCATCATCCCCGAAACTGAGGACAAGAGAGCCACTGGATAGCTGGTGGAAGCAGCTCTGCTCCACATGGTTCCTCGCTGACCACGGCTCTCAGACATGAGCTACCGACTGAAGAGAGTGATAACCAAGCGTACAACTCTGCACTTTTACATATATAAACTAAAATTTGCCATAAGTAGTGTGATATATTTTTTCTATTGAAGTTGCTTCCATACATTAATACCTCGTGTAAATTTTAAATATCGAACATTATAATCCAAAATGGCCGCCCATTGTCAGCAATTAAGCGACGAAGGTAGAGCTTAATCCTCTACGTATTGTTGAACTTCTATAATAAAACGTTTGAATTTATTGTTCGGACATTATGATATAAATTGGGTCATTTTTTGTGGCACACATGGCATATTAAAGGACTTATGAAAAATATGAACTCACCTTTGAATGTAAAATAGCACGGGCCATTTATAATATTCATACTCACAGTTCTGTTTGTGTAAATTAAAACATGTGTTTTCCAAAACTATAGAAAATCTAAGAAAACCAAGTTATTTAAATACATATACATAATACAGACGTAATGAATAAATAATAAAAATATGTTTATTCATTATAATTATTATTGTTTTTTTTTATCTTTTTAGTTTTAGTTATTATTCAATTTAATTATTAGTTATTATTTTTTGTTTTATTTTATTTTAATTTTGTGGTTGTTTGTTTATTTTTTTTCCTTTGATAGATTGCCTATACTCGTATTCTAATGTAGTTGATGTTTAAGTATGTGTACGTGTGTTAAGTTTCTGATGTCATATTTTCTTATATTTTTTAGGTATGAGACATTGTGTTAGAACGTATAAATAAATAATATGTAAGATTTGGGAACTCTTTTAAGTTAAAATACCTGTGTCAGGGTTCCCAGGTCTACCATAAAACACTTAATAGTAAATTCCATAAAACTTTTTGAAGTTATACTTCTTTAGGCGCGTTATGAAAAATTTATGAGAGTGAAATTTTACGATGCGCGCGCACCTGTGACACAAAATTGGGAGTGTGATTATAGCGTGCGCGAGCGAGATAGGAATAAGACAATCTACAAGTAAAAAGAAATAGAATATGCGTGAAGTTCGTATGCCAAGAATTTTGAATGATCATAATGACATTTGTCATTTACCTTTAAACAAATAAAGGAGTTTTAATTATTGACTATAATGACTCCTTTTCCAGTCTTTGATTATTTAATTGTAATTATTAATTATTTGCATGCAATCAAAAACTATTTTTAATAATGCCAAAGAAGTATAACTTCTTACGCGCGTCCATAAGTACACGCAACCTTTTTTTTTAACTTTACAAGACGCGTAGGTGCATAAGTGAGTGTGTGGGAGCATGTGAGTGAGGGAGTGAAATGTGTATTTAGTTACACATTTCAGTTAGGTCTCAGGAGCATCTCCAACTCTGGGTAAGACTTCAGACTTCAGAAACCAGTTCAGTGGACGGTGAGAGGGTAGATATTAAGCAGCCTATTTAATTTATTGTCTGCCTGCATATTGCGTCTAGCGTAGTCAGTCAAATATGTAGACGTATTACTAAAATATATAAAAAAAAGCACAGTTAATATTTAACGGTAGCTTTAGTAGTTTAGTTTTAACTAATTATCAAAAGTACAGTATAAACGTTTACATTCAGTATTGTTAACAAAACCACCAAACGTTCAATTCAATCCGCCTTCAAAAAAAGGAGGATTACCTTCCGTATCAATGACGTCACAGCTGCCCCTTATCAGTCGATCTAAAGCCGGCCGTACACTTAGCAAGATATATTTATCTTAAATGCGATCAGGATCTTCCCTAATCTGTCTTTTGTGTTTGTATGTTTGTTTTGTAACAAACCGAGGGCGCTTTTTGTGCAATTAGCTCTAAAGATTAGGGTGTGAATCCAGATCTAATGTTTTGTTGGCTTTATTAAGTTTGTGATTGGTATCTGAAACATTGAAAACAACTAGCAAAACTAACCTCGATTTACAATCAAAGCATCTTTATCATCCATTAAAATACGTAAACTGTTTAGTAACAGTGATACCCCCGCCCATGGACACTGATTATACATGTACATGATTGTAGATGACATTGCCAGAAGGCTCGCAAAGAAAGTACCCTCGATTTACAACTATCAATGCATCTCGAAACATCCATAAAAACTTAACATTCAACAATCAAAACTTACCTGTTATTTATATAGCAAATGGGCAGGAGGCTCACCTACGTGATACCACCGCCCATTGACAATCTCATCGGCAGAAGGCTCTCAAGTGCGTTGCCGGCCTTTTAAGAAATGGTACGCTCTTTTCTTTGAACCTAAGTCGGATTGGTTCTTAATCTTATCTAAATATTATATAGCATATTTCTTTTCTCTTCACTTATTTATATTTATTTTATTTAGGAAAAGTTTGTGAGGTTGCCGTAATCTATAAACCGTGGACTGCGAAGCGCACCAATACATCGATCTTGACTCAACTCCGCATACGGACACGCCTGTCTACCATATGCCGACAGAGAATTATATCTTATTATGGTCATAAAATGCGCAGAGGCGTTGAGAACTTGGTTGGTAACATAGAAGGCAAAAGATCTCGTGGCCGTTCACCAACCAGATGGATCGATTAAGTGAAAGACTCATCGTCCTCAAAACGTACACGTAAGAGACGCGCTGGACCGAAACTGGTGGAAACAGATAGTCCGCTCCAGACGTTTTCTTGCTGAACACGACGTTCAGACATGAGCTGAGAGAGAGAGAGTAATATGTTGATTTACAAAACCGATTTTTAAAAGTCACGTAATTTGAATGTTATATATTAACCCGAAATATGGAATGACTTTCGTATAACTAGAAATCTCATCTTTCTTTTCTTGCTCCGTATGCACAATTTGACAGAAATATATGCGAAAAATGAAATGGCTTTCGCATTAATTAGGATTTTAGACAGCCGCATTATTAGGTAGGTACGGCAACATCTCGGGTCAACGGTTACTTGCGTCAAAATTTTCCCAGAAACTGTGTTTACAACAGCCCGTTGTACGACAGTTTCTTCCACAGTAATACTTTTTTGGAAAGAATTAATTAGATCTAACTGCAGTTATAATTAAATTGCAAGTAACGTAAGAGCATCCCACTGAAAAGGCACTTTTAAGCACCACAAACAATATGTATGCATTACGTAATCCCTGTCATATTTCTACTCATCTTTGACAATCTCTTTACAATACTTGAGCATAATTTCTCTCTAATCAGATCTTGAACCGTTCCAATCCCTCCGAAGGTCTCCCTCGCCTGTCGTTGACAGTTTTCCTAATTGATTGTTTTTTATTTTCCGATCTCGGTTTAAAATCGACTCATCGAACTTTTCCCAAGTTTTGATTGGGGTATCAACTGCTTCGGGAGGCGTCTCAATACTAATTGAAGTTCTATAATAGTTTTTTAAACCATTCTTGGTTACGTCAGTCGAAGAATTGAACAAATATAGTCACTTTTCACATTAGTTTCAGCTTTTATAAGCATAAACTCAATTTTCGTAATTATATTTGAAGTGCTCATAAAAGGAGTTCCTCTAAAATTAAAAAAAATCTGAGCCGTACCAACTATTTAGTGGCCTCAGTTTCATGATCATTTGTCAATCTAATTGGCAAGTAGGTGATCAGCTGTGCCTGACACACGCCGTCGCCTTTTTGGGTCTAAGGCAAGCCGGTTTCCTCACGATGTTTTCCTTCACCAATGTTAAATTCGCACATAGAAAGAAAGCCCATTGGTGCACAGCTGGGGCTCGAACCTATGACCTCAGGGATGAGAGTCACACGCTGAAGGCACTCAGCCAACTCTAATCCTGTAGTTTTTGAATACTGATTTTAAATTAAGTAAACGCTTGGCGACAAATATTTTCATTTGCTGTTAATAAACTTGTCAATGTCCAACTTAACGGTCGGTTACTCGATTCAGTTATGGTTTCTAAGTAACTTGCAAGTATTGTATTTATCTAAGAACCAAATAGCACCTTCAGTTTCAAAGCGCATCATTAGTGTGGTTCCGAAACAGCGTGACTCAGAAACACAAAATATTCTTTTCGGCTCTAACCTACGGACCATTTTCATTTGGCATTGCGTTATGCTTTTACAAAACTACAGTTAAACAATTAAAAATGTCCACAAACAGCCATTGTGCGGACACAATAGTAGAAATAATATAAATATGGCCGGGTCATAAAACGAAGCGTGACCGTATGAAATTCAATAGATTTTGTTCTTAAGACAACAGTTAGAATAATAGTATTAGGAACTATAGAATGTCCTTTCTCCTAAATGTCAATTGTTAAGCTGTCATAGAAATTAACTTGGCGGCGTCTTTGACGGTGAAGGATGACATAGCGTCCATTAGTAATAAATTTGAATATGTCAAAGACAATGATCAAGTCAACTGTATTTTAAGCTTCATTATCGATAACTTCGTCGATGTTAGTTAGTACATTATTGTGATATATCCATTGTCTAAACAATTACAAGTATTGTAACATTCGTTTACATCTTCCATTCATTCGTTTTTGTTGTGTCCGCGCAGTCATAAATCATTGGTGTTCTATAGAGGTTTATAAACTTGAAAGTATAGCTCATTTCTAGTAGCTTACTCACGCTGCGAAATGCCAAATGATGCCTGTTGATGTGTCTATTCATGTTTTTAAAATAAATTTAGTGAATTGAGCATTATGAAATCGAATTTAACCTCGAAGTTATCCGTTAATCTTGTAGTACAAAATGTTTTTTGTTGACATGGTATTTTGGAGGCATTGTTGAGAGAGGCTGTGAAATGACATGCTCATTATAATCATTTGAAATTATGCATATTGTGTAATTACCTAACACCGAACATGTCTGCAATCACAGTATGATTAAAACTTTAGTTAAATCTAAAAATCTTGGAATTTATAGTTTAGAAATACCAGTAGCACTACTGTTTAAAATCAGTAACTCCCTCTTTAACACAAGTCGTTAATTAAAAATGCTAATAAAGCTACATGCTTGCTCTGTCACAATATAGCGAATACATTACAAGGGTACCGGCACTACACTTTTCTATTATTATTAATTACTTAAGATGTCATGTGGAACATGGTGTAATGGTTGCAGCTCTTTACAAATATTTCGTAAAACAAAAAAACTTGGCGATTAAAAAGAGCGGCGGAGAGTATATTGCCAGTTCTTCTCGTTCGTTCTTCGCCCTTGATTTGAGAACTGGCAGCAAATGTAAAATTAGAAGCATATATATTTCTTTTCTGACGTTCATAAGTGTACATTGTTCATAAGTGTTACATAAATGATTTTGAATTTAAATTTGAATTGAAGGCGCGTCAGAAAAGGCAGGCTCACCAGCATTCAAATCTGGAGACGTTTTTGCTTTTACTACTACTATCTAATGCACTGATGACAGCGTGAAGTGGTTTTTACCGGCTTCTCTTGCTGTGCATTAAGGCACTACTGGAATTACTGGTTTGTCTCCAAACTGCTTTGAGCCTATGAGGCGCGACGATTTGTTTCACCATCTGGGTATAAGATCCGCCAGATTCCTCTCATAATTTGACTGTTTAATAAAAAATTAGGACTTGAAATTTAAAATATAGATGAAACTATAATAATAAATGAATATAAATTTAACTTTATCTTATATAACTATTTCCTAAAAAAATACTGAATGTTTGTTTCTTTGAAGATATCAAAGCAACAAATATTACATAAATATATACATCCTTTAAAACAGACTGACGACTGAAAAGAAAGCGGAAATATTTTTACCTTCTTATAAGTAAAAAAAAGTCCTCGTCTCGAGCTGTATTTGACAACTTTGACACCAACAAATTTGACATTCATGTATATTCATCCCACTTTTGTGTAATACCTACAATTAATAAAATATCTGAAATTTTTAAGAAAGTTAATAAACTTGGGTGTTTTAAAAGTCATAAGGTTTCTTCACCTTTCAATATTCACGAAAAATGTAATCATTGCATTGTGTAATATTTAAACTTTTTTCTGAAACTTTTCCATTTATGTATTTGTTTGTTACTTCTTACTCGTTATTACGCAAGTTTATAACAAAAAAAACAAAATTTCGTCTCTGTTTGAAGAGTTTGCTTTCAAATAATGCTTTGTTTATCAAGGATTATAACTTATATAAGAGTTTGTAATGATTCCCTAAAAGGACTCAATTATGACTTCAAATGTTCTATTGTCTCACACAAAGCTTATTTAAAAGGAAATTATTTAATTAAACACTTCATTTCAAAAATCATATTACATTACGTAATAAGATGGCCACCTTTTAAAGTAAAGTAAAATTTAATAAGGATATAAGAGAGTGTATATAATATATACAATAAAGTTCAACAGAACACATGAATCATAATTTCGATTAAAAATAGTTTAATCACTGGAATTACGAGTGCATATGATAGAAATCGCTCCTAGTTGAAACGTCTTAATAATTCAGACTTTTGGTAAGACGCAAAGTTATATACAATGATAATAATCCTTAAATATAAAAACAAATAAAGCTGTTACATAACCGATTATAAGGTTATAAATGAATTACAAAAAAAACACACAATCAAATTAGCATGCAAATAAATAATGGACTTAGTGTCCTTCAAGAAAAGAGCGTACCAATTCTTAAAAGGCCAGCAACGCACTCGCGAGCCCTCTGGCATTGAGAGTGCGGTGGTATCACTTAACATTAGGTGAGCCTCCTGCCCGTTTGCCCCCCGTTCTATAAAGAAAAAAAATATAATTAAATACAGTTAAATTATTTTAATCACATGTTAAAACTTATATAATGTACTATTGTATAGTCGTACCATCACTATATGGAACCAGCCGCCCACTGAAGTATTTCCGAACCAATTCGACTTAGGGTCCTTCAAGGAAAGAGCGTACGAATTATTAAAAGGCTGGGTACGCACTCGCGAGCCCTCTGGAAATGTGAGTCTATTTGCGATATCACTTAACATCAGGTGAAGCAGTGTTGGCCTAGTGGCTTCAGCGTGCGACTCTCAAACTTGAGGTCGTAGGTTCGATCCCCGGCTGTACACCAATAGACTTTCTTTCAATCTCCGCATTTAACATTTGCTATAACGGTGAACGAAAACATCGTGAGGAAACCCATATAAATGTCTTGGACCCAAAAAGTCGACGGCGTCTTTTAGGCACTGGAGGCTGATCACCTTCTTGCCTATCAGATTTAGAAATGATCATCAAACAGATTCAGAAATCTGAGGCCAAGACCTAAAGAGGTTGTAGCGCCACTGACTTATTTTACTTAACATCAGGTAAGTCTCCTGCTCTAGCTATAAACAGCTATCAACTTCCATAAAATATCATACATAGCTAAATTGAATTACACAATACTGTCTCTTAAGCCATCGACAAAGCTACCATAATTGCCTGAAAGCTGCGAGATGAATAAAATTAATTGGAATTGAATACTGTTTCAATGTATTTTGTGCTTTACCGATTAGTTCATGGTTAGTTTGTACAATTTTAATGAGGACTTTAGGGGCGTTGTTCCATAAAGACTTAATTGATGTAAACCTTTTGGTGTTTTAATTACTTTGTAGGTGTTGACAAGGTTTTGGAGATTCTCTTTTGATATCATAATACTTTGCGGTATTTTTTTGGTACCATTTATGTTCACTTAAATTGTAAGTATCATTTTAATCTGTTATTTTTTCGAGAGCCTCTAAGTCTAGTTGTTACCTTGACTTTAGACTATTGCAGATAGAAAATATATACTAATTCTCCATCGTTATATTTGAACTATAAAGATACCTTTCATACAGGAATGTTGCTAGTGTGGGTACAAATGGCAACAAAGTTTTTTGTTAAAACAATTATATTATAATAACTCCAGGCTGATTCTTCTTTATGCGACTTGCCATGCACGCAAGATTTTTAGCATATGCGCTCTGGACGTCTGGAAGTCCGACTCGACGACATCATCATGAGATCAGATGCTGGAAAGAGTCATCCGAAACATATTTAAACACCTTCCTAATCCAAATTCCTAATTCGTATATTATTAAAATTGGCTAGTGGTGTAAAGCGCTGTCGAGAAACCCCGATTAGCCAGCAGATCAAGCGACGCAAATGAAAATGGATATGCTATGGGATGTGATGGGATCCCACATTCCCAAGCAGGCATTGGAACCCGCAAGGAAAGCGAAAGCGTGGCCGTCCCAGGGAAACCTGGCATCGTGCAGTTATTAGTCAAGTACCTAAGTCTAGTGGTACTGCGGCTTCCATAAAACTTAATTTATTGATATCCTGGAGGTTTAAACTAAAAACCTATTTATGGGACGAACCAAGGAGTCGTTTGTATATTTAAAAACGTATTAATTATTGCAAGTTTCAACTGTTATTGTGAGTATAAAATGTTTCATTTTACTAGCAATTAATTTGAAGAGTCAAATTTTAACTTACATATTTTTCGCGTACTGGTAGCAAAATCGATGGTAACGTGGAAATTTCAGAAAAGTTATCAATTCTGCATCAGACTAACGCCTTGATTCAGTTTATCGAGCTTATGTTATTCAATGTGCTTAAGTTTGACGTTACGTTCGATTCCCGGCGAATAAAGAATTGTTTTTGGTCAGTATCTACAGAAGGTAGGCCTTAAATAATTAGTCAAACAATCAGTATTCATACCACAAATAATTAAATAATTAATAATAAACAGTACTTTTAATTTAGTTCCACCGTACGAGCCAAAGCTGGACATTTTGCTCACGATTTCTTAGTTATTATAAGCGTGGCGATTTCCTAAATCGTCGGAGATACACCCCGATAGTATGGCCCGACGCAGGCACTCTCTTGAACAGTTTCATTGCATTCATAAATTTTATAGCAATTAACATTTCATTATCTCGCATATATTCTATTATTGTACGCGAGTGGTTATTATAGAGTAAAAATAAAGTCCTCTATTATTTAAACTACCCCAATGAACCAGGGACCGTGGATTTTGGTCCTTCGAGCCGGAGCCTGTGTTATAACTAACATTCAATAACTTAGGCAAAATTAGTCCAATAAAATGTTTTTAAATTATCAAATATTTATTTCTATGTTATATATAATACATCTAGTATTAAGTTTCAATGTAGGGTACATACAGTTTCAATCGGTGTATATTTTTGTCTTTCTCGCAACGGCACACCACAATTTTTTAACGCTTAAAATGTGTCAAGTCAGCGTTTAATACTTAATCAAAATGGTTCAATTTTGTAACCGTCCAGGTGTAGAGTAATTTCATAACATTGAAATCGGCCACAATACTCTGCCGCTTGGACGATCAAACCGGCGATTGCTAATTAATTGCTGAATAAATTGGCACTAACCAAAGGTTAAAGTCAACTGAGTAAAAAATTAAATGAGTGAAAAGCTTAATTAACACGACCTCTATATCAATATTTTTAGTTTAAGACACCCTCACTCATAACAGGTAGCTACGAAACATGGAATTGGATGTTCTGATGGAGTAATTTGTATTGATTTTTCTCGGATGACTTTATTATTATATTTTTTTATAGAACAGGGGAAAACGGGTAGGAGACACACCTGATGTTAAGTGATACAGTCGCGAGTGCGTTACCGGCCTTTTAAGAATTAAATTCGATCTTTTCTAGAAGGACCATAAGGTTAATAATCTAGGTTTCACATATTTGCGGCAAAACTGCCTTTAGAAACGCTCAGTTGTGGGACCTATGGACGTCGAGATACGGGTGGAGTTTCGTATTCCTTCTTGACAATCGATGAAAATGTATAATACAATTCGATTTTAACTAATATCATTAGGAATATTAATAAAATTAAAGAAAAATACCAAAATTTTGTTCATGTAATATGTGACCTCAATATTTGGATCTGGAAGTTTTTCTAAAATTAAAAAAATCTTAAGTTAAGTAACAAATTTGTATTTTTAATTAGCTTAGAGATAGTTTAATCATAATTATATATTTATCTTAAATTTTTAAACCTCTCTGCGTGCCATATTTATAAATACCAAATACTAGTGGAGCAACAACCTTTTTTGAGTCCTTGTTTCAAGCGACGTAAAGTTTTGCTTGAAATCCCTAAATAGTATTTGCCACCTCTAAGTAACACAGATCGTGGTCCCAACTACTCGACAGCATAATTGCATAACGCGTAAGAGCAGGCGTCGGCAGAAACGCTAACTAATTGCCATTGAAAAAAGGCGAAAACCCGGCTCAAAACATTTCCCAGCAACCTTTGAAGTTTTTCAAAAAAGCCTTTGGGCTTGATAAGCCACACTACATAGCTGTTAATAAGGCACTTTCAAGGTAGGTGTGATGTTGAACGCTGAGATGCTTTGTAACTAAAGCCGTCTTTGAGGGCTTAAGCGATTCAGGAGCGTGAATGTTTGCTTGCGACCCGTTGTGCGGAACAAGCCTTTTTCATATCGATTTCTCACTTCTATGGGATCTGTCATCGCTGACTTCAAGTACGCCGCATAATTAAGATTCTTTTATAAGGTGGACTTTTTACAAAATAGTGTTCGCTTTCGCAGTTTATTTACCTACCCACATACTTATATTTTTTTTTAATTCGACCTACAATGATTCTCGCATAAGTTCACTTGTTACTGGTTACCTACAAAGCTCAGATACCATTGTAAAAAAGCTTTTAAATATAATGCGAAAAATGTATGATTTTTCTTATTCCCGCTTGGAATGCAGTTTAAAACAAAGAGCGACTCAGGAGGCTTTAACCCACTCAAACGTTGTTTTCATTATAATATTGACCAAAAAAACGTTCGAACAATGGTTCTAACACCTGAACACCGACGGATGCTGAGGCCCCGCCCTCACATTGTCAGGCATAATAAGTCGCCCACGAACTAATTACGTATGCTCACTTTGGCTACTGGCTACTTTGATTTTAAACCGTACGATAATTTCGTTAAATCGTATCGAAGTCAACATGTATAAACGGGTTATAAATGGAAATTTAAACAAATATTGTTATTTCAATATTAGAATGGTGGTAAGATATTATATTGGTCTAACTGAACTCAGTTGCCCTGGTATCTTAAGTAACTAGTTTAATTTTAGGAAGGGAGGAAATCAGCGGTTAATCTGTCACCCGAACGAACTGGCTCGCCAACTCTCCATAGAACAGTATGTGAGACGACTAAAACTTCACCATATTCTAGAGCTAGAAGACCGGCAGTAGCTGTAGGCAGCGGATGTGTAGATGCTTCCAATGAAAAGAACAGAACAGATTCGCTCAAAGCCTCAGGGCTGATACAAATACGCGCAAAAGAAAATAACAAAATGTTTATTTTAAATACAAGTTCGTCATTTACTGCTTGTATGAAGAATTAATATTATTTTGAAATTCAGTATTTCCTTCATATATCCTATTTCTTTATAAACAATATCGTGTCGTATAATGTGTGTGTCTTTTGTTTTACACAATGAAACATTGTTTCCAATAGTTGTTGCGTAACAGTAATAGTTTTCTTGTTTATATATTTTATTGCTAGGAACTGATAAAACGTACGTTCTTCCGGGAGATTCATAGCTTCTATCTTTAAGAAGATTTTTGACAGAGTTTAAAAAAATAATATAATCTATCCAACAAAATAGAAATAAATAAGAACAGAGTGAATTCCCTTAATAGAGACTGTAAGTAGAGTTAGGACACTTTCTTAGGTTAACAATCCTTTTTAGCAAATTAGATTAGTTTTAAATTACTAATTAGTCTTAAGTTAGGCTAGATCGTAATTAATAAAAAAATAAAAATAAATTATACAACAATAAGATACCTTATATCGAGGCTGTAAAAAACAAACGGCTACCTGCAATAACACTAGTATCCATGAGAGCGTTTTTAAAGCGAAAGTGGATAATGTTAAGTGAATAATGTTAAATATAATAAGGATATTGTTAAAATTTTAAATAGTTAATTATTACGGCATTGTTAACTAAATAATGAAGGTTTTTCTATTTTGTATATGTTTGTTCAAATACGGCAGATGTCTTTATCTTCTTTTAAAAAAAACAATTTTACTTATTTAATGTGATAATATTATTACTAATATTCCGTTCGCAATCATTGTAACAAATCAAAAAAAGAAAGAAAAAATCGTGAGTTGCATTCCGAGCGAGCACTTTGAGCAGCCGCCATCATTGTTTTCAAACACCTCCGGTTCCGTGCATTAATTACACCTAATTGAATTTCGAATTGGAACGATGACATTTGAATTTTAGCGCGCACCGCTCGGTAGTGATGCGCCAGTCACAATCGAGACCGCCCGTCGCTATGCATAATGCTACAGAATCGATCGACTACAACGAATAGAACTGTGTGTAATTAGAATTATCTCGATTGCTCCTGTTGTATCGGCAGGCTTTTATATCCTATTATTGTACCGTTAATAGCATTCTTTGGCCCCTTCTATTCTTGTAGATTATTTCGCTTTGTGAAAGGAAAATAGTAATCAGTTAGTTTATTAGGTGCATTACTTGCAAATACTTTTGTTCCACTTCATGTAGACGTTGCTATGAATGATTGAGCACTCTACATCTACTGTGTACCGCCTAGTAATCGAAACAATGGCATTGTGCTTTGATTTTGTCATATCATTAATGCACTGTCTGATCAACAAACAGACCTGTTCTTATGAAACCTGTCTCGTTGCTTGTATGACTTTAATAAATATTTTAATTTGGTAATAAAATTCTTAATACGATATAATTTATTTGAATTAAACAAGCTTTAAAATCTGTTGGTTGAGATGAGCCTCTTAAATTAAAAATCACTGAGCGTGTGCAATGTAACCATATTAGCATCATAATTAGCGGAAAACTCAGGATCTCTATCCGTCTGTGTTCAAAACATTTACCTTTAACGATGAATTTTAGATTTTGTAACTATTACAATAAAGTTGATTTCAGAACGAATAGAGTTGGTTGTCAATCATTCGATTTTCTCGCGTCGATGCGCGCCCCGGTACGCGGTAGCCACGTGGGACGCCCCGCGGAGACACTGATTGTCGACGAGCGTCACTTCACGCTGATGTGGACATCACTAGCTATAATTCCATATTTAAAATTCTATAGAGATTATAGATCGTGGCAAAGCATGAGTGCAGGGTGTCATATATCGCAAAAAACCTTTACTAAAGTGTTGCCAGTTTTAGATGTTATTAACTCTTCCAATAAGTTAAACATAATTAAAAACAGCAACATTTGAACATTAACAGTCATAAACACTTGATTATATATGATTATTGATGATTAAATTCACTTGTTTTTTAACAGTAATATAACTGTCTGTTGATTGTGACCATCCTGAGTAATAAAAAAATAATTTATATTATCAAATGAATACCTTACAGTTTTAATCAAAAACTATATCATCTGAATTTGAATGACTGCAGTTTTACTAAATAATTAGGGCAAAAGGCTGGTAACAACGCCCACAGAAACACTGCCTTAATTTTTTTATCTTAATGATTTCCTAAAACGCGTGAAATTATGAAATCATTTAGCACCTATTAATTACACTGAATAACACATCAGAACAATATTAATGCTGACTCACGGAAGCCGTCAAAGGAAGACAATACTGGAAACATATGACGGGTGTTGTCGGTAAGATATTAATAAGACTAAGTAGTTATAATTAAGAAATTATTTCAGAGGCGTGAAAAATTAAAATTGTATTAGATTTTTTTAAATACATTTTTTGTATGCGGCATAGCATGTGTACCTTTGGAGGCAGAGGACCAGTCCCTACTGTTTAGTAGGGACCTGGTGGATGGAAGGTGTGGAGAACAGGTCGTACTGGAAATTAGGGGTAGAGGCCTATGTCCAGCAGTGGACGTCAACAGGCTAAAACGACAAACTGTACCTTTAATATTTTATTCCACAATAAGGCGCACAAAATATATGCATATTTATATAGACTTCAACATAAATCACGGCAAAATCTGTCAAAAATATCAGAAACAAGAAATCAACTCGATTTTTAATAATTATGTGATGAAATTATTGTGTTTACGTATAGATCAATCCGACCCCTTCTATCACATCAAACATTCCATTGGTTTCTGTCAACGTCTGCTCTTATCTCGGGAAAACCTCTGTGAATGAAAAGACGATGACCGAATATATAGAGAATGGCTGTATGCTGTAGTGCAACAAGCAACAATTCCTTAGGGGTAAAAATTCCCGATCAATGCTCATTATTATAAAGTATTTGCAAAATTCTTAACCTTTATATAAAATTGTATGGAGCATACACTTGGTATGTTGGTGGTCACAGACTATAAAAGGGTTAATGTTCTGTAAAATGTTGAGCCACGGAGTATACGATGGTTGAACTAATAATAAAGTTTGTAAAAACAGACAATGGAATTACTGTTCCTAAAAAACAATCAATTTTACTCAATTAAAAATATGATCAAATTAATCGCAAAAAATGTGATGTGGATGTGGATAAGGGATTTTGTTTAAAAGTAATAATAACAATCAAATATACATTGTACATAAATATTATTCTAAACATATACTAATTATACGGCTCAGTCTTTCCTCCAACTTCGATTTTGTTCCCTTTGGAGTAGAGACTCTTGGGCCGTGGGGTTCAAGTGCACAGGCGCTTATTAAAGATTTATGTTATCGCCAGGTAGACAGTACCGGTGTCCCCAGAGCTGGTGCTTTCCTTGCTCAACGAATAAATATCGCGCGAGGAAATGATGCCAGCGTAAAAGGACGCCACAGAGACTAAATTTTTTAAATTTGTTTAAATTTTCTTTTGATTAATTTTTAATTATTTTTAATTATAAAAAAAAGTTTAATATTTGTTATTGTACATATAAGTTAACACCAACACCTTTCGTTACTTAACAAATCATTTAATAGATCTGGTTGAAATCTAAAGAATAAAGTCTAATATTTGATACCTGACGCATACAGCCGTTCAATAGATACGTGGCGCACCACATTCAAACACCGAAACCTAATTTCCTGTCTCAGGTACGTACACGGCCTAAAGACAAATACATTGAACCTGGACCAGTATCTCTGAGCCCTCCACTCGTCTGTCACCAGTATTCAAATAGCACTACTAAAGAGAAATGCTTTACATTTCAAGAGACCTCGATAAAATGGTCTTTGTGACCACAGTCCGATAGGGTACACTGATTTTAGATATTTGAGGAAGGGTTCGTTGTTTGTCTATACTTTTCAAATTTTTTACAGAAAATTTTAAAATCTATATAGATGAATGTAGCTGTGTTTTTTATTAGTTAATATCTCGTGGGTTTATAATCAAAGTCTTTTTCCATGTATTACGTCTTTGAAGCTGGAAAATTGAGATATTTTTTGCAATCACGGAATCTTCCAAAGTAGGATAAGTTATTATCGTTGCCCCACATGAAATCGAATGTACGAAGGACACGCAATGAGCCCAAAATAAGACCAACAATGAACATAAGTTATAGTTAATTTTGAAGGTTCGTCAAGGCAGGATACAAAATATCACCCGTATCACCAGCACTATGTCGAACAAGCTGCCCACTGAAGTATTTCCAAACCAATGCCACTTAGGGTCCTTCAAGAAAAAACCGTACCAATTCTTGAAAGGGCTGGCACGCCTTCTGGCCATGGAAGTGTCCATGGGCGGCAGTGTCACCTAACATCAGGTGATTCTCCTGCCTATTTGTCTCAAGTTATATTAAAAAAACTAATGTTGCAGAAAATTTATTTAACATATTATTAGGTACTTATTTGATATATCTATTAGAATTTAGAGAATAGGTAGAAATGTAATACAAGTATACTAGTGTAATACTACTTATTCAAAGAAGCGGCGGAAAGACTAAGGTCAAAACCTGAATACGCCGCATACCCCCTGTCATATGTAAAACATCAGATAAGGCAAAAGACTCTAGATGTATGGAATGAACGCTACCTGGGGGGCGAAACAGCTGGAACTACAAAATTATTCATCGCAAATGTTAGGACTGCGTACAAATTAATAAAAGAGAAGCGGTTCACACCCCAGATGGCGCAAATTCTTACAGGGCACGGAGCCTTTGCACATTACCTTCATAGGTTTAAAATTAGGACAAGCCCAACATGTGCCTGCAGCAATGAAGAACAAACAGTAGAACATGTGCTCCTACATTGCCCTATATTCGCATCGTCCAGGCACGACCTGGAGCAACAAATGCAGATGACTATAGACCGTAACGGCCTACAGGACATGTTAATAAAGCACAGATCGTGCCTGGAACGGTTCTGCGATGAAATTGTTGAATATATAAAGGCGGCAAACAAAACCCCAAGAACGGGTCTCGCGAGGAATTGCGTCCCGGCTCGCCCATGAATATTGTAAACAAAAATATTACAGATGTAGCCGGGGCGTCTTTCGCGAGACGTGTGATGTGAAAAAGTCCCTGGACATAATAGCAGGGGAGTAGAAAAGTGATATATTAAAAAAAAAAAAAAATACTACTTATTTATATTACAGCACAAGATTTTAACCTAGCTTATAAATACAAAAAAAAGAACAATAAAAACAATAACTAACCTTAAACTACAATAACTAAAATATATTATTAAAAGGAGTCCCTTTAGGCAACGTTCCGAAGATACTGGCAGCGTTCCCCCTTTCAATAGCTACACTAATTCTTTGTCCGAGGTAGCTGCCAGCTCTTCGGTCTCCTGTGATGTCGAGTATAACCTTTTTGTTATTTCCTTAAAAAAATATTAAATTATTTCCTTATTATCATTGTTAAACATAGTCGATCCCATTCGTCGTATGTCCTTTATAATTAAATGTAACTTTTGAATTCATACAAATAATTTTGTTGCAAAAATATAACAACCTCCTGGACACATCTCGATACGCATAAGCTACTTATATAATATATTCATTGTGACTCATTAAACCTAAGATTAGCTTTTAAATTTTTGTTAATATTGTTATTTTTACTTAAATTTTAGTTTATTTTAGTTATAGTTAGTGTTACATGTTATTTGTTATTTACACTTAATTACATTTATATATAAACAAATAACATTATACATAAAAATTATAGCAATATAGAGCTTATCGCTAACAAGCGATCTCTTCCAGGCAACCCTAGTAAGGATAAAACTAAATAAAGAAATATGATGGTAAAGTGCATAATCAAATCTTATAAATAAAATATAGAATCACCAACCTTAATCTAAAATAATACAAAAAAATAATAAAATAAACTAAAAACTAAAATGCTAATCTCACGGATTCATGAATAGCGATGCAATACTAAATACAATTCTATGTACTTTTTTGTAAGTGATCTATGCATTTCTTGTTTTACATACTCGGGTTGCCTGAAAGAAATCGCTTGTTAGGGATGAAGCCGCCCGCCCTTTTTATATTTGTATTATATTAGTTTTTGAATAGGGTAATGAAGTTTCAATAAATAAATAAATAAAAGCTGTTGCATACTGAAAACAAAGCTGAACGAAGTTACTAATACTAAAAAGGTAAAATACATCTGACTCCAAAAAGCATAAATTAAAGCCTTAAAGTTTAGTACTTAACTGTTGCAGTCTTAGGTGCGCTGACAAAGTTTTCATTATTTTCCTTTTTTGTTTCTAGATCTTTTTCTGTTAATTTCGCTCTGCGAACATTGGAGTATTGGTTCCGCTTGATGAACTTCGCTACGTAATCTAAAGTTAGAAGAAATGCCTTAGCTAAGAACAGTTGGAAAATGCTTTAGGAAAATGCAGATTGTTTTTCTGGCTCGTGAGATTCCGTTTCGTTAGCCTCTATTGAAATTAAATGAAGAAAAAATCAAAACCCCTTGTAATGAAAACTGAGTAATTTTTTGCACATCATGTAAATTAAAATACATGAATGCCGTGAAATCGGGACAGTATCAAAGATCACAAAGAAGAAACTTACAATGCTCCTTTTGTTTAGGCATCACGGCTGACATCGAGTATTCATGATCACAAAGAAACATCAAAGACGCGGCTCGGTCCACGTCGACCTATGAACTTGGGTGTTTTAGCAACAATGCCAGAATCTCTGTCAATCATACCCATGTTATTTTTTCTTTCGTAACGTATTCTGAGAAACCGGCACATTGCTTCAGTAGGTAGTAATAAACCAATCAGTGCTGCTACAACCTTTTTAGGCCTGGGTCTCAGATTTCTGTTTGTTTCATGACCATTTGTCAATCTAATAGGCAACTTAGATGACTTTTTGGGTCTAAGGCAAGCTGGTTTCCTCATTTTCCTTCACCGTTCGAGCGAATGTTATATATAGAAAGAAAGTCCATAGGTGCACAGCCGGGGATCGAATCTATTATTATTATAAGTATTATTTAATTAGTGTACGGCAATAAAAAACTTAAGGAAACTCACAGTTTTACACCAATAAATCGACTTATAGGACAGAGCTATATGATAAAATGAGTGAGAGAGAGAGCATCTTCATAAATACAAAGCTAGAACAGATGCACCAAAATTATGCTTGACCAACGGCTAATTCTTGAGAATATGTCATCCCATAAATTTAATCCTTTTTCATATACTTATTAAATCATTACGCATCATAAATCTATTGCAATGGGTGTGACCCACAAATTTGGTGTCACAATGGCCCACTCAAGCTACCATTAGTGTATGGTCACCATCTTTTCACTGCATTATTATAAGGTACCACAACGGAGCTTTGCATATAAATCTCCTAATTACAAGTATTCAATGAGAGCTAATCCCACCTAGGCCTTATTTACATGAGATCTGATTTTTCTATGACAATTAAATTTGATTTAGGGGACGTGTATGCAAGTTTTATGAGCCAAGTGATGTATGGGTCCCGGTAAAAAGTTAACGGGAATTTCATGGAAGACGAATATATTTCCATATGCATTAGAAAAGTGTTGGTCATTTCGAGAAAGCTTTGTTTATTTTGGTTTGAATTCTATTTTCTTTATTAAAAATTACGACTGGTATTAACAGACAGGGGTATTTAATAAACTGTACGTTTTAATTGTTGTTATATTATTGCTAGCCATTTCAAGTGGATAGGATGTTATTATTTTCGAAAGCTCTATTTAGGAAATTAAAATCGCTTAAAATTAACAATTTCAGCATAAAAATTCAGAACGTAGTATCCAGTACAGGTAATAGTTAAAATACTACAAAAAAATCATAAAAGCTACTCGTGACACGCCATAAAATGGATTAAACCAATTGAAGGCTTAACATTGTGTACCAACTACAATATCCCTTGTGCCCGGACATTTCTCTATTCACTCACGAATTTATTACATTAAATATAAATTAACATATTACTTATAACTGAGGTGAGAGCGATTGTCCTTATTGTTATTAACTAAAGATTTATATGTATATGTAAACACAGGGGAGAAGGGTGAATCGGAGCGTCTTTGTTAATTTATTCAATTCACGTTGCTTAAGCGATGTTTTAATTGAAAGTTTAATTGAAAGAAAGTTAACGAAGTATTGTCTAGGATGAGTAATATGACGCAATTTTTTACTTGAAACTAGATGAGCCGTTGATGAGAAGACGTTCTGTTAATGTGCGGTAATAATAGTTGTCCTTTGTCACGTGTGAAAGGATTTTACAGAGATGATTGCGTAATAGCGTTATGGGGTAAAATATAGAGGCTGTTTTGCTGTACACTGATGTGTCCATATCAACCTGGAGGCTGTAGAGGTAAATTTTCTAAGCAAATTAATAATAATAATGATAATTTATTTGCAAGAATATGGTACAAAATTTTCAAAGTTAACATATTCTGCCACACATTATGGCGTGCAAATTTGTCTTAAAGGAACGTTACATAGACGTTACATACATTTTGAGTCATATCATTATTGTTAATTCTTATATTATTTTTTTATCACTACATCATCACATTATTAAAATATCAAATTAATATTACATATATACACAGTTCTCACTTCCTCAGAAATATGTCTGCAAAATACTCGGTTATTATATTCAAATAGTTATTATTTTGGAATTACACTAATGTATGGAAAAACGTAATATATACTAATACTATGAAGCGGAAAGATTTTTATTTATAACAATCGTCATAGTCAAAGTTATTTCATTTAGGTAACACATAAATAAACATTAAATGCTAAATGCTTCTAAGTTTACATTTACTGCTAGTCCTCAAATCAAGGACGTAGAACGGAAGAGAAAAACTGGCAATAAACTCTCCTCCACTCGTTTTTATCGCCAACGTTTTGTTTTACACAATGTTTGTAAGGATCTGCAACCATTACACCATGTTCCACATGAGATCTTGAGTAATAATTTAAAAAAAAACAATATTTTTTTTGATTTGTCCTCTATCAGCAGTAGGCGAAATAGGGAAACGCACTTACATTCTCGCGGAACAACACGCGCTATAAGCTACTAAACCAATAATTTCACCATAAATAAATCTATATTTCTTTAAAATAATTCTAGTCGTAGGAAGCCAGGACATCGATTATAACAACCCCTTTATGTGATTATAATTTAATTAAACAAAGCTATACCCTAAGTTAAATCCAGAGCCGTGCAAATGACACTTGAGCCGTTAACCAGTTTATTTGCTGCGTCTATTTGCACTCTCTACGCCGGACAATTAATTCACCAATAAAATTAAACAACCACTTAGAGGGGGCGTCCGATATCTCTTTCGTACCGGATTAAAGCCTACAATAGAATTTAAACGCAATATGTTTTGTACGGTTCAGTGATTTTACATAAGCTTTCGAATGAATAGCTTTTGGAATTGTTTGTTGTATTTTCTGTAGTTGCGATGATTTTGGTGATCTATTGTATAACTTATTTATATTTTAAACCAAAATTAAATTTAATTAAAAAAATATCTACTTTAAGGATTGATACTGGAGGGCGTCTAATCGTTTGAATTGAATCGATAAAATTTATTATTAAACATATTTAAAAAAAATCTCATAATAATAATAAAAATAAAACATATAAAACTCTATTCATTTATGTATAAAAGCTTGCTAATGCTGAGAAAAATAAAATACAGTTTTTAATGTCACAAACACTTATAGGCAAACATAACAAACGCGAATAGATTAAAAAAAAATATAACAACGAAAATCGATTTTAAAGTGATGGGAGCAACAATTGATATCCAGAATATTACCAGAATGGAATAAATCTGGATATGGCCAAACGCGTTAGTTAAAAAGAAAATCAGTTAGTCAGTCAATAAATGGAGTTGCAGAGTTGGTTGGTTTCTCGAATATTCTAAACTAAACGACATTGATTTTTACCGTCTTCAAATCTATCTTTCAAGCCCTCAACTACTTATTCATATCTTTACCAAATCAACACTTTCTAGAATATAACTTGAGTCTACAATCCTTCGTCCAAATACAAATGTGAAATTTAAGTCGTAAAATAAAGAACACTCCCCAAGGGCTGTTAAACAAATACATGACCTAACAAATAAAAATCACTGAAGGGCCATCGAGACATCGAATAGAATTTTCACCCCCAAAATGGATTACGGTCCCACATGAATTGGAAATAATCGTCCCCGCACCAAGTTAATATCTTCCATCTTATTCACTTCGAATATCGGATGTTTTCTATTTTCTCTTTGTACATTTTCTAATACATTCTAATTCCTTATAGGTACTATATGTTAGCCGCCAGTGAACTGAATAAAGGATTACGTAATACATAACAATTGTAGTATTGATTATAAAAATAATATGGCGTGCATTGAATTGTCTGTAGAATGCTAACAATAAACACATCGTGATTGTCGATGTCGCTTATCATGAGATAATATAGTTTTCTAGAGAATAACTATACATATACAATAATAACAAGAATCTAGTTGAATAACTAATCTAAAAAGGTATATAAAAAAACTCAAAAGGTTTTTATTGGTCTATCTGACCTGCTATAATCCTAAAGCCTTAGCAGGCAGTATTTAAATATATCTTACACAATTATTAAACTAGTGAAATAGCGGTACTTCATGATGAACCAACCACTTTTTTTTAAAGAATGTCATTAAACTAATCTATATGGATTAAAAAGTATGTAAAAAAACTCAAAAAGCTTTTATTGGTCTATCTGACGTGCTATAAAGTACTTACCTGGCAGCATTTAGATAATCTGACAAAATTATTGAAGTACGTCACGATAAATAACCCATCTTCTTCCATAAACCTTCTGCTAGTAAAGAACAAAAACGCAAAATCCTAGAAACAATCAGTTCGCTTACCCGCTTGCCAACTTTAGTAAAAGCGTAGATAATGACGTGTTTTTAAAACGACAGTAAACGAAGGGTAAACAACCCCGTCGCATTATTTATGGCAACTTGTAGTTACATAAACAATATGCTTCGGGGTTCGTTAGGCCGACGGGGTGGCTTAGGGTGGCTGATTTGTAACGTATGCTAGGTTGTAACTAAATTTTTAACTGATTACAAATCACTCAAAGGAGGTTCACAAATATCCAAATATCTGTATGAAAATTTCATGGCCTTGTATTTAAATAAACTAATTGATACGTTAATAATAACAAAGCCTTTTTTGTTTCCATATCCTTAAGTACGATTTCAAATGTCGTTAGTATTTACTTATAATTCAATGTAAGTCGCATGTGGATATAGTCACCTCGTGGGTGACGGCCTCCTTCATCTTTGATAAAAGTGCGCCAGTCTTTTCCTACTAGTACGTCATCAGCCCACCTTCTTTTTGGCCTGCCCACTCTTCTTTTCTTTCTGTTCTCTTTAATGTCCATCTGTTGTCTAGGTACCAGATTTTACCAATTTTGACCAGTTGATACATCATGATGGTTAATTACTCAATAAGTTTTAATAAGCTAGTTTAGCCACATTGCCAGGAGAGAACCGAATAATGTCACCAAGTTGTTAATGGCCCTACCATTACAAAAGGAGTGATGGCAGAAGAAGTCGGGGTCGATCGCCTATTAGTTGGTCTGACCGAACAAGACAATTATTGGTCTCAACATCCCTAATGCACTGAGACAAACAGAAGATGGAGTGGTTTGGTTAGGGCAATGTATCGATTAGGGTTTCCCAAGACCTACACGACTTTCAGTAACGAAATTACGAAGAATAATTTTTAGAGCATTGTTTAAACCTGTAGAGATATGACTATTATTAGTTTAACACAAATTTGATGCAAATAGTGTGGTAACTGAATATCCAGTAATTGAACCATGAAAGTATGAATGAATTATTTTTATTTCTGAATAGAATAATATTTCATTTAACTCAAAACTTTATTAGCATTCTCCTAACCTTAGAGTAACAAAGTTAAACAAGACAAACAGATAAAACATAATCACTCAACTCAAAAGCAATTTCATAATAATTACCATCGTTTAAAAACTATGTTTTTTGTTCTTGTCATTGACAAATGACAAATGGTGCAATGGTCACGCATTATTGTCACTAACATGTACTACCGTAGCGGTAGTCTGACATATATTGTTTTTGACTAACTCATAGAAATTTTGACACTACCGGGTCAGAAGCAGGTTTATATGGAACTATACCACACTTTTAATTGCGTGCGACTTCGACAAATTAATGATTAATGCAATCACATAAATGTGAGCCCATTACGTTTGCAATTTATTAGCTTGTAGAGAAAAATTAAAATTTACTTTTTTAACATCACATTTAGTTCAGGACATATAAATAAATACTATAACTAATGCAATTTACGTGTAAATTTTGTAGAATATAAATACTTAGTAAAGTATTTAAATTGAGTATAAAAAAACACAACTTTCAAATATATAAATATATTTTTGTGCCCTTTTCAGTAGAAACTTATGGGCCGTGGGTTTCAAGTGCACATGCGCTAATTAAAGATTTAAGTTGGCGCCTAGTATCTACCAGGTAACTACCGACATTACTACGGTACTATCTAGAACCAGTGAGCCCAGAGCTGGTACATTCCTCAACGAATAAGTATGGCAATACATCGTTAAATACCACGGAGAGCAAATTTTTTAAATTTGTTTTAATTTACTATTTATTAATTATTTTATTAATTATTTGTGTATTGGAAATAAATATCTTAATAAACCGATTGACAAAGCCTCAATTAAAAACCGCACACAAACAGTGGAAAACAAATCGAAGAATAGCTTTCACAAATGTCGCATTAGCTGACGTGGCGTATCGCTACGATTTGAATGTGAATAACATAGTCTAACAAAGTGTACTGGCTCAATTCAATACAATTGTCATGACAATAAGCCACGGCTTTTGGAATCGTCCTTTTGTCTCCTGTTTGTAACATACTTTGAAAATTAATGAGCGACTTTGTCCGGCGTTCGTTTGTATGTATGTCTGTCGAGTGAATATTGCCTTTGTTGGCCGGTGATGTCTTCATGAGCTATTGTCTGTTTATAGTCTATTATTAATCTCTCGCATTCTAGAAATAGTTTCTCTATGTTTCAAGGTGGGCTCATCATTTCTTTTTAGCTATGAAGTTGTTTTATCCTTGAAAATATTTTTTCTATAATCAAATCAAATCAATCAAATCAAAATACGTTTATTCAATTTAGATGCTTCTTAGAGCATGCTTATGAATGTCAACAACGTTTACAAAATTCACGAAAGAGCAGGACTACGCCATCCGTTCGCAAAACTACCAGGAGGCCTTGTTCTGAGAAGAACGGGCAAGAAACTCAGCAAGTTTTGCCCTCCCTTTACATTACAATTATTCAAAGGAAAATGTCATAAACCACAACGTCAAAATTAATATATAATTTATTAATTTAGGTAGATTAAAGTATACTTATGAATGTCAGTAATAAAAATATACCAAAGGACAATCTATTAGGTCTGGGCCTCAGATACCCATTTTAGTGGGTGCGAGCCGGCCTCTCGTATGTCTACCCCCTAACGGAAGTCGATTCCACAGTTCACTATTTAGCAAAAGAAAGTTAACTGTAAAGCGGACCGTGGAAGACTTCCAGCCTTCAAGTCCTTCAAGAAAAGAGCGTACCGATTCTTAAAAGGCCCCACTTGCGAGCCTTCTGCTTATATAGGTGTGTAGGATGAGTATTACTTAACATCAGGCCCCTGCCCGTTTATTGCATAAAAAAGGCACTATCAACTAAATATTACCGTCATAGTTGTGAGTTCTGCTCTCTAGAAGACTATTGTTGAAGAAGAGTCAATATTGTTCTTTAATTAATTTTTTTCAATTAATACTATCGGAATTAAACATCTGTCGCGTCCCAGCTCCAATTATAGTGCGGATCAGTTTACCAGACGCTTGTTTACAAAAGACGACGTCACTCAAAGTTAGGAGGCACAATGGAGATGTGTTTGCAACAATACTGTGTGAATGCACGGGAGATAAGATGGTAGCGTCAGCACATTCGCTACATGCATGTAATGTAAATGTTAGGTAGAAGTTTAACTTAATGTCACTAAGTAAAGTTGTTACAAACCAATTTGACTTAGGGTCCTTCAAGAAAAGAGCCTACCAATGAAAAGACTGGCAATGAACTCGTGAGCCCTCTATTATTAAGAGTGTCCGTGGGCAGTATCACTTAACATCAGGTGAGCCTCCTGCCCGTTTTCGCGATGCCGTTTTTGCCCGTTTATTAAAAAAAGTAGTCACACCTAACTAGTAAAAAAAAAGACCTGCTTTAATTACATACGTTAACAATTAAATTTCAGATGGTTGTTAGTTTACACTTATTCTACGTTATTGTTATTTACGTTTACGTATTGTTAATTATCCATCAGGTACTACGTGTTCTGTATGAAAAATTGTGTCCCCACAAGATTCTTATTGGTACGTTATATTATCAAATAAAACGATTAAGGAATTTATATCAATGTAACCAAAGAAAATAATGAAAAACAAAAATGTCAAGGATTCTACATAATAAAACTTTTCTGCAAACCCTACACCGATGAAGTGGATTAGTTCGTGACGTCATGAATATAAAATTAAATCCTTTTGAGACAGTAACGCGGTCCGACAGGCCCAATTGTTGGGAACATATTAACTGTAATGCAGATTAACTCAACTATAGAACGTATTACAATTTGCGTTTTATTGATTTTTTTATCGTTTAGCCCAAAAAGTGTGGGGGTGAGATTGGCGTTTGTGTGTCTGTTGCGTCATAGCTCCGAAACCTATCGGCCAATTATGAATCGGCTTTTTTAAAATTGTCAATTGGGTTCAATGCTACATTTTTTTAAATATCTGTTCTGTTTCAAGTAGACCCCACATTTGGAACACCTACAATACTAAGTTTATTATGGAACTCAAACGTTCTAGGTTTATTTATCGAATTAAGTTTTAATTTATCGAATCGAAACAACATCCAGTAAGGGGTCAATTCTGATTCGACTATTATGAAAGATGATGTGATTGATTTAGTTTTTAACTACAAATTATGAGATGCAAAAATCTTACAAGTATAATGGGTTTACACGTAGAAATAATTGAAGCCTAGCATTTGGAATAGCCATTAAGTTACTCTGATGATGGAGCTCGAAGGTTGTCATAATAATTGCTTAAAAGTTTTAATTTTATATTGACACTTGTTCTATATAGATAAATGATTAGCTTTCCTATCAAAGTCTAAGTAAAATACTATTATACAAAACAAATGTTACGAATCCAAAACGGCTCCAGTGACGGCTAGATTGATTCATAAATTGATAATAAACCTAGCAATTGTTTTTTATATCCGCTTAAGCCGCACATATATTACGTCATCGTGTGTTAGGTTTTTTTCGTTACGGAGCTTCTTGATTCGGCCACCGCGCTCAAAGCCCGCGATTAAATCTATGCAATAGCTTAAAATATAGTTTCTGTTTTAGAAACAACGCAATACTCTTTTAACAAAGTCTATGGTCAGGTCACAGTCTGTTTTAAGCCCTGGATTCGTGATCTACTCTGTGAGTAATCAAAACTGACGGGCGTGTACAAAACGATTGTGTTTATTGTATTATTTATATGAAACAATTGTTAGGGGCGACCAGAATGTTTGACCTCTATTATTGTAGTTTTGTGTGACTTTTATGGAGAGAGGCTATTTTTGCGAGGTCTTTACAATGGTCGATCCAATAAGCCGGACTATGTTTGTGGATATTTTGGGGTGAGATTTGATGGGGTACAATATAGGGTTAGCGTGTTGTGCAATTTGTCGTATGATTTTTAGTTTTACATTTAATAAACTTTAAAGTAAAACTAATGTATGTACAAATAATTAAATAACGGATTTTTCAAACTACTTTCAAATTTCATACTATAAAATATCTATTATGACTCTAAATGACTCTGGCTGTTAAACATTGTTTTTTTAAAGGCAAACGGGCAGGAGGCTCACCTATGTTAAATGATACAGCATGCACTTGAGTCTTGCTGGCCTTTTAAGAATTGGATATATGTATATGATACAACTATCAAGTATTACATTGTAAATTACCTACACTGGACAAATTTGAAGATTATAAAATAATAATGAAACTATCCCGATAACAGTGGAAATTGGTTCAGATACTATTTATTTCTTATTATTATTTATTTCGTAATACTACAGCAAACTTGAATTATCTACCTACAAATATAGTCAATGATGGAATACATAATATACACAAAAAGGTTCAAACATGTACGTAAGGAAAAATTCAATAAAAATTCCAAAAATAATTTAACTTAGTAATAGATACTTAATTCGGCTCTGTTGTGTGATGGTGTAAAAGTGAGAGTCGGGTGTGCTCATGATTCTTTTAAGCATATTCCGCGATAGCTTAAATAAGTTAAGGCTAAAATATTATTAATAAATGCCTCAAGTTTCTGCATTTCATTAACAATTATATCATATTCAATTTCTCCATAATATTGTCAACACAGCAAGTACAAATATAGTAGTTATAGTTCTATATTGTATGATATATAATTTTTGCAGCTACCAGCTTTATTTCACACCTTGGTCTAAAGTAAATCCAGGCTTCACACTAGTCGGCATACATTACCCAGCAGGTGTTTAGCTTGAATTTACGTGTATCTGCGATAACCCACAATTTGCATTTGCTAAAATATGGAACGTGAACACGCATGGAGTGTTCTTGGTCGATCAAACCGTTGAGAATTTTAATAAATATCCAATTCAATACAAGAAAGGAGTTCTTTGCCTAAAGCAGCTTTTTTTGGAGCGTAAAATAAAATATATAATACCAAAAGGTTTAAAAATAGAACAAATGTCCGAAATGAAATCTTCTCTAAAAATCTTTTGGCGTTTAAATATAAATCGTCCTACACAATCGTAATGTCTACGTATTTACGTATAAAATGGTATGTGCCCATAGACAATAATATCAAATAATGTATTGTCCTAGTAAAAAGCATAAAATTCAACACAATTATAACTTACATTAACGAGCAAACTTGAGTAACACACTTGTCCCAACACAATGGATGAACAAAAATGCAATCCCGTGTTCTGTCGAAATAAATCCTCGGGAAAATACTAAGTTTCAGCTTTTATGGACGCGCCACCTTGTACCTTAAATGACGTAAAACACAGTATCAACTTATCGAATAATAACCCGTAATGTGATTGAGTAAGTACGACAATTCCCTGCGCAGACCGTGCAAACATTTACGATAAAAGTTTTAATAAATTCGTAATTAATCACTGAAAAGGTACAAGAATATTTGTAGCTACGAGAGAAATAAACAGCTTAGTCTTATGTTTATTTGCTTGCACTCTAACAAATCATTTTCTTTACTTTTCTATTTAAGAATTAAAGCTTTTAGGCTTTAACTTAGGGCATATGGCTGACGATGGTCACCTACTCCAACATGATTGCATAGGTTTCTTTGATAATTGTATTTTATTAAAATGGTGATCAGACTGACATGTAAACTTTTTTGTTCTCGGTTTTCTCTTGAAGCTATTACATTACATCAATTGGTTCACAGTCGGGATTTGAACACAAGACTTCAGTCGCTCCACCTATTAGCACACCACTGCTCTGTCAACCGTATTATCGACAGATGCAAATTTATAATCATTACAATCATTGTGAGGCCCATATTAATTGTTTCTACTTCAGCCACAAATCTATCTACAAAATGGTTTATCTCATACTTTTTGGTTAAAACAACTAATATTTGGTTTTGTCGTAGGTAAATTTATTTTTCATTATAAATTACTCCACGTTTTTTAATGAATATTTTGTGAGAATTTTTGGTCGTATGAAACAATAAGAACGGTAATCATATCATAAATACAACATTGTGAATATATGGTAACATTTGGTCAAGAAGACTTTCTTGGATAATTTTATATGATCTATTTAAATTCCAAATATGGATATCTCTTCCAAAAAATAACTCCGTGACATGCCCAACCACCTGATCCAGTAAATCACAAGCGCACCTATAAACCGAATCTTTGTTTTGCACAACAGAGCGATCTCATTGCCTTGCGGTCAAAATGCTTTCAAAACCATCTTCTTCAACAACGTTATCCTCATCATTCAGAACTACTGTTATTGCATTTCTAACTTTATCACCTTGGACATTAAGTTCATTTGATTCTAGCCGATGGCATGTAAAACTTTGCTAAGATACATCGAAGTCAGAGAAATGAAGTCATACGTCAAACATTGGTTCGTTAAGTTGAACGATTTGGCTCTGAGAAGATTTTTATGGTTCAATATTTCAATATCCTTACGAGGTCCCGTCCCGTCGACCGTTTGTTTCGACAACACAATGCCAAAGTGCGGTTTTCTCGTGAAATAAAAAACAAGAAGATAATTAGTTGTTGCTCTCCGAGGGGTCTTTGTTGTTTTGAAGCCTCTTCTTTATAGGTAATAGCTGTTTGGAACATTATGGCTATTGAAAATCTATTGCTAGTAAAGTTCAAATGGCTCTAAGAAGACTTGTCAGTTTAAACCTTGGGAGAAGACAGCACCAAAAAGGAGAAATGCTGAGTAAAACTCTGTAAGGAAGTTACTAAAATTGAATAAGAACACTCGTTGAAAAATTTAAAAAAATAGTAATAAAAGTTGAATTCTGAAGTTCAATACGTCCATAGTTTTAAAAAGTAGATATATTAGTTTGAAATTTAGTAGTTTTGACAGGTGGAAATGTTTTCAAATCGCTATAAGAATAAAGATAGCACATAGTAAACCTTGTATTCATCCAGGGGAAACTTATTTTTTGAGTTACTTCCTTTAAAACTTTGCTAATGACAATGTATCCGTAGACATACGAATTCGGCGAACGAATACTATATTCCGAATTGAGACTGAGTTACTGTCCCGAGAAAACACTGTGCAGCGTCCAATAAACTCAGGCGCACAACCGTGCGAAGTCGCGGTTAGGGCCTAGCCAATTGTGCTCTGAGGTTTTGCGAAAGCGTGTCCATTTCTATAAGTTGTATTATTTATTCGCCATTGTCTCGGGCCCGTAAACATTGTGTGTTTATGAGCGAGGGTCTGTTTCCTAACATCTCTTTAGTGTCCAATAAATGTTGGGATTTTAAGATTAAGTTTTTTAGAGTGCGGTTTGGGAACCGCGAGGATTTAGTAATTTGTCTTTAGATTACAAAGTCTGTTATGGTATCTTAACTTTCTGTCGGATGTTTACAAGGTTTACAATACAAGAATTCAAAGCTTAAGTAGTTTCTTTTAAAAGTTTTATTACATATTTATAATTCTAAATAAAGTTCTCTTCTCACCATCTGTAGTACTATAAGAGACATTCTTGACGAGTCACGCTTAGCTAGAACTCGTCTCTGAATGAACCTAGCGCTCTCCAAACCGGGTGTATCGATAGCACTGAGATTGTGTGACATAATAAAGCTATAATAATATGTGTGGTAATGGCAAAACACTATGATGAAAGAGGTGTCTGCTTTAGGAAACTATTTCCCAATATCACAATATTTAGTTAAATTTAAACTTACTGGTTTTTGCGACGTGCTAGCAGCACATCACGGGTTCTTGTTAAAGATAGAGACATCGAAAAAATCGGTAAGGTTTTTGGGTAATAGCGTAGGGCTCTTACTAATTGAATACGATTTGTGTGAACGAGAAAATTATATAACAAGTGACAGATAACATCGTGATTTCCTTTTTGGGAAGTTACACAAAGCTGATTTCACACTATGAGAAGAAATAAGGTTTCCTATCAACGGCCTTTAGAGAGACTATGCATCTTTCTTTCTATATGCGTATTTAACATTCGCTCGAACGGTGAAGGAAAACATCGTGAGGAAACCGTCTTAGACCCCAAAAAGTCGACGGCGTGTGTCAGGCACAGTATCCTAATCACCTACTTGCCTATTAGATTGACAAATGACCATGACCATTTCTGTATGTTTATACAGAAATCTGAGGCTAAACCTAAAAATATTATCCAGTGTGTCGTATAAATACTGATCTGCTCTTTCTACTGAGATATCCTTTGATAAGATGGCGATATTTAATTTGTCAATATATTCACAACTATCATAAAGAGAATGAAACATTTATATAACAGACACGAGTCGCCGTTACATATTATCAACTGTATTTGTAACATACTCCATTGCAATATCATTAGTAATAATCATTATTGAACCATTTGTAACCGCGGTGACAAAACTATGACATTTAAATTGATTTAAATTTAATCTTAAATTTCTTCATTATGGGCACGGACCGTTTGTATAAACGAAATTTATACAATTTAAGTAATAACTGAAATAGTTTGCTAAAAGAGAAGCGAAAAGTAATTATTTATTTTTACGAACTTTTATTTCTACTTAATTTACGAAGTCCAAATTTGTTCTTTTCGAAAGATGTTTCAGCCTTTTTAAAGATTAATCGTATTATATCCTGTGTAACTTTTATCTTGCACAATGGATATGACGTGGGTGTAAAGTGGGGCCACTACAGACCCTGGGTTTGTTTAAGTAATGGACGATGCCAGAAGCATTTCTTCGGGGGCTAACAAATACATAGGGATGCTCTTCAAATTTTTAAATATAATTATTTAAGATATACACTAACGACTGCGATGTCTCCACTTACACAGTGACATACTTATATACGTTTGTGTTCGTCTCCATAACTGTAGATTGGCCACCAGTCTGTTGAAGCGTGTCTTGTCCTGTGTAGAGATGTAGCAACTTATCGTTACGAAGCTATAATTTAATTAAAGGAGGTGGCCCAGGTACGCAACTTTCTGATTTGATGTGCTGCATTAGTTATTTCGAAAATGATTATGTTAAATACATCAATTACAATATATATACAATGTCAGTGAAAATATGATACTAGAAGGCGCTTAGTGTAGGCATGAAAACTTAGAGTATGCGCTTCATAAGTGTACCATTGCCATAAAATATATAATTTAATTTAGGCGCCTCCATCCCACCTATGTCCAGAGAGACGCGTACCACAGAAGTCCTATATTTTCATAAACAGTGCCCTTCTAAGAAGCGTCACTGAGCCTCTAAGTAGGGCTATGATCATTATTTGAGCAAATTAACACTTTTACGGTCTCACAAATTCTTCGTAGAACGAGCTGAACTTCGCTACTTGTTGAGCTTACGAAGTTATCTTTTTATTTCCTCAATAAAACTCGAGACATGTAATTTTATTTATATACACTGGTTATAATTTAAATGCTAAGGTTCCTAATGTCTTAGGTGTGCTTGGACGAAATAAATATCCAAATAAAATGACATTCCTATCAATACGAATTGTTCTCAATTTAAAATAAAAATTCAGTACTTAAGAATCTAACTATAAATGCCCCAGTTTTCAAATAGCAAAAGACTCTTACTTAAAACTTGTATAAATGAATCGAAAAATATGTTGCTAAGCGCAAAACTCGGAAGACTGAAGGCTGGACCAATTCCAAATTTTTTTTAATTTAAATTTAAATTACTCTGAAAAAGGATTTAATGAGGAGATAATTCAAAAGTAAATATAAAAAATGAATAATATATTTAGCATGTACTTACATTTTTATTCTTGACAATTCTCTATGGGGGTAGCATAGAAGTTGGTATGTAGCTACTAAAAGGTACGCCAAGAAAAAAAACATATCAAGTCGAAACGAAGTTCGCGAGGGCAGCTAACCAGGATTATAAACAGTTAATACTTGTCAATTTTGTTGTAAATACATAATTTTACTATCTACCACTGGAGCAAGAGAGTAGAAAATGCTTCAAGTACCTACGCGCATTTAAGGAACACGTAAGCCACCATTTAAGCATTATTTATAACCAGATAATATGTCATTAAATAAATAAATGGTTTTTTAATTTTAATTTGAAGTAATAGGTTAGTATACACATTGACATTTAAGTTTTGTTATAAAGCAGAAGCGCTAAGACAAAGCTTCCCCATTTGCAGATTTCGCTGGACTTGTCTGCATGTTCTACGCACGTATTTTTGTCAATTTGTTTGTTGTACGTTGTCTTAATTTTGTAGTCCAAACAAAAAAAGCACTCAAACTGTTGAGATATATAAAGACAGTATTCTTAATTGAAAAAATTATTTGTTCTTACAGTAGTCACATTCGTCAAGAATTCGATCTAATTCCATCTTTGTCTCTCCAATTAACATGTAAGGTCTACATTGTTTGTGGCTCAACCAGTAAGTGTTAACCAGATAGACATATATGGAACCCTTTGTAAATAGAGGGAACTTGTTTTCCGTTAATTAATGGTGATTTGGCTATTGTATAACTAGACATAGAACTTCTTGTTAAGATTGTGGGAATGTTTGTTTGTTGAGCTTAAAGCTTTTAAATTCAGAAGTTTAATAAAAAATCCTAGTTTTGAATGGGGACACTTAAGATTGTGTCTTAAAAATATTAGTCGTACACTGTTACGCGGCTCGAAAAATAAGACATATAAATCCATATTTATGATATAAGCTTACTTAGCGATCAAGACTTAAGGGCCTATGTCCCCGAGATGGGGTAGAGGGTATCCAGAGTAGTAGTAGTAAACCAGCATGAACGATCTTGTGCAACTGATTTAATTTTGCTCCAGTTCTTTCCAGCTTCCTTCACCGCTGCAATGATGGTTCATTGGCAAATCTGTTTGGGGTGGCTAAAAAATCTTTACTAGGAGTTGTGGAATGTTTTTAATCGGCTACTAGATCGGCAGATGAGAAAAAGACAGCGCACGGATGTATATATTAATTTTATAGCATAAGAAAAGTGTCACAGCTAAGATCTTGCATACTTCAAGACCAGTATACTATTATAAAGAAAGAAATAATAATTGAGATAATGGGTACCAAGTGATATGATATCAGATTTTGTATGAGCAAAATAAAATGGTTGTAGTCAAAGCACATTACGTGACTACACTTAAATACACCAGCAAAATATAAAATCGTAACAGAAGCAACACATTCTTCAAATCGGTCAAATCTCGTATACAATGTACAAAACAAACAGTCAATCCGTAAACTTGTCAATCAACAAAATAATAATACGTGACAGCCGTCAGAAGTTGTCCAAAATCGCATCGGACCGATGACCCGAACTAACGACTCAGACCAAAATCCGACGCATTGTCAAACGGTCAACCCTTCAATCGCCGCGACAAAGCGAAAGAATGTTTTCTAAGACTAAAATAAACTATCATATAATATCAATAATGTATTCACGTACGGACACATGTATTTTAAATACGTATTATGTGAAACCAGTTAATGTTTGAAGGGTTCAGGTGGCCATTGTTATTTTATAAGGAAGGGAAGTGAAATTCCCATGGTCTGTATCGATTATGGAGCTTCGATATTAAACAGTTATGACGTGTTTTTGATTTTTGACGGCGTGACGTGTTTTGTGATTTTAAATAGATTTGAATTGTGTACTTGGACATGGATAGAGTAATTGTAAACCTATTTAGAATGGTTTTGAGTTATTTTTTAAAACCTTCATTTGGTATGGTCAGCAAAAATGTCTTTAAAAATATGTTTTGTATTGTCTGTTTATTAAGATTAAACTCTAATCAAATGCTAATCATTGTGTTTTTAGGGCTAACCCGGCATTTGGGAAGCCAATTGGCCCAAATCTAGCCCATAAGGGTAAGACTCCGTTGACACTGTCGACAAGACGGGAACTGCTGTTGTCATCATTTATTGCTTTGGTAACATTCGCTTAAAATCCACAGAACACCAACATCACCAATGGTCGCAAAACGAGGACTGGAGACAGTCCAAAAGCAGTAAACCTGCTATTGACAAAGCGACTTTAAGCCTTAACAGACTTAATCACAAAATAATGATAGGGACAATCCACTGTCTCCTTTATAAACATCTCTTTGTCCTAGGCGCTACGACAGTCCTTGGTACAGAGGATGTTTCAGCGCAGAGGAATTAGTCACCCACGTTGTCCTGAAATGTGTGGCTGTCGCTTCCCAACAAACAGAAATCCTCGGAGCAGTGATGTCGCTTAGAAAGTGTTTAGGAAACTTCTGAGCTTCTGGAAGGAGCTAGGCAGGACTTTACTACCACTATCCATAGATGACACATCCAGAAGTCCAAGATAACTTTGTGTATGTTAAATCTTGTAACATAAGCACTGTTAACTATTACTGAAATAATCACCTTTATAAAACAGAAGTTTTAATTAAGTGTCACCTCTAAATGACAATAAATAGCCAATTCTGACCTCCCGGTCATCATATAATTTTAGCCATAATAAGAAAATAGCCTCGCTAATGCAAAGTACCTTTATTGGCCTTAAATCATAATAAAGTACAACCATAACACGTTTAGGGGCTAATAATTTATTCTATTGTTGCTAAGTTATCAAACTGGACTTCAATCAACGTTTACGAGCGATCCGCCGTAAAAATATTTAACTGTTTGTTTGCGGATAATATTAACGACATGTCCCATTATCAAGGAATACTCATAGGATTTTAGGCTTACCTTACTTAGCACTAAGAGCGAAGTTCCCCGAAACGATAAATGTTATGTAGGCATTGTTAAATTAATAAATGCCAATATTATTTCTGATATAAAGTGTGATATTGAATTTTGTCCGTATACCTAAATATTATACCTATGCAGTTTACATGAATTCAGATAACTATACTGAATTATAGTACCTACTGTTTTTAATTAAATAATTGTTCAATCGATGTTTGATATCAAAATAATCTCAGTTTCCAGATAAAGCTTTTACAGACCAAGTTAATGCAATACAATTTACGTCTGAACTTATTACACAATTTTTACACCTCCTAAATGGAAACACTTATACGCTAGACATATTTATAAATATTACTGACTTTTAAAAACGATAAGCACAATTGTTTAATCGACTTTTAACATCAAAATATTCTTCAGATAAAGCTCTACACACTATTTATTATTGCAATAAAATTTAAGTCTGAACGGAATTATCACGCCCTCAAGGGCGAGTACACTAAAACAATATATTAAAAAAAACTGATAGGTTTTGTGAGAGACAAGTCTACAAGAGAAATCTAAGTTTGAAGAACACATTTGTCACATTCATAATATTTTAAAGGATAGTAGACCGGTGACCCCAGAGCTGGCACTTTCCTGGCTCAACGAATAAGTATCGCAATACAGCGAGGAAATGCTGCCAGCGTTAAAGGTACACTGCCACAGGGACCAAACTTTTTCAATTTGTTTTGATTTTCATTTTATATATTTTTAATTATTTTTATATTTTAAAGGTAATTTTTAATATATTGTGAATTGTTATTTCTTTTTCATTTTATCCTTTTCTAACTCCAATCACTGCGTCAATAACTAGTATTAAAGGAATTCAGGGTGAAATCTTATCATAATCATATTATCAGCCTCTTTATTTGGTTCACGTAGGCCTGTTCAATTTTCCTCCAGCGTCTCTCTATCCACTAGGAGCAAACCTCCTTGTCGATGTCGTCAGTCCTCCTAGTTGGTGGGCGGCCGCGCGGTCTTTTGTTTTACCGAGGTCTCCATTCAAGAAGCCTGGCATCTTATCACAACTCCGAGTCTTTCCCTAGATGTACTACTTTTCAATGACAAAATAATAAAAATAATCCCCAATAGAACTAATTTTAGCCCATTACTTTTTGTTTTTACGATGAAAAAGAACCTTTCATAATGAAAAAAATGGACAATACTCAATGCCATCTGTACGCAATTGTCGAATCGCCAATTATTATCTTTTGTAATTAGTATTGCGTACGTATTGATTTTCGGCAGCCATTGTGAATTGCCACGAATTGTAAATATTTTTTCATATTTTTGGTGGACTTAAGATACAAAATATAGCGTTATCTAAGGTTAATAGGTATTTAAAGTAAAAAAGATAAAATCACTTACATGGGATCACTTTTACCCAAATATAAAATGTTATTTTGTGTGCATTGCTGATTAGCATTCACCAAATACCACCAGAATTTGGATAATGTTTTGTTTAAGAAGTTCTTTATAGGGTGAACACTAGACAATTTCAGCCACGCTTATAACAAACTTCAAGCGTAAATATCCGTTATATTATTAAAGAAGTGTTGCAGTGAATATAATGTTAAATTCAGCCAATAAAATAATTAATAAAAATAATTTTTTTATTTTTTTGTTTGGGTTGCCGGTAAGAGCACAGACTCATCGTTCTCTAATCAATTTAGATTTTTTTTTGTCGCAACATTCCCATACTTGTACCACATATTGAACGTGCGCGTCACAACCTTTACAATTTACAATATACATACAATGGATTTGTCTGTTTGTATGTTACAATCTATCTAACCAATTGTTAAACGTTATATAACTGTGTCGATTTAAATCCATAACGTCAACAGGTATTTTACTCAACTTAGTTGAATGGACGCCTCGTAATACGACTATTTGGAACAGCAATTAATACGAAGTCCCGTTGTTGCCCAATGGGTCATATTTTCTAAAGGCATGGTCAGTGGCAGTCATACGTATCACCTCGACGTCCGTCGTTCCACAAATGAGCGCTTCTTAAGGGAGTTTTTGACACGCAACACTGCTATGTAGGACCAGCTGCCCACTGAAGTATTTCCAAACCAATTCGCCTTAGGGTCCTTTAAGAAAAGAGCTTACCAACTCTTGAAAGGCCGGCAACGCAATTGTAAGCCTTCTGACAATGTGAGTGGACGGCGGTATCACTTAGCATTAGATGAGCCTCCTGCCCGTTTGCCCTCTATTACATAAAAAAAAGATAAAATCAGCAGAATTTATTCTAATTCCGCCTGCAAAAACCAACCTAGGAGTTCAGGCACCTCTCATTCGAATTATTTGTGAATAAAACAGGATAAACACAACTTATCCAGAGCTTGATACATTCGGTAGTGGCCTGATCAATTTAAAAAAAAACATTGTTAAGAGCCTATCTGATACCTAATCCGGTACTTTATAACAGATAGGTTGTAACATATACCTACTGTAGATATAGTATTATATATGATGTGGTAAACTTTAATAAATAAATAAAGTTATGCCAGGTTTCTCACGGTTTTGGTCCACAGCCTGGACAATGCACGACTTCTGTCTTGAAAGTTTGTGTCTTGCTTAGATCAAAGTATAACTTTTACCATCACCAGTATATTTATTAGTGTGTGTTACTGTGTTCATAGATAATAAAATTACATATATAAAAAATGCTCTCTGCCGAGTTAGTTGTTTTTTCGCGATTAATTAAAATCTACTACTTATACAAGTTATCGTCGGCCGCTGTCTTCGCCGTATTCTGGGTATCCCGATAAGTCTAACAAGCAACTTTTGGAGCGCTGCCGAGAAACCCCGATTTGCAGATCAAGGGACGCATGTGGGAATGGATAGGCCATACACTCAGAAGATATTTCAATTATATCCCCAAGCAGGCGCTTGGTTGGAAACCGCAAGGAAAGGGGAAACGTGGCTGTCCCAGGCAAACCTGGCGTCGTTCAGTTGCAGATGAGGCAACGAGAGCTGGTAAGATTTAGAGCGCAGTGAAATTCAAGGCTCAAGACCGCAATGGAAACTAACTGTGGACGCCCTCTGCCCTGCAATAGGACATTAAGTCATGTTAAGTAAGTATGCTCGAGGTGCACACACACACAGTGTGTGTCAAAGAGCAAGCAAGCAAGAGGAATGTTAAGTCATTTTAAGTTCTCTTAATATAACTAATCGTTTAAGTTAGGTACTTAATTTTGTTTGTAGTCGTAATGCATCTAACTGTGAATAAATAAAAAAACACATAGCCATAATATGGTCTACTACTCTTGTTACCAGGTAGCTAGTATCAGATAAGAGAGAATAAAATCTTTACATCGCTTCATTGTTCTAAGTATTATCTGATTAAGCCCATACGTTACCCGTAATGACTCTAATTTACTATGCAATAACTTTGACAAAGTTCTAAAATAATCTAGATATAAAGGAGAAGAAACTTCGTCAATGTAATGTTTGGTTTGATAAGATTTAAGAGTTATGTTTTGTTCTGTCATTTATCTGAAACCGGTCCATCAGTTATGGATGGCAGTGAGATAAAATCCTTAAATAACATAGTTGATATTGTGTTATTTTATTTTGCTTAAATAAAATAACGTACGTAGAACGAGCGTGAAGAATTAGCAAGAAACTGTGCGCCGTTTTTAATTAAACAATTCTTTGTGTGCAGCCTGTAGGTACCATATTCCAAGCGATATCTTAGAGACATAGTTTTATTTAATAATAATATTCAATTAGTTTTAATATTGACTAAATTCTTCTTCTTTTTACCTTTTAAAATAAAAAAATATTGCGTAAATTCATTCAAAGACGGGTCAGCCTGCCGTTGACAACAAAACGAGAGCTTCAATTTGATTCGACCTTTCAAATAAATTCTCTTTCACTATTGATTGTATGGAAAATAGGTTTTCTGTGGTCAGAATATCCTTTTCAAATTATATTCAGAATTCGTCACTACTATAATGTGATATTTAAGTTCGGCCAGTGTTAGCCTAGTGTTGCTTCCTGTGCATGTTACATTAAATGTATTAAATTTGTATATTGTTCAATTAACATTTATGCGTGTTTTTTTTATAACAGTATCTAACAGCCATCTCACATTGCCAAGGTGCGTTGCCGACGTTTAAATTGGTACGCTCTTGAAGGACCCTAAGTCGAGGAATTGGTTTGGAAATACTTCAGTGGGCAGCTGATTCCAAATAGTGCCCGGCAAAACTTCGATAAGAAACGCTTAGTTGTGGAACGACGGACGTTGAGGGGATACGGGTGGTATTTTCGTACTTTGCCTTGACATCCCATGATCAAAGGTATAGGAAATCTTCGTGAGGAAGCCGGCATGTTTTAGACCAATACATCTAAGGCAGATCACCTAATTGCCTGTAAGATAACGCAGAATTCTGAGCTTGTAGTGCCACTGGAGTTTTTGACACACACACATTTTTGTATATTAAGCGGCAGGTGTATATCGGGATCAAACGTTGATCCATAATTAAATTAATATAAAACACAGTGATGCTTTCCCAAGAGTCACTCAGCAAGCATTGGCTGTGCATTTATGTATTAATTTTTCTTTAAGTAGGTGATCAGCCATTTAAAGGACGTAGTTTTGTCCGCCTTCACACTTTAAAGGTTATATCCCGACATACCATAGTATGTTTGACATATATAGATCTTAGTGTCGACTCCCTTGCCCTACCACTCGTCAGCAATATTTTATAATCACTCAATAAATCATTTTTTTCATTTAAAAGGAAGATAATCTGTATTCAAGCTTTGGAGGTCCCTGATCATTTCTTTAGTTGCCCAAGGGCTATTTAATGTGTTGGAGCTTTTACTAAATTTGCAAGTTAGTGTTATAGAGGCACTCAAGTTATTCATAGCGTACTATGGAGACAATCAATCTTATGGACGACCCTTTAGCAAGGGTACATTCATATTACATGTATTAGTCTTAAGTCTAAGTTATATTGTATAATTTAATCTAGCGGTCTAACTGTGCGGCGTTACTGACACGGTTGGACATTTGTTGTATATTTTTTTTGGAAATAAATATAATTTAATTTATAATTTACTTGAGCATAAGTAGCATTATAGGATGGTAGAATTCTTCTAATCATACCAGTACTTTTAAGTTTGATACAAACATCTAACTGAATATATGGTGAATTATGTTTCAATTATATGGTGAATTTGTTAATATTTTAAAATATGGTTGTAACCAGTATTTAACTGGTGCCCAAGGTATAATAAACGCAAAAGAGGAAGATAATTTAGAAGATGGTTAGACCAGATTAAGAAAACACCAGGTGGTACATATTGTGACAGTGCAGATAGAAATGGCGGAATTTGGAGGAGGCATTTGCACACAGATACTTAGGAGTTAATGATATAGTAAAAATATAAATATTATTGTTAACAAAAGTCAAAGTCAAAAATAATTTATTCATGTAGGTAACACAATGTACACTTATCAACGTCAAAAAAGGATATATACATTAAATGCTTCTAATTTTACATTTACTGCCAGTTTTCAAATCAAGGGCGAAGAACGGAAGAGAAGAACTGCCAATAAACTCTCCGCCTCTCTTTTTAATCGCCAAGTTTTTTGTTATACACAATGTTTTTAAGGAGCTGCAACCATTACCTACACTATGTTCCACATGACATCTTAAGTAATAAATAATAATAAAATAAATTAAAAACAAAGATTTTTCCTCTATCAGCAGGAGACATGGTGAAATAGGAGCACGCACTTATATTCTCGTAACATTGCATAGTTCTTTCTTTGCAAACCATCATTTAAAGTAGATCCGTTCCATGTAATGTGAGTTGTGCACACTTAGGGCTATACTGGCAAGTCACGCGTCCAGTCTCCCGGGACGGAACCATTTTATGCCGGGTCTGAGTCGCCGATTAGGATTCATGCTACACTGTTGACGTAATTGTAATCAGATTGATTGAATGATTACACAAACACATCTTTCTTATCATCATTAATATTTAAGTTACCAAAAACTTATAGTGACCTTTGGTGTCACGCAGGGTTCTTTATTAGGCCTAGAAATGTTCTCGTTTCATCGATAATTTGTTAAATTGTTCTACCTTCGTCAATTTAACTTTATTTCTCAGTATATTATACATTAATCGTGTAGCTGTAGTGTTTTTGCGCAGAGACGATGAAAACTTGGAGAAACTGATCGTGGTTGGTAACATAGAAGGCAAAAGATCACGTGGCCGTTCATCGGCTGATAAAACATGCATCTGGCTAGATGGACCGATCAAGTGAAAGACTCATCGTCCTCAAAACTGTACACTGTCATAAGAGAGGCGCTGGACAGAAACCGTTGGAAACAGATAGTTCGCTCCAGATTTTTCCTTGCTGAACGCGACGCTCAGTTCTACTGACTTTGAACTAGATCCTCTCTTTGAACTATCTCCTCTTAGCTAATTAACAGTACGACTTACAGTAAGATTTTAAAACTTCAATTCTTTAGAAACAAAATAGTCTTGATGACGTTGTTATAATTAGGAGAGACAAAAATTGGTAATCCAGCGAGATACTGCTACAGATATGAGATATTTTCAATTGGACCACCTAAAATGGCACTTTTGAACGTCAAACAAAATACAGAGTTTTAATACAATGTTTAAATACAAGATTCTAGTTGCACCTTCCAAAAGGTAGTTTCGTGTGGAGAAGAATGGGCAAGAAACTCCACACTTACTCTTTTGAAATAGGTTTACAATATTTTGTTACATTTGTTAAATAATTATGTGATTTTAATTTTATGATAATATGATTTAATTGTATGAAATTAAGATTTGCTTTTCAACAAACGGTCAAGAGACATCTGATGTTAAACTTTCTTACGCCCCGCCTTTGCCAAGCACTGGCGAGTGCGTTGCCGGCCTTTTAAGAATTTATACGCTATTTTCTTGAAGGATTTTTTTCTCATTTCTTTTTTTAGTTAATATTATGTGATTGGTCAATCAATAAAAGCCGAATCGGAAGTACTTATGGAACTTTATAATACGCAGGAAGGATGGTGTACTGTTACTCCATCCTAAAGGGAGGATCCTCGACCTGACTGCCTCAAAAGCAGTTCTTAGGACGAGAAATTGTATATATCGTTAGCGGGAAATACTTCGACAGTGCGTTTCAGGGCATGTCGTCAACGCAGTGATTTGTAAGCGCTGATTCTAGGTGTTGCTACAATAATGTTACATTGCTTCTATACTCTATATTAACAATATAAAAAACAGTTCTCTATTACAACACAAAAGATTACAATATCCATTGCTAACAATAGGTACTTATAATTTTTATTTCACTATTAAATTACGTACAATAAACGCTCTCCGATATATCATATCCAAAACGGATGCGGCCACTTACGTAATATCAAAGGGAATAAAAATATAAATTTCAACTCTATCACAATGGAATAGAGTTCACACAAAATGGAGGCTCAAGTGGACCACTTGAAAACCGGAAAGTACCGTCAGTTTTCGCGCGAACGAATCCAAATAAGTTTTTGGTATATCTTTTTAATAACATAACAATACGAGAATAATAGGGCAATGTGATACTGCGTTGAAGTGGGGATGGTAAAACGCAAATGTATGCAGAGATATATAAAGTACATACATCCATATACAAAAAATAGCTAAACAGATCAATTTATTTAATAAAATTGCAACAATTGATAAAGGTTTTCGCAAAAAAGGAATAAGCTATTGAAATTATTACGGTGATACTTAAAGAGGTAACTTAAGAAGTAAGCAAAATTTGTCTCTCAAAGTAACGTGGACACAGTCTCCGCACTTCTACGCCCATTTAGTCCATTGTGCGTAATGTCCTGGCTAATTAAGCCAGCCTAGCTCCTTCCAGAAGCTCAGAAGTTTCCTGGGCACTTCTCAGCGACCTCACTCTGCAAACCAAAACAGTGTCTTGGCCTCTGAAACTTAACACTTGCCCCGAGAATTAATAAAGCTAATTTAATTTATTATTTGATTTACTTTGACATACTGTCCTATAAACCCAAGATGGGGCAGAGGGCGTCCACAGAGAGTTTCCGTCGCGTTCGGTCTTGAGCCTCGTATTTCACCTCGCTCCAAGTCTTCCAGCACTCTTTGCCTCATGTGCATCTGTACAACGTCAGTTTTACTTGGGATGGCCACGCTTCCGCTTTCCAATTCCAATCCAGCGCCTGCTTGGGGATATAATTAGAATCCTTTCAAAGTGTATGGCCTATCCATTTCCACTTGCATCGCTTGATTTGCTGCCTAATCGAGAATTCTCGGCAGCGCTCTACAAGTTACTCGCTAGAGGTCTTGTCGGGGTAGTAAATGCCCTGAATACGGCGAAGACAGCGGTTGATGAAGAAGACACGCTTCACACACATAGAGCAGCACAGATTTGACGTTGGATTCGAATATTTTAACCTTAATTTGACGCGTCAACTTATTTAATTATTATTTATAAGTTGAAATAAGTTGTATTTAATTATTATTTATAAGTTGAAATAAGTTGTATTTAATTATTATTTATAAGATGAAATAAGTTGTATTTAATTATTATTTATAAGTTGAAAAAAGTTGTATTTAATTATTATTTATAAATTGAAATAAGTTGTATTTAATTATTATTTATAAGTTGAAATAAGTTGTTTTTAATTATTATTTATAAGTTGAAATAAGTTGTATTTAATTATTATTTATAAGTTAATAATTGTACTGTTGTACCTATTTCAGCCACTTACATCGTGAGATTCACAAAACATCTTACCTCCCTCGACGTCAGACCGTAATTAATCGATAACTCAATGTCAATTAATGAACGGGTAACGATATTTGTTCGATTGTTCATTTATTCGATTGTTCATTTAACCCGCTAACGACGGGGGACCAAATTGTTCCGGCTGACTTCTCTTCGAGTGCTGAACACCAGCCCTTCAGTAAACGACTTCTTAAAATACAGGTTTTCAAAGTTACGTTTACTACATATAGAATACTCAACCGTAGTTGACGTACTAATTAACCGTGGCGAGATTTATTTATATATTTATAAGTAATCTTACAGCTACACATATACATATTATAAAAAGACAATAAACAAGGCCAGATTATAAGTATTCCAACAAATGGGAAATTCAAACTTAAAATAACTACGTAAGTATGTATATTGTATATTTAAATAGGTATACAAGTACACTTATTAACGACAATAGAAAATATGTTAAATTGATTCAAAATTTACATTTACTACCAGTTCGCAAGTCAAGGGCGTAGACCGGGCAAGAAGAACTGGCAAGAAACTCTCCGCCACGCTTTTAAACCGCCAATTTTGATTTTTGAGGCATACAAATTGTTACAACTGGACGTTTATGCATTACATTACATTGTTTTATATTTAGCTTAGTTAGTATTGTGTTGCAAACTATATTATTATTTATTCATTAATATATTTATTTATTTACACTTCGTTGAATATATAATATACAAATTGTTACAACTGGACGTTTATGCATTACATTACATTGTTTTATATTTAGCTTAGTTAGTATTGTGTTGCAAACTATATTATTATTTATTCATTAATATATTTATTTATTTACACTTCGTTGAATATATAATATACAAAATGTTACAACTGGACGTTTATGCATTACATTACATTGTTTTATATTTAGCTTAGTTAGTATTGTGTTGCAAACTATATTATTATTTATTCATTAATATATTTATTTATTTACACTTCGTTGAATATATAATATACAAATTGTTACAACTGGACGTTTATGCATTACATTACATTGTTTTATATTTAGCTTAGTATTGTGTTGCAAACTATATTATTATTTATTCATTAATATATTAATTTATTTACACTTCGTTGAATATATCTAAACTAATATTATAAAGAGGAAAACTTTGTTTGTTTGTTTGATTGTAATGAATAGGCTCATAAACTACTGGACCGATTTTAAAAATTCTTTCACCATTCGAAAGCTACATTATTCACGAGTAATATAGGCTATATTTAATTTTGAACAGAAATAGGGTTCCGTAAGATATTAGGATTTTTCGGACACAAGGTGTAAAAAATCAACCAAAAAAGTTACTTATTTTGCGTACCCTGCCTAAACTATTAAAGATAGAACCATAAAATGTTCTAAGTAATTGTAGATCTTATAAATATCTACAAAAAAGTCCGCGACACACTATGTCGAGTGAGGCACAATAACCATAAATGATATAATGACATGGCAAAACGGCGTTTGCCGGATCAGCTAGTAATACATATATAAAATTCTCGTGTCGCGGTGTTTGTGGTTAAACTCCTCCGAAACGGCTCGACCGATTCTCATGAAATTTTATGTGCATGTTGGGTATGTCTGAATATCGGACAACATCTTTTTTTCATGCCCCTAAATGTTAAAAGTAGTCCACCCCTAAATATTTTTTCTGTTTTTATTTTTTTATGATAGAGCATTAAAAAATATATACAACCCCTAACTTTCACCCTTCTACGATCAACCCCTATTTTTTTATTATAAATGATATACATGGCAAAACGACGTTTGCCTGATCAGCTACAATATAAAAATTTAACATAAGATCAGTCTCACGTCAGTTAGTAGTAAGTTCGAAAATTAGGGAACGATGTGGACAGGTAATGTTGCTACAGAAGAAATTTAAAGGAAGATAGAGAAGGAGCTACGCGAATAGGGACGGGAAGTGAATTCCATAGCCTAACTGCAGAGACCTTCAAGGACTCGCCAAGAAAGGAGGCAATTCGAAATCATTTTTGAGATAGAAAGGAGTTTAAGGGTTAGATTTATTAGAAATTGATCATTTAAAAATCAATCTTTAGAGCTAGTTCAGACATGGCGGAATCCGTGCGGATGCAAATCGCGCGGTTAGACCGCGCGGATCTTATTTACATTAGCGCCTATAAATTCGTTCATACCTGTCCGCGCGGATTGACAAACCGCGCGGCTACCGCCACTCAACCGCTAGAAAATGAATTCGCGCGGTTGCCGCTCGGATCTATTTACTTGACGTACTAGGAGCGCGTTCAGTTGCTCTGCGGAAGCCGCGCGTATCGGACGGTGACAATGGATCGCTTCGACACCGAGCTATTCATCGATGAGGTGGAAAAGAGACCTGCTTTGTGGGACATCCAATGTGCAGAATATTCCAATAAAATTATTAGAAACGGAGCTTGGCAGGAGCTGGTGGATATTTTTGGAGAAAATGAGGATTCTTTGGAAAAAAAGGTTCTTTTTGGTCAGTATGTATTTAATTTTACATTTATCAGGGTAGTTTACATATTTTGTAATTGACAGTCCACCCCAAATAACTAAACTATATAAAAATGTTGTTATTGTGATTGGAGGTAAGTATCGGGCGCGGGAAAAATCTCACGATTCTCACGCACGCAAACACCACGCCTCGCTACTCGCCTCTAGTACTCGCCTCCAGTGAGGTCAACTTCGTTCTATCCGGGTGTCCCTTGACACCTCTCAAGTTTTTATATTTTTGTGTCTTGCCATTCTACACGACCCTCATTTACAAAGTAATTAGCATATTTGTCTCTAATATTTAATGATGACGGTGTACCCCTTCCTGCATGTAATGTATTAAGATTACTCATTGGCCCAGTATATAAAGTATCTTCAAACTGTATACCATCTCTAGTTCTAACAAAATTGTGTAGCACACAACAGGCCTTTATTATGTCTTCGGCAAAGTCTATATTAACGTTTATAGGCCTATGAAAAATGCGCCACTTGTTTGCCAGAATTCCAAAAGTGCATTCAATATAACGTCGAGCTCTTGATAACCTGTAATTAAATATATTTTTTTCGTATGATAGCCCTCTACCTGCATAGGGTCGCATTACAGTTTCGGATAAACCAAACGCTTCATCGCCAACTATGACGTATGGCAATGGCGTAGGATCTGTGTTAGATATTGGTTTAGGTTTTGGTATGTGTAATGACTTTTCTATTAATCTTTTATAAAATACCGAATTTTTAAAAATTGCAGAATCACTACTTTTTCCATATGATCCAATATCTATGAAAGAAAAACAATAGTTACTATCACAAAGTGCCAACAGCACTATGGAAAAAAAAGTTTTGTAATTATAATACAAAGATCCAGAATCATTGGGTTTTGTAATCCTTATATGCTTGCCATCTATGGCGCCAATGCAATTGGGGAAATTTGCATATTTTTCAAAATCTGTAGCTATTTTCTTCCATATATCTTCGCTGGGTTCAGGCATGACATTTTTTGCGACTTTTTCCCACAGAGCTTCACATACTTCACGGACAATTCCTGTAATTGTAGATTTGCCAAGACGAAAGTTGTAATGCAGTTCTCCAAAGGAACAACCAGTACCCAGATATCTGAAACAATATAATCTTGATCTGTATCGTTTTGTTAACAAAGTTGCAAACTTTTCATTTATTAATTATAAGTCGCGGGCACCAGCTAGTTTAAAATAATGAGTGTCAATTATTTTATTTTAAATTTTTCAAATTTTTGAGTGTCTTCAAATATTTGACCGCTCCTGTATTTATAAGTCTACAATTTTGTTAAAAATACTGATTTCTGTTCCAGGTGTAACTTTACAAAAAAAGTGGAAGAATATACGGGATGCTTATAATAAGGAATTCAAGAAAGGCAAATCAATTCCTTCTGGTTCTGGTGCATGTAAAGGTTCAAAATACATGTATTTTGACCGGCTTTCTTTTCTTCAGAAGACAGTAGAAAACAAAGAAACGACATCAAACATACATGAAGCCAAAAATGAAGGAATTCAAAACATTGACCAAAACCAAGATAATTTTGTTAATGCACGTGAAATACAACCAGTACCCAATAAAAGGAAGAAGACTAAAATTACTTCAGAAGAGCGATTGGCTGACATATTAGAAAATAGCATTGAATCAAGGGATAAAATACAGAGACAATTACAAGAAAGTATGTCAAAGCAAGATGATGATGATAAGCTTTTTTGTATGTCATTGTATAAAGAGTTAAAAAAAGTTCCAGAAAATAAGCGTTTGGCTACTAAAATTGAATTACTCCAGGTAATACAGAAATGGCAGAAATTACCAGCGCCTATTCATATCACGAGCCAGCAGAACACGCCTAATGAAGTATTTTGGCAAAACCAACAATATTCAAACCCACAAGGATATTTTACAGGATATTCTACAATCGTACCAGGAGAGTCTCCATCGCCTTTATCATGCAATAGCACTGACGACTCACAGTCTTCTATAGTACAAAACATATATTCTGATGTATAAAATAAATATCTTACCTTAATGTAATCACGAGTTTTTCTTCTGGGGCCACGCTTGACCTCATATGGGTATCATTAGATGCAATTTGTTCACTGATCATTTCTAATAATTCATCAAATGAATTTATCGACATTCTCAAATAATTAAAGAATTTTGGTTCAAAACTTCTTAATTTTGGATATAAAGTCAGAAACTGACCATGGGTGAGCCGATCACGTAATATTGGATGCACCCAATACTGCCGTTTCTTCTTTCTTTCTTTTTTACGGAGCAACAAGTACACACATATTGCTTCTTCGACTTCCATGATTGGACTAGAACGCTGTCACTCTATGCGGATTACGGCACTCCGCATTTACATCCGCGTCTGTCTGAACACTTGCGTTTAGAACCGCGCGATTTGCATCCGCACGGATTCCGCCATGTCTGAACTAGCTCTAAACCGTAAGCATATCATAAATACATTAGACTCAATAAAATCAGCTTAAATAAAACGCAATTTAACAAATAAACAAGACAATTTACATATGGAGGGTCGTATAATAGGCATGCAAATTAATTCCTCAAACAGAGGGTCCATACTTGTGTTAAAATCGCAATAAATTTAGCGATTATGCAATAAACGCACGCTCCTTTATTCGCACGCACGTGGATTAGCTGGTCGAAACGTGTTGTTGAACAATTATTACAATTCATAACTATATAGTAATAATAATAATTATAAAAAAATTATAAATAGAAAATTATAACAAACTAGCAAACTCGGCGAACTCCGTTTCGCCACCAGATGGCTTCGTTTTATGTAACATTTCGTTTGGTGATCCCGCTTTTCTGTTGAAATTTTTCCTGGATTTTCTTTGCTATTTTCTCACGGAGCCCGAGACCTTTCCAACGAATGCAAAACCGTGGAAATCGGTTCGTGGGTTCTGGAGTTATAGCGTCAGGAAGGAAAACCCGACTTATTTTTATATACATATTAGATTTAAAAAGTTTGGTCCCTGTGGCAGCTCCGATGGGTAACATTTCCTCGCTGCATTGTGCTGATTGCTCTGGGGTCACCGGTACTGTCTACCAGGCACAAACTTAAATCTTTAATTAGCGTCTGTGCACTTGAAGCTCACTGCCCAAGACTCTCTACTCCAATTGGAACAAAGTTGGAGGATATATATTTGAGCCGATCCTGTTCTGCTGCTATGCTTGTCCGAGGGAGGTATATTTTTGTAAGCGGTGGTATCTCGCCTGCCAAAACCAAACCAACTTTTATCGCCAGCCATTATCAACAGACTTCCGTGCCTGACACACATGCTGCCATTTGGGTCTCACAGAAATATTTAGTGCTAGTCAGTCACGTGTGTCAGAAACGTATACGATCATTTTTAGCACTAAGTCTCGAGACAGGATAAAACATGGTAAATTTTCTCATGACGTCAACCTTTCACTTAATCATCAGGCAAATACTGCTCTTTATATTGGTGTTTTGATTTAGCAGAGATATACATACATTTGTCTGTTCTAAAGAGTTCTTACTAATAAAAGAGGAGTCAAATCATGGGACAGTGGACGTTGTATAAATTAAAATACGTACTTTGATATTCATTACGTTCTATTATTATAACAATCATTAGGCATCCGCCTTTATCAAAGTATTGTTACGAAAAACGTTATTGATTTCAATACAATATACAGTTCTTTCGAACCGAAATACGAGTACAATTTGTAATAAAACCATTGTAATTGATACCACAATGGAATACACATAAAAATATAATACATATTTCGCATACAAATGATATAATACAACCACTCGAAACACATTGAAAAGAAAAACAAAATTAATGATTGCGACTAATTCGTAATAAAAATGCCACATGCGAGCAAATACAGGGGACAATTATAACAAATTAATAACGCATACTACCCTCAAAACTCCAGTTGAGATTTGCATTCATACTATTCACGCTTTTGTATGGGACCCATTGAAAACGCACGAAAAACCCACCCTTATTACACACAAAACAAGGATTGTATTACTGCGAAATTTCACGTGCACATACGCCGTTGCCAATTCGCGTTTCTCATCAAGGGTCATCTGAAACAATCAGAACAATATAGACATTAGTTACCTAAACATAAAGACTATAACTGTATGCACACAGATCACTTGAATATTAAAAGTCTTGGTAATTATTCAGGAATCTATCCATCATTAATCACAGGAGGGGAAAGCTGTAAAAATGATTGTTGTTAAGATAAATTGCGCAAGAAACGCGGATGACATTTATTCGCGAAACCACGTGTGATGGGTTTTTGTGGTTTTTATTAGTATTGTTAGTGGTTTATAGAGCGCGGGTGATTTTTTAATGGCAATTAGTGGGTCCCTCTTGTAATTGATACGTTTTGGGAGGAGTTGTTGTAATATAGGACGGATTTCAATTACACTATTTTATTGCATGATATACTAAGACTTCGTGTGTTCATGCATTTAGCGAATATATTACATATATATATACGTTAACAGTAGAGGTTACAATACGTTTATGGAGCTTAGGCAAGCAAGAAGCTTGCAAAACCTCAATGCAAGCCTTTATTGCCATAATGATTTGTCTTAACTAATATTAGGAAATATTTGATTGTTTGTTTGGTTTCAAAAGTACAGAAGTGATTTAAAAATTATTTCACTGTTAGAACCCTTTGTTAAGGTTCTGTATGAAGGTAACCCAAGGTGTGAAAAAGCCTCATAAATATTCCTAAATCGTGTACGCTACGGAAACTATTGACAATAGAGCAAAGAGATGCACTACAGTTTTATATAGATGACAGCAATATCTACAGTCCTATGTGTCCAAAAAAAAATATTTTTGAATTTAAAAGTCTATTTATCGAGAAAAGCTTTAGGTTATGAAACATCGTGCTACGACCGAATTAATGCGGGTGGAACCGTAGAGCACTGCTAGTATATTATTAATCTAGTGTTACGCCCTTAAGCGTACGAAGCAGACACATTTCTGAGTCTGTTTTATTCACTACCGACTACTGAATGTTATCTCCCTTTGATTTTAGATTTAAGTTTTCTCGCGATGTTTTTCTTTCGCCATACAAGAGCTTTAATTACATACAGAAGGAAAAATCGCACGCTTAAGTGTGCCAACAGTATGTTAAAATAATACGCTATTAAAGATAACTAAACGTAAACTGTATCGTCTGTAGAAATTGTGTTGTTACCTAAATAAGTTGAATGAACTCCAACATCCAAGTTAATATACCAAAGTTCAAACAATACATTTGAACCGTTTTTCGGTCTAAAAGGGTTTACAATTCAACCTATGTAACTGACAGAAGTTTAACAATTAACCTACTAATAATAGAGGAATCGCCACTTCATTAATATATTCATACATTGTTTCGAGAGCATGAAATCATCATTTATATTTAACCTCTATCTATATACAAATAGAGTACATATTGCCATAACATAATTAACTGTCACACAAAATTTATATTGTACAGAAACAGTGCGAATCAAGCGTTCGAATGTTTTGTTACAGGACTTGTTATTATTATGCTTATAGTTTTAAGCTAATTTTAATGACATATTTTAGTTGATAACATGCAAGCGTATCATGGAATATATTCCAGGTGAAACAAGTTTCGATCATGTATCATGTATCTTAATTCTTAGTTTTTAATATTGTTCTGATCACTGTTTACATATGTTTTAATTGCTTTGATTTGTTCCATTAGTTTTGTCTAAATAACTATATGTCTTATGTATGTTTGCACTTCTTGCACACACTGTGGTTGTCTGGGAGAGATTACTCGAAAGCGGCGATTTCGAGGCGAGGTAGAAATTCGATATTATAATTTCTTTTCCGTTACAAAATATGTATGAACAAAAATATTAATAATGTGATATAAATCAAGGAATCGGAATATACATATATCAATATTTGGTAGTCATTAAGTTGTAAGAGCGAGATAGCGTTTTATCTATTTGATAAACTTTTTTTGGATAATTGGACGATTGGGGTAAAAATCTTACTTTTTAAGAAAATAAGATTTTTATAATCATAGGTACATAAGAAATTCTTATAACTGATACTTCCTAATCTTCCGAGTTAGTTTTTTTCTTGAATTCTTTAATATTGATTAATAGGTAACTTGTGCTTTACCACTAATAGTTAAACAAAGCCAGTGCTGGCAATTTTTATTAAATAAAATCTTAAAAAGTTTATCTAAAAATTTTGTATCCAAAGCTATCCCCAACATCCGATCCAGTCAGGGTTGTCGATTAGTTGATAATGGCGTCGCCAGCGGGGGCGTCTCAACATGGGATTCAATTTAATAATTACGCACCCCTTGTTCCGGTGGGGATCACCTTTGTTTTATTTTATTTCACCGCCGGGCCACTAAAATGTCTTCATTTATCTATTATTTATCACTTTTTTAAAGGACTTTTTAACGTCGACGTTTCAAATAAACGAGTTTTATTTAAATTTACGTTTTAATAACTTATCTTTTAGTAATAGACAAGGACAACAACACCCTATTAACGAATAATTGTAGAACCTATGTACATTGTTTTATTATTTTACTTCTATTTGATTATAGTGTGTTAGCAGTATGTACAAACGTCAAAAGGGTATGGCACAGTTACTTTTATTGTTGTTTTACGAGAATACACAACGCGATTTTCTATAACACGGTCCGCGTTATATATCGCTTGCCCAAAAGTCGTAAAGCACTACTACGACTGTTTGAATGTTTTCTCATATTTGTCTTCTTTCGGTGATTTACTATAACTGTAATTTTTTCAAAACATTATATGATTAAAACCACGAGAAAGTCTTTATTCTACGAAAATTATTTTGTGCACAATGGTAGTAATACCTACTCGTTTACCTAATTTTACTTTCCTGAAGTTGATTACAACAACATAAAGATAGTTTTAGTTTAGATTGTAATTCTACCTAATATTAATATTCGATTGGGAATAATATACCCCTGTTCCACCAAGGTCATAATATTTCCATGAAAGGAGTGGTAATACAGTATTACGTAGGTACTATACATTCGTCAAAATTACCGTCGTAATGTGTGTTTAATGTGTCTTTTGTATTTAAGTTTAAACAGAGAAACAGTCGTAAAACGCTTTCATTTGATATCTCTATCTATCTTCTTTTATTATTCCTGATAAAAATTGATTTGTTCTTACGACTTGGTACAAGCGATGTATACCTACCGCGGATATACTTTCGTGGCTCTACAGGAGATTCAACTTTTGCATTATTAATCATTAGTTCGTTAGGTCATTGTTTGAAATTGTTTGAAAGGATTTCGGCGATTTCTTCAATTCGCCAAGTGGATTTGTCTGTTTGAGAGTAATCTATTCATGACGTCTTTGTTTTAACTTCGCAGGGAATTAAGAAACTTTTGATTGAAATACCAATAATTTATTTAAGGCATAAGTTATACAATTTTGTAGCTTTAAACATTACTAAACAGATCATTGTCGTTACCAAGTACTTATCGCAGTGCTAGGGAGACAGTCCTAGGTTCGGGTTTCGGTCAAGTTAAGAAACTTTGAATTTATTTTAGGCATGTTATTGTAACTGTTATAAAAATTATTAAATATGTCATTATTATTTTAGATTCGTTACGCTTTTGCATTGACAGAGACATAAACAGTCCTGGGTTCGGATTTCGGATAAAACGAAAATCAGATTGATAGAGCTGTTTGTTTACTACTGAGAAAAATGATCAATAATTTCCTGCTAAAATGTGTGACTCATTGATTATTTAAAAAATACGAAACCGGCCAATTGGGTGTGGTAATACATTGCTGCAAGTAACCTAGATTTTATTTATATAAGGCCGGCAACGCACTCGCAACCAATCCTATAATCTCTAAGGTACAATTATTATTCACAAAAAATACACATTTTTTATTTCACATAGATACATTTATAAATCTCTCGCTGAATAAAATAAATCAGTCTAAATGTATATTTGTTCAATTTAATTAAGAAGGGGTAGAAGATAGAAGATATAGTTAACAGGAAGCGAATGTTTTCCATTGAAAGCAGTGGATAGAGCGGTTAGGATCAATAGTAGGTACCTACTGAAAGGAGTTAGGACAACGAGTGACAAGTAAATTACAAATTTAAACTATAAAGATAATTAAAAAGTTATAAAAAGAAAATTAAAACAAATTTAAACAGTTTGTTTCCTATGGCAGCCCCGCTGGGCAGCATTTCATTTCATTCCTCGCTGTATTCTGCTGCTCTGGGGTCACCGGTAGGGACTATCTATCTTCTTAATTTAATATATTTCTAGCGTTTTATATTTTTGTCTATAATAGCGTGCCTTCGTACGTAAAATTGTACCTCGGTGTTATATTGTTAAATAAATACCTAATTAAACGAATATTGACTTTAAATTTTCCAAACATTTAAAATGATGAATGATCATCCAGAAGACGTCAAGATTAATTAATAGCTAAGTGTAAATGGAATCAAAACCTTCGATTTCTATCGCTCTTTAACCTTACTAAGTCCATTGTATGATATTGTACATCTGATGAGTGCATTCTTTGAATCCGTTGAAAGAGGTTTTCGTAATAAACAAATAGTTTATATCTTACTATAAGAAATCACACCGCACAATACTTTCATTCAACAATGCTAATTGCGAACATAGTACGCTAACATTACAACCAAAATGCTAACACTGCCGATATATTTCTTAAAATCATTCCACAATATATAACTACTTATCTATGTATTCAAAAAGCTGAAATTTAGTAACTCAAAACACAGTTAATCTCGTTATAAATAATGGTCACTCTAAAGTACGATTTTAGTCATTTCTGGCAAGAGCCAAAAGCACGTTCCATTTCCTGAATCATAGCTTCGCGTGCCGCCATCTAGTGGTGAAGTTTGTAACCTGTATTTGCCTACTTGAAAAATTATACTGTATACATATTATAAACCTAATAACCTTCGGAACCTTGCCTAAAGGGACTCCTCTTAAGGATATATTTTAGTTTATGTTAAGTTTAGTTATTTATTTCAATGTATATTATTTTATTATTATTTTCACTTGACTTATTTCGATGTTATTTAGTTGAAACTCTTTATGTAGTTGAATGAATTAATGATAGAAAAATATAGTCAAGTTTTTCTTTAACTAACTAAGCGGTATTAAAAATGTACTAATCTTGATGATAAATTTAATTATTTTCAATTGCATTTACTTATTTTATAACATTTCGCAAACATTGGTTACTTACGTGGACTTCAAAATAGGAAATAGTCATAATATCTTTCATTATAAATTTTGTCTCAATTTTATAACTTTTTATTATTAGATTTACTAATAGACGTTATAAGATTAAAGCGATAACTGTTTTTTTTCTTATATTAATGTTATTTAGAATAATTGTTTTTTAGACTTTTATTAAAGAAATTAAAATATAAAAATTATGTGTGTTGTGCATTATTAATAATGGACAGATATATCATATATGTTAAGTCTTAATTTTATCAGTTTTTTTAAACAGATAAAGTCAGCATCCTTTATCAAGATGTTATAGGTAAACTAACATTGAAGCGCTAACAGATTTTTTTAATGTTTTTAAAATCAATTGTTTTCTTAGATTTTTATAATTTAGTTATCTTTAAATAAAACTGTTTTGTATTAAAATATTGTGTGGTGCATTATTTTTTTTAATGGAAAATATCTAGTTTATTTAAAATTAATAATTTATTAATTAGATAAGTATCTAGTGTATTTATTAGAGACAAGACAAAAAGTCTTGTGTATTAATTTTTAAGATATAAATAAGAAATATAGAATGTTTAGCCATCGTTTAGTAGGTAAACGTGGAATATTTATCTATTTTTTCTATTAAGTAGTTTGATAAAGGAAAGAAAACGAAATATATAAAATAAAAACAATTTTGTTTATTTATGGCGTTAACAAAGTTCTTTACTCTATAATACATCGTTGGTAATGACATCGATTCAGATTTAACTCTAGTATTTACAAAGAAACATGCTAACCTTACAGTACGATCAACTATTTTACAAATAAATTCTTCACAATAACTGGTCGTAATAAATAATTTACAACTTACAGACAAACTTCGCGATCTAAACGATAAAACTTAACAAAGGGAAGCTAGTGACAAGAAGTATCTCGACAGTCTTACTCCTATCTACAAGATAATCTCTTTTTGGTACAAATCTCACTTCGCTGACGGCGGCTAGTCTACAGAATGCGTCGAAACAAAATCACAGTTAACTTAAACCGCTCACTAACTACTCCAACATATTTACAGAACACTTGATATGACGCACTTTAAGCTTTAATCTAAAACAATAAATAATCACGTCTTAATTGTCTATAACACTCCACTGATGTTCACTTCAGGGAAGAGACAGCGGTCTTCAATAGATTACGGACACCGGCCGCCTTAGCTGGTCATCATGCGGGCTGTGTTGTGTCGGAGGAGACACGGGGGACGATGGAGCAACTCCGTACTGGTGGAACAGAGGTGATGAAAACGGCTTAGGTGGTCCCGTCGGAGTGGTATACAGAGACGAATAGAACGATGAAACGACCGCCGCCGCTGATGATGCCGTCGGCAACTTTTCCGCCGTTGGAGCCATTAGTTTTGAAAACTGCAGATGGTCCAATTGATGAGGGAAGTAAGGTGACACTGCTGGGTATGATAACGGGTCAAATTGTCCAACATTTGGGGCCGGGCCAGCGAAATAGGGCAGCGGGAAGCTTGGAAAACCGCCAGCGCCGGGCGCGCTGCCGGGTGTCGAGGGCTTGGGCTTCCTGCGCGGCCTGTATTTGTAGTCTGGGTGCTCCTTCATATGCAACGCACGGAGCCTCTTCGCTTCATCAATAAACGGTCTCTTCTGCATTTCAGACAGCAGCTTCCACTCAGCTCCGAGTCGCTTTGAAATCTCTGAATTGTGCATCTTCGGGTTGTCCTTAGCAATTTGTCGTCGTTGTAGTCTGGACCACACCATGAATGCGTTCATGGGTCTTTTGATGTGTCCTTCTGACTGAGGGGAAGAAGCCGGCAAGGGCTGTGGAGCGCTCGGGTATTCCGGGAGCATACCGGGATGCATGGAAAACGCGTACGGGTGATGACTAAGTGTCGACATTGTCGAAGACAATTATAGCATTAGCTGTATGGCACAAAGGTGAATGGGCACTGAGAAGGCGATTGTTTCGCTTCGAAGTCGGGCGATAGACTGAGGAGCCTGTGTGGTGCTCGCGTGGGTATCGGGTCGGCGCGGGACGGGAAAGGGGCGGGGTGGGACCCGCCAATGGGGGCCGTTCAGTTCGGCCCACCTTGCGCTTATCGCTCTCTCTGTCTATCGTGTGACGGGCCGTATATCCGGCTCCCTCGCAACAATACCCCATGCTGTACAAGCGAGGCATATCGCCTCAACACGACTTCATGCATGATATAACCGCTGGAATAGAAGCGAGCTTTGCTTCACACTTCTATTTCGAAGTTTCTTTAGTGCTTCAATCAAAGACCTTTTTATTGCTACTTATTGAAGTTTATGAAATATGCAATTGATGTTTTTAATGTTATACTTTTTGATATAAGTTCTGTGAGTTTGAATCGTGACAATCTGACTTTAATATTTATTTAACGAATTATGCCACTTACGCGTTCAAGACGTTTTAGGTAAAAAAATCTGCTTTTAAGTAAATTCAGAGTGGATATTCAAATGTGAGAGGTGCTCAGTTCTGTATATTGGGACCTAGTGTAAACATTATCGTGAATTTGTATGGATAGACGTTTTATTTGTATTAGGAGTAATCTTTTGATACCCCGACTTCGGTGTCTGCTCGAACATTATTTATATAATTACTTTTTTGAAGACCAGTAGGTACTTTGTTTATAATATAAAAGATACCAACGCGTGACGAACGCGTAATTTGCGCGCAGATTTTATCAGTTCTATCTTTTTACAGTCCAGTTAATTGTTTAATTAAATGTTGCGCAAAATTAGTTATTTATTTCCAACACACAAATATACAGTATTTACCATATTCCTAACCCATATATTAATAATAATAATTAATAAATAGAAGAATAAAACAAATTTAAAAAGTTTGGTCCTTGGCAGTGTACCTTTAACGCTGGCAGCATTTTCTGGATGTACTATTGCGATACTTATTCGTTGAGCGAGGAAAGCACCAGCTCTGGGGTGCAACCAGGCGCCAACTTAAGTCTTTATTCAAGTAACTTTATAATAATATAACTTATTCTATATATGTAGGTATAATTAAATATGTAGCGTTTCTAATAAGACGCAATACCGGAATACAAAATCATATAAGAAGGGGTGACCAATATCTATATATGATATAGCATATCTGTTTAAACTGTCATTTATAGACAAAAGATGAGCAGCCTTTTGTTCCTGACACACTCTCGAATATTGGGTGTATCTCACAATGATTTTCCGAGCCCATGTTAATTGAGTAGGTGGAAAAATCACGCCGGAGTTCAAACACCGAACTCAGGTTGAATAGTTTAACGCTTAACCACTGGTTTAAGACATTTATTAATTAGTTTAATTTTACTATTGTTAATTTCATGTTTAACATAAAAATTATAAGACAATTGAATAAAATACAAATGTTCACAACATTTTTTTTATGTATTAACTAGAACAACGACGCATTTGTTGTGATTATCGATTAAATAAATGTTAATATTAACATTTTAAAAATTGAGTTTTTATTTCACACACAATATTTTTAACAGTAGTCCTGGGTTCGATGTCAGGCAATTGTTTACAATTCAAAGTCATTTATAATAAATACTGTTTTTAGATAAGTATAAAAGTAAAATTCTATGATTACTCAATAATCTTAAATCTCTCTGAGATCTTAGATCTTAAAATTATAATAAGCGCCGAAGTATCAAATGAATAGCAAAAACCTAACTTGTTCTGTTTCAAACAATTAAATCTCAGTTAGTAAACTTATATATTTTATTTAAGCATAAGGGACTCGTATCTCTTACTATTATGGTTGAATATTCATTGCAGTATTTTTCAACAGCCTAGAGTATTGCCCGTTTTTAGAATTGTTAGTGCAATAAAATAATTAAAGATTTTTTTGTTTTAAAATAATTATAGCTTTTTCAAAATATTATTTTTAACAAATACTTAGGGTTCGTAATATTACTTTTAAGTAAATTTTATAACCTTCCTTAGGAACGGCAGTCAAAATACTTCTAGAGACTTCTGTTGATTTTCTAGAACGAGTGACGTTTCCTTGAATATCATATAACTATGACTGTTTAACCATTTAGATTTTTTCTTGAAGCAGGTTGTTTGTATGCTAATGTATATTGAAATCTCAAATGACGAATTACAAACTATTGTTTATGGTCCATATAGAAATATACAAAATATGTTACTAAGCGCAAAATGCGAAGGCAGCTGGACAAATTCGAATATTTTTAGAAGTGAAATAGATTGAGAGAGAGTGACAAGGGCGAATTACTTTATAGAAATTCTATTTTTATTGTATTTTATATTTTATGCAAAATAATTTATTGTTTCTATTATCGAAAATACCTCGGGCTTGATACACTTTAAAACCACGAAGATGGCGGTCATCATTTCACCACTATCTTCAGGTTTCTTAAAAAAAAAAAATAATAATTAATGATTATTTTTTTAAATAATTAATTATTAATTCATTATTTTTTAAATACTAATCATTATATCATAGTCACTGATACTGTGATAAATTTAATTGACATCCATCCAAAATATCAAACCAATTATGTATTTAACACACAGCGATTCTTTCACTGTATTGACGCTATTTTCATAACAACGACCTATGAAAGGAAAATTTATTTTATCTCTTTAAAGAGATTTCTTTTTTGTTTTACTTTTAATCATTACCTTCAAGTACATAAACAAATTATGTAAGTTTAGTATTCTCAGACGAGTGGCGCCATCTAGGTGACGTAAAGTAAAACTTAATGTTACATGACATGCCACTCGGACGAATCAACGGTTACGGTTTGTAACAGTTAATTTAACGATCGATTTAACTTGGCAAACACAGTATATGAAATGAAATAAATACCAATACCTTTTTACGTCTGGACCAAATAATAATTACTAATAGACAAGTAGGTGATCAATCTTACTGTGGCTGACACACACCGCAAATTTCATTCTTAGAAAGTTCATTGGTGCCAAGCCGGGGTTTGAACCTACGACACCAGAGATGACAGTCGCACGTTAAAACCATTAGGTGGTGTTATGGAACTATTATGAATTATGAATATATTGGGAGTCCACAGACTGTCATAGGTACCGCCTTTGTATGTTGATACAATGAAAGCTTTTTGTTGAACAAATTAATAACAAAAATTAAAATAAGGTAGTTATTAACATTTCATAGAATTTGGGTATTTTTTTGCATATAATTAAAATGAATGTTCAAATCTAAAAAAAAGGTAAAAAGCGCGTGCCGCTTTATTATTTAGACTTCATTTTTATTATAATTACTTAATAGATCTATTGTTCAAAATGTTCGCGTGTCCTTTTTAAGTTTTTATGGCAGATTATAAAATTGTTTTTGTATTTGTTACCGGCATTGAACCGGGTTTTTGCCCTGTAACAGGCCAAAAGAGAATCAAGAAAGCAGCGTTTAGGTTGAGGAAAAGGAGCCCCAGCTGTTCACCAACTACTCCTTCTAAGCAATGAGACTAAACTATCTCCTAGAACAAAAATGTATAGAATAATGTTCTAGAACTATAATGCCTATGCCATAAGACGAAATCCATAACTTGCACCCAAGGGGTATGGGGGGAGGGGGGGTGTAGAACAGCCTGTGGAAGTATGGAGTACGAAGGTTAATACGAATTATGGGATAGGTACGAATGTCTAATTGAGTTAGAGATTTATATCTCCAAGAAATTCACCCATGTAGTCCTGGAATGCGTGGCTGTGGATTCTCGGAGCAGTGAGATCAGTGAAACCTGCTCAGGAAGCTTCTGATCTTCAGGAAGGAGCTCTGGCTTAACGCACAACGTACCAAATGGGCGTCCATCCCATAGAAATATTTATGAAAACATTTTTTTTTTTTAATGTACCTAATAGGAGGCAAACGGGCAGGAGGGTCACCTGATGTTAAGTGATACCACTGCCAGAAGGCTCGCAAGTGCGTTGCCGGCCTTTCAAGAATTGGTACGCTCTTTTCTTAAAGGACCCTAAGTCGAATTGGTTCAAAAATACTTCAGTGGGCAGCTGGTTCCACATAGTGGTGGTGCGCGGCAAAAACTGCCTTAGAAAACTCTCTGTAAAACAATGATTTTAATATATTAGTCCTGTAATAAAATCACATATTTCTCTGTCATAAGAAATTTCAACCGGTTTTATGGAAAAAATATTTTACTGAAACATAGTTTTATACGTAACCACGCTTTCCTTATTAATTAAAAATTTAATTTTCAATTTTCGAAAATTCCCTTAGTTGCATTAAGTTAATTGGATAATATAAAAAATGTATAGACAATACGTACATTATTGAGATTGCCCTCCACGAGACGACCTGTATTATCATTTAGCCGTTAACCGGGTGCATTCTTGCTGAAAAATAATAGCCCTGCGTAGACGTAGAGATGGTTGCACTGACAGGTTAAACGGGATGTCAAAAGTGACATTTGACATATGCGATCTTTTTTATGCAAAATTTCACGATTTTATAGTCTGTGGCTCTCGCAAAGACTAAACATAACTGATTAAGTTAGATAATAGATAGATTGATTTGTGTTTTTAGGTTATTTATATGATAGATTAGAGAACGTTACATCTATAATATAAAAAAAAACAAATCCAAAACAGTTTACGAAACAGAAAACATAACTAGATTAATAGACAAAAAAACTGAAATTAAACATTTAACAAACTACAACATAATGTTTTAAAGTAAAAAGAAATTGTTACTAATGCTAAATTAGGACAGCCCTCTTTTAAGGTGCAAAATGTGTACATCTTAACGGTTAGTTATAATCGAACTCCAATAAAATATAATATTCCAGTTAATACATGATACAAGCCTCTGTTAAAAGCCTCCATCAGCTGTCAAGTTAACCCCAAGTTAACATAACCACAACCCTCCTGCCTGCGGCTCAAAAAACTATAATGATATGTCGAGTGAGGTGTCAAGGGAAATTTGAGTAAATTAAAATAGGAAGATATAGCGAATAACGCTGCAACTCGCATTGTTCCCGACGCGAACTGAGCGAAAAACTAACTAGCTTTTCATTCCACCTCTCGCTCTGTTTACATGCATTTTGTGAGAGACAGAAATATATAATTGTGGCTTATAGACGCCCTCTCGCATTGTGGCGGAGTAAGTAATTAGGTGTGGTGCTCATTTATATGAGATATAATGTTATTTTATGCTACGTAATGCTCTTACTATATTACTTGGGGGACATTGTTTTGTGCGGCGTGAAAAAATATTGGCTGATAATTAATATCTAAATGGAAATGTCTGATTTTAAGAAAAAACTAAGCCTGTATATACTGTGTAATGCCTGTAAATGTATTGAGAATTGAAACCCTTTTTTTATATTTAAACGGATAAATACCTATTAAAGATTCCAAATAATTATATTAAGTTGTTGTATGTATTTATATCTGTCGAGAACAAAGTATTACAACAATGATTATAAAAGATATATGTTATATGATATAATATCGTTTATTATAACCTAAACATATACTGTTCAAATATAAGAGCCTTTCCTCCAACTTCGATTTTGTTCCCTTTGGAGGAGAGACTCTTGGGCCGTGGGGCTCAAGAGCACAGGCGCTAATTACGGATTTAAGTTGACGTCTGGTAAATAGTACCGGTGTACTCAGAGCTGGTGCGTTTCTTGTACAACGAATAAGTACCGCAATACAGCGAGGAAATGCTCCCATTAAAGGCAACCGTGGCTACAGAGACCAAACTTTGTAAATTTGTTTTAATTTTCTATTTATCAATTTCTAATTATTACTATTACTATGTTAAGAATATTGTAAATACTGCATATTTGTGTTGGAAACATTTATTATAGGTAAAACATATTTATTTATTAAAGCATGTATTAATAAATAACCTTGTCAGATAAGTCTAGCACCACAAACTTTCGTACAAAACCTAGAATCGATTTCGGATAGAAATACAATGGTATTCTTTCTTGGCTATTGAAACGATACAATCGTTCTGCTATCGAAAAAGTTGGACATTAAAAGATGCATCTGGCAACAAAACGAACGATATTAGGTACGTATCGTGGACGCTTTTACAATAAACTTCCTATGGATGTTCGTAAACTTCCCGTTAAGAAATTTAAATTTTTTATTAAATCAAAATTATTAACTAAAGGATATTACAGGATATCCGATTATTTAAATGATAGAAACGCCTGGGATTGAGCTGCTCGCTTATACAGCTATCGCTTGTGTTTTTTTTTAAGCTGTCTTTCACTTCTCCACTTCTTTTTTTTTTTTTTTTTGCATGTTGTACATATTTACAATCTGACATGTCTTGTGCTTTTGCATATGCATTTTATTTTATTCTATTGACATGTTTGTGCTTAGTGCATATTCATTTTTTTACATTTTTTTTCTCTACATTACTGACATGTTTTGTGCTTAGTGCATATTCATTTTTTCTTTTTCTACAATACTGACATGTTTTGTGCTTTTGCATACAATATTTTACACTTTGACATGCCAAGTGAATAATGTTTATATTACGATTATATTTTTAATTTTATTATTTTTTCCTTGCTTTAAGGTACACCTTAAAAATACATTTTGTATCCATTGTAAGTGTAAACATTATGCGGGTATATCATAAACTCTTTTGCTTGATTTATAATTTGATACATTTTAGTCTATAGTTATTTTGGGCTGGCGATCTGAGTGAGTTGTTGCCCCACATATTTTTATGGTGCCACTGGCGGTATTGTTGTGTACCGGGTTGTGCAGCTCCCTCAAAAATGGTTGAGCTGCATGAGCTATTCGGGGCATGCTAGCCGTCTGCTGGCGCAGGCTTGCTCAGATCGATCTGGTTCTTTCTTCCAAAGACCAGTCCAGTAAATACTCTGTATTTGTTTACACCAACTTATTAATTTATTATTGTATTATCTGGACTATAAAAGAGACTAAGACCCCCGAGTTTGTTTCGACATTTCTTCTCAGGGCAGTCAGTTAGGAAATGTCGACTTCATCTAGTTTAGGAAGACATTGTAAAAGTGATTTATATAGTCCTACTTGCAAGAATAAACTATTTCATTTCATTTCATTTCATATCAATAGGTTTTATTTTGTAGTCTCTATATATCTAGCTATCGAGGAATATGTTTAAAAGAGTATTAAGAATATCCATAGCGCTAAAACCCTACATCATAAGCACACCCCACATATACACTTTCACACCATCACACAACACAGCCGAATTAGGTATTACTTAGTACATATTTATAAATTTTTAAAACTTTTGTATATTGTATATTATATACTTTGTATTCCATTTTTGGCTATATCTTTACTATATTTGCTTTTCGGTATATATAATTTATGATAGACGAAATAAATAAATGAACCTATTACTATAATAAGTAAACTCTCATACCTACTGGGACATTCACTCTCGACTTGATATTACAGTAAACTTGAAACAATTATAGTTACGCTGTGAAAACACCTCAACACCGGCTAAACAGTAACCACTAAACAGCGGGGGTGTAAGTAATTCCTTAGGAGATAAATCGTAAATTTCAACTAAGTAGAAACACTTGTTAGCTATGGCAAAATTGTACCTCAATAAAACAATTGTTTAAAACAAATGCTTCTATGAAGAGACAAACAAAATGTAGCTTTTGAAAAATCTTGTATACAATGGTAAGCTTACAACCGCAATAAAAATAACGGTCGTTTAACGATAGTTTCAAAAACAATTGCTTATTACGACTATAATGTCCGAATATTGTTTGAAAATAATATTTTTATAGATATTATTGTCCTTGTTCTTTGAGCAGAAGCCGAGCCTAAAATGGTATTAACTAGGTATATAAAAACAGCCTTGGCACAATCTACAATCTTCTCGTTCTTGGAGTAACGTTATGTTAATAAATTATTCCCAGAGAATGTAAATTCCCTTTATTTAATATGTAAAACAAAGCGGTACGGTTAAAAGATCTTCCTTGTCAAGCACGTGAAACCTAGACGCGATTAAATCTACAGTTAAAATTAATTTTTAACCTTTGCTTAAAAGTTATGCCCTCAATTCTATTCACTCATGTATTTCTTGTAATACATATAACGATTATGAAACTCAATACTTTAACAATCGCCAGATGACTTTCCAGAATTCTCGTTTGCCAATTACACAGCATTCAAGTGTAAAATCGCATACATAACAGCGGAGTCCAGTGCTAGAAGATTTATATTACATATTAATCTTATTAAATTATGTATACTCATCAAATGCAACTCTGAGATCTTGATGAGATGAGAGGCAAGCTGAAGCAAATGACGGAGACAAAGTCACGAAATACCAAGACTCAGAAGAGAAAGTTTACTAACTAGAAGGAGGTTGCTAAGGGTAGAGACAAGAGCAGGATTATTATGGAGGAGCCGAGTACCCATAAAGGGAAGAGTCACTGGATGTATGATGTATTACCAATGTAGGTTAAGGATACAACGTATAGCATTCTCCTAATTTAAAAAAGTTTCCTCATTTCTAGTTTTAAATAGACATTTGCAAAGACGAATCCAACAGTGCTCATTACCAATTATAAAAACTTACCAACATTACACTAACTTTCTAATTAACTCGACTTAACAAAAGTGCATATGAGGGTGGCAAGAATTGCTACTTTAACAATAATATGTGTAAACAAAATTGGACTTTAAAACTCACCAGTTACAACCCTAATTTCGAACGAGAACTTCATGTAGACCATAACGAGTAGATATTTTAAAGAAAAATTAACCTTGTTCATTCGTATTAAAGTCCTTTTTAGAGTTCGGGTATAAGATAGGGTTGTCTCAAACAAGTTCATTATGCACTTAGACAATTAGTGTACGCCCGCGGCCAGTGCAGTCATTGTCAGCCCTGAGCCCTTCCGTTTCGCGCCTTCCTTCTTTGATTATGCTCATTAGACGGTAAGATTTTGTATACTTTCAAGTTCCTAGTTGACGATACATTGCAGCGCATTGAATTTTCGCGCTATTATTTCGAATTATTTTAATGAAAATTACATTTAACTAAAGCGAGGGACTAAAGATTGTCAATGGCCCGACAATATAACATTTAGTAGTATCTCTATCTTCAAAGGAGAAGTAAGACGTGTGTTATAGACATTGGTGGTTCACATACGAAATTTTTCATCGACATTGAAAATAATTCGTCTCAAGCTTTTTTTTACGTAGGCAAAGTCACGCAAGTGCGTCGCCGCTTTTAAGAATTGATTCGGAAATACTTCAGTGGGTAGCTAGTTCCATATAGGTATAGGAATAACGGAGGTTCGGTAATCATCATCATCTTAAAACTTCTTAACATTTATTTCGTTCCGTGGTACAGTTAGATTAATCTTAGCTCCGAGTAATATTAATTAGTTCAAAAATAATGAACAAATGCAGGCATATCTTATAATATAACTAAAAATGCGCCTGAAATAATTGCAAAGCAAACTGTGTTTTGTCTCTAAAATAATAATCTAATTGTTACAAACATTAAACACTAATTCGGCTTCTAAATTGAACGTAATCGTATATAAAAGAGTATACTCCTCCCTCAAAGACCGGTAACACATCCACTAATATGGGCGTCCTGGCTAGTTTGCCTATATTATTATTCTATCTACTTAAAAAAATTGAGATTATAAGAAAAGTTAATAAATAAAGCTTGAACAAACAAGTTGTTTATTGTAAAAAGGCCTAACGAAATGCATACTGACTCTGAGAAAACACAACATACAAGAAACGCATGACGTATAAAAATGAAATCATTATATACGAGAAAAGATAATTTAAAGTGACATTAAACTAGATTAAGAAATACAAATAATTAATCGAATATGCGAAATTAATATAATATATTTCTTCTTAGCAGTTGTTATTAGTTGAGAACAGTGTCGGCAGAAGCTTCAGTTGTCATCCCTGAGATCGTAGGTTCGATCCCCTTCTGTACCAATGCACATTCTTTCTATGTGCGCATTTAACATTCGACGAAAAACATCGTGAGGAAACCGGCTTGCCTTATACCTAAAACGTCGACGGCGTGTCAGGCACAGGAGGCTCATCACTTGCCTACTAGATTGTTAAATGATCATGAAACAGATACAGAAATCTAAGGCCCACATCTAAAAAGGTTGTAGCGCCACTGATTTATTTTATAAATTGTTATTAATGACGGAACCATTGCTGCAGCATCTTACGTCTGAAGACATGTAAAATAGATCAGCCTTGCATATCCTCTAAGAGTTGTTAACTGCTATTTAGAGGACAATTATTTATAAAACCGAAGATACATAATATAAATGAATACAAATGAGTATTAAACACCATTAATATTTACAAAACATTGTGGTTAAACCAAAAACTGTTTTCGACATAATAGCTGTTAAAACCAGTAATTATGGAGTGATGTGTGTAGCTAAACATCGTCACACCCACCGCGCTAATCAGCCTCATTATACGCGCAAATCGATTACACCCATCGAAATTGGATGTTTTCACACGGACTGATTACACGTTGTGTCGGTCCTGTTATATGGAGTTTGTATCATATTTTCCGGGGAAACTATAACCATGTTTTAAATTGTTTATTCTGCATTGACGTCCGATGAAGAACCCTTTAAAGCCTAGTCATAAATACATTTAAAAAACTTATCTGTGGAGTTTTAGTATACAATTTTGTTATTATGGCAACACAAAATATTATTTTCTTCTTTACTGACTAAAGAACTTGTATCTATAGCCATGTAATAAATTAAAAAATAAATATCTTGATCTTTATGTATGTCCTCTTAAATTTGTTTGTCTATTGGCTTTAGCCATCTAAAATACCTATCACACACAAATCTATAGGAAAACAATGTCAGTTTATTACAAAACTTTACTAACTACGTTTCTTCAACAGAGAGAATAGAAACGTAGCTGCTTTGTAGATATAATTACGATTATTGGTTTGGAATCTATATCATCATATATATGTTTGGTATGAAAAATTTCAAGTCGATATTTTGTCTTCACCAAATACGTTCGAAATATAATTCGAATTTCTCATACGAATCGCAAACCGCAAATCGTATCCGCGGCGTTGATCCGTTAACCGGATTTGCCCGGCTCTGCCCGGTTTTGACTCGCATCGCCGGATATACCGCGGTCACATGCACTAGCCGTGAATTTCGCTGGCTAAATCTAATTCTAGAATATTGCTTATTCTTCCAGAACTAGAAATAGATTTAGAATGTCAGTTCATTTTCATGAAATTCATATAAAAACATAATTTTCAAATTTGTCTCACCTTACCCAAATTTCAAATATCCTTTTAAGGGATTAACGTCAAAATCAAAAATCACAATCTGTCTCTCGTAGAATACAAAAGCTAAAACGCAAATCGCTTGTATCTGAAAATTTAAATCGCACAAGTTATTTGTACAACAACAGGAGTAAAAAGGAAAGGATAAAAACAAAATTTAAAGACGCATACACCACTTAAAACTAAAGTTCAGATGGATAGGTCATATGATGAGAGAAAAGAAGTTGAAATGGAACAGAATAGTAACGGAGAGTTCAAACCGCTACAGAACGATTGAAAAAAGTTGATAGGAGGCCTTTGTTGAAAGACACGCAGTTAATAAATAAATAAATAACCATAATAGATAGATAGTTACTAAATATTATACCATTTTTTTATGTAACAGGAGACTTAACTTGCTAACTCATCTGATGTTAAGTGATTGCCAGAAGTCTGGCAAGTGCGTTGCCGGCCTTTTTAAAATTTGGTATGCTCTTTTCTTGAAGGACCTTTAGTCGACATGATTCGAAAATTTGCAGTGGGCAGCTGGATCCAAAAGTGGTGGTGCGCGGAAAATCTGCCTTAAGAAACGATCAGTTGTGGAACGACGGACATCAAGGTTATACGGATGGTATTTCGTATTCTGCCTTGCCAATGATGAAACTCAGCTGCAGGTATTAGTCCCAACAATTCCCCTGAACACTCTCCGCGGTAAATGCGGTAGAAGATGCAGAGAAACCCCACATTTCTACGCAGCACCAAGGGAAAGTGACTGGTCGTCGACAATTCTAATCGATCTTCGTTGATTACGGTCAAGCGGAAGGAGCTGGTACTGGGGAGCTCCCGCCCAGAGGTGAGAACTTTAGGCACATTTACTTTATATTTAATGTAAGCTAAACAACATTAATGGTTCTTCATATATTTATAGTTATTTTAATTATAATAATGTTTCTATATTAATTTGATTGCCTATTAATTAATTAATTATAGGCTATATATCCAGTATAAAAGTCTCAGTATATGATAATTATAACAAGTAATACTACAATATTTCTATACAAATTTCGCTTAATAACATTAGGTAAAGGACGCTTTGAGAGCTTTTCAGCATTTGTGATCTTAATGTAAAAAAAAAACGGTAATGTTTTAATTAAATAGAATCCTGGTAAATAGCATAATGGCAAAAGAGGAAAATGTGAAATTCAATATACAATTCGCTATTACCATCCACATAACGTCGTATAGTTTTTATAAATTTAATTTAACAGTCAAAGGAGTAATCTCGAAACCAGATCTCAATGTACCACAGCGTATAAATGTTATCACGAAATACACAATAGGTGTTAAACAATACCCCGTCGAGAACTCTTGACTCGAGTGAGCTCGAATAATCGTGTAATCGATATTTATTATTTTCGATTATGACGTTTCACTACGAACTTGTAGCGGGTCTACGGCGTAGCATATGTGTAATCTGAAACAAAAGAAAAACGACGAAACTCTATTTATATTTTTGTATATTACTAGCGGACCCGACAGACGTTGTCCTGCCAGATATTTCAAGCTATTGGATATTTAACAAAGTATGAAAGTACCGACTGCACCGCCAACTGCCGGGTTGATTTGTGAATCTAAACCATACAGGGCGTCACCCAAACGCATACAAAAAAAATCATTCAAAACGGTCCGATCCAGTAGAATTATATGTAAGCTATTCTATCTTTTAAGTTAGATCAAACTGCACACGGTGTGCAAATTTAATTGAAATCGGTTAAGTAGTCCATAGCGGACAAACAACGGCGCAACTACGAACGTTAAAATTAATGCCTAACGTTATACATTAATTTTCTTTTTCTTTTTTAATTTTTAATTATTTTTATTAATACTATGTATGGTTAAGGAAATTATAAATACTGTATACTTAATGGTTATGATTACTAATAAACATTATTTTTTATATAAACGACTTTAGTATTGAATAAAAAATCTACTTAAGACCTTTGCAGCTACGATCATTCTGGGTTCAATTCCTGTTAAAACATTGATTCTGGTTGGTAGATGAGAAAAAATTCAAAAAACAATGACTATCTGCCCTACATGGGTTCAAACGACAAACACGCTTTTCAGAAGCAACACGCGAAACAAAATAACACAATATTGTGTAAAATATTTAAAATTAAAGCGATTGCCTTGGAGTCAATGGAGTTCCTAAATGGAATACCTAATCTTACACCTACTTAGCTCACATTGAGCGGTCAGTTCGCACCAGATCGAAGGGCACAAATCGAATTATTTCGCGTAATTGAGTGCTAATCCGTGGGGCAGCCGGCGCCCGTGGGAGCAAACGCCGCGGGCTGCAGTATACTCGTAGGGTGACAAGCTTTTGTGTATAGTATTAATATGGTAAAGGCAAGGTTAGAATTTACGCACGACATAGTATAGCATTACGCATTTCAGAACCATTAATGAGGTAGATTAATATATAAAAAACAAAAACGCTTTCAGTACACTCCGATGATTTAATCATATACGATAAGAATCAGTGGCGCTACAACATTTTTAGGTGTGGGTCTCAGGTTTATGTATCTGTTTCATGATCATTTGTCTAATATTCAAGTAGATGATCAGCCTAATGTGCTTTACACACGCCGTTGACTTCTTCGCGATGTTTTCGTTGTTGTTAAATGCGCACATAGAAAGAAAGTGTTGCTGCGTAGCTTGAGATCGAAGTTACTACCTCAGGGAAGAGAGCACGCTGAAGCCACTAGGCTGACACTGCTCTTTTCTTTCTTTATCAATAGATTTACACGCAATAAAATAATATTCTCGCCATATTGCGGAAAACCTAGTTAATAAAATATTATTTAATAAATTTTATTGAATTTAAAGGTTACTTTAAATAAAATGCTAACCTTATAATAAACCTACATTAAATGACTAACAATAAACTGGAATGAATACATTGAGTAATATATCGTTTCTTTTAAGTCTAAGAACACATTATTGTATCTAGCCATCACTATAGAACAAGTATTTTATATCAAAATAAGTTGATAAATATAAGTTTGAAAAATTCCATAAAAAGGGTCACCCCACACCCAGGCTCCCTCTAGCGTTGCGACCAAAACAACGCCCCATGAGAAACCACGGCCACTCCACACTTCAAGATGTAATCGCACCTTTTTTGTTTTCTCCATACAAATTTCATTTCCAATTGTTTGCCCTGTTAGGGTCGTCAAGTGTTTTTGTGCAATTGAGACACTTGAAAATGTAATGAAACTCATTATTAACGCGACTTTAGAGTCGTGTGAGTTCCTTCGGCTCTTGACGATTTAATTCTTAGAAAGTTTATATATTATACCCACTTATGCTACCGATATTAATAACGAGTATTAAAGTTAATGAATGAATTCTTAAAGAATACTTTTAAAACTTTTGTTTATCCCTACATACCATAACATACCTATATACTGTTATATAGTCACATAAGTTACATCTTGACTTTTTTATGTAGGAGGCCATGTTAAGGACACTCACATTGCTAGAATTCTCGCAAGTGCGTTGCCGGCCTTTTGAGAATTGTTACGCTCTTTTCTTGAAGGACCCTAAGTCGAATTGGTTCGGAAATACTTCAGTAGGCAGCTGGTTCGACATAGCGGTGTTGCGCGACAAAAAAACTGCCTTAAGAACGCTCAGTTGTGGAATCGAAGTGATACGGATGGTATTTTGTATTCTGTGCAGACTGTGGTCTTTGTTGATTCTTTAAATTTTACTATGTTAATAATATATGTAGATGGTCCAAGATTTCCAGAATGTGTTACGAGGTGGCAGACAGCTGTATGTTTCACTGTCTATAAAACAGTGAACCGGGTGCTGTGAAATAATAGCGCCTTACATATTTCATCGAGCAATTTCTTTAAAATGTAATTTTGACCAGAACGAATGTGTATATTAAATTTATTTAGTCCACTTTGTTATAACTTTTATAGTTCTAACTATTAGTTATCTTTATTGTGTAAACCTAAGCTAATAGTTGTTTTGGAGCCAACAGGCATCGCAAGAGACGATGGCAAGCGGCCAGATAGGATGTCGTTGATCCCTTGGAAGATGGGACAGGCATTGGTATGAGATGCTACTTGTGTGGACACGTTTGCCCCGTCTTACCTCCCTTGGGAAAGCAAAAAGTTGGGGCGGAGCAGCCGGAAGCTCTGCGGGCCGAACAGCTCGGGCCCTGGGGTTCAAGAGCAAGGCGCTAATTAAAGATTTAAGTTGGCGCCTGGTAGACAGTACCGGTTACCCCAGATCTGATGCTTTCTTCGCTCAACAAATGTGTATCGCAATACAGCGACGAAATGCTGCCAGCGTTAAAGGTACACTGCCACAGGGGCCAAACTTTTTAAATTTGTTTTTATTAACTTTTAAATATTTGTATTATTACTTTGTAAGTTAAGAAAATTGTATATATTTGATTGTTATGTTATTGTATTTATTAACTAATACATAAAAAAAATATTTTAACATAATTATACTAACTTATAGGCACGCAATCTAGGACACTTTTAACTATAAGTACTTTCATAGAATGAGAAATACATATATTATGTGATATTGACTTTTCCTTAACAAAGAACACGGGGATCCACATTTTAGCAACAAAACTTAAAAAGCTTTATCCCATTCATCCATTATCGCCGACAATATTAATTTGCTGTCTTTTTGTCAATTGTCACTCGTATTCCATACTATTAGGGGCTTTAAGAAATGTTTTGACATTAGCCATATTCAGTAACGGATGCAGGTTTTTTGACAAATGACCAGCTATGATTTGTCTCGCGAAGGGCGGATTTGGCAAAGAATAAAATTTTAGATATTTATTATATCATAACAGATACATAAGAGAGATAAGATATTTTTTTTATTTTTAGCATAGAACTTATGTTATGCGGATATAATTATAGTTATTATGAACAAACTATTTATTTTTTTAAGATATCAAAAAGGTTTTAAAATGAATTGGGGTTAAATGTCAATGGTAGTTGGTATGAAATGCGAAATAATGTAACCGTAAAAAATATACTTATTTATCAAAATTAATCAGCATAATTACACAGTTTTTAATAAACACAATTTAACAGATAGACACGATACGTCGCTTTACTTAAGTTTAAACGGTGTTATTATACTAGAGATAATATTTAATTAAGACATCATTTAAAAGATACATCCTTATAAACTTGTTTATATATTGATAATTTGCATTTAAATGTTGAATGTAACACAAATTATTACGCTACGATCGTTGGCACAGATAAAGAATTTGTTACTCTATGGCAGGGGTGGGCTAGCGTGGTCATAAAGGATGTTATGATATTATGTCATTTTTCCCGCCACAATGCCACGCGTACCATTTCCTGTCTCTAATGCCTTGCTCCTTCCATTACTTTCATTGCCATTATTTTTCTACCGTTTTTCACTGGCCTTGTGTTACTTTAATATGTTGTGATGACTAGTGTCAAATAAAGATGTGATTTATTTTATCAAGAATGTGTATCTATGACTTGATTAATCGTAATTTATCCTATGTCCATAGACAACACATGAATATTTAGGGATTACCCGACATAAGAATTTTGTATTTGTTGGATCACAACTGTTTAACGTAGGGCAACCTTAGTTTAGGGAAACATATCATACATAATATGGGCTTTGAGGACTGTTATAGCAAAAAAATGGGTAAAGACTTTTATTTTTAATAATACGTACTTCTTTGATTGAAATAAACGCGAATCGATCATATTACTTACTTATTCACTAGACTAATGGTGATATTGAGAAACAAAATAAATGAATCTCGTCAAAATAGAATAAATCTTTGACGTACGGGAATATCAAATAGTTATCTGTCAACTTGACAGTGTACTCTACTGACCTTGGTGTATTGCGCTCGAAACGTCGAGTTATTTAAATATAATTAATTTGCGTACTTATAATAAACAGTGCTCGTACTCGACAATATTATGGGTGATTTATTTTGACCATCATTTACGATTGAACTGAGTTATAAAGATCTATTCAACGTTCATACAATATGTGCAACGGGACTCCATGCTTACAAATTTATTTAAAATGTTTTATTTTCAAACTGAACGAACATAGGAAATAATGATGTGTTTTTACCGTTATTTTAAAATATGAGCGATATATTTCGTTTTATATGTTTTATCAGCGTTTATAACATTCCGTTTCATGTCTGGTTGTTTTACTTTATAGATATTGTTTTTGGTGTTTTAAAATCTTATATGTATACAAATATATAATACTAACTAGAGACTTAGCATGTTTCATCGCAGCACCACTGCTTGGTGGTTTATTAAATTAAACTCGTAGGCGATGGTACTCTAACTAGGCTGGGCAAGTAATGAAACGTCATCGTTCCAAGTAATTTGCCTAGCTGTTAGATGAACTGGCTGAATATTTCTTTCAGGCTGTTGTTAAACGGCGCTGTTTAGTTAAAAGGCTAGGCTGTTAATTGAAGGGCTTATTAAGCTAGTTGGCTGCGACAATTTCTAAACGAATCATAAACATTAGACAGTAAACATCACAGTAAATCGTAGTAAACAGCGCGTGAAGTTAATGTCAATAAGGGCCCTTACCCCATTGTCCCGTTTTGGGACCACCCCGGCCCGGGACGATGGCAAACATACGTTCCGTACCATTTGACACGTCAGCTAGTGTTGCTAATATGTTTCCGGCTATAGGCCAAGAGATAGTGTATACTTAAAGCTCGAAATATTAGATTTATATCAAAAATCTATTAAATGACAATATGACTCCATCATTCATTCGTCTCTATCTGTTTAATTGTGTTCACGCTGTGATGAAAAAAGATACTGTTGGCTATAGTCGGCAATAGACAATGAATATAAATTAAGTTGGCCACATTTTTTTTCTGGACTTTTAGTTTTATTTAGAAGAACAACATGACACAATATTTTACAAAACTAACGAGAAAGTTGACATCTTGAAAATTAAAAAAAAATGTTGCCAATTTAATTTATATTACATTGTCTATTACCGACTATTGCCAACAGATACCGTTATAACAATAAAGATGCTATAGCTTTAGTTTTTCGTGAGATTTTATTGCTTTTTTTATAGGAAAGGACCATGGACACCCATTTACCAGCTTTTGAAGGATGAGTGTACTCTTTTTTTAAACAATTGGAGGTCGTATCAAGTGAAGACTCGGTGTGTCGATTCCAGATTTCCATTCTTAGAATAACTAACAACAACTAAAACAGCTGTAAACTATTAACTTTGGAACTTTTCTATACTTAATATAGGAGAGTACTTCTTGATTAGCGTGCTTTCTAGTGTTTTTTTTACTTAAGAAAACAAACATTTAAACTTTAACTTAAGATGTCCCCTGTATTGCAATACGTACCCACTGAAGCATTATCGAACCATTTCGACCAAGGGTTCTTTAAGGAAAAGCGTACTAATGCGAGCCTTCTGGCAATGTTGATCCACGGGCAGCGGGTATCACTTACCATCAGTTGAGCCTCCTGTTACATAAAAAAAATAAAAATAAAGTATTGAATTGAAATTTTCGCTCTAACACTACACGACCGTTTCGCGAGAGAGACCATTGTATAATCCATTTGCTTTTATTTAGGGGATATTTAGAAGATATCCGAAAACTTTATTCCGCCATTATGTCAGACAAATTGTCCTTGATGAGTCTATTATGGTAATATCTTAATGGATACGCGATATTGTAACAAATTTTCCTAAATTGATATTTATTTATTTTACGAAAAATAACAATCATATTTTATGGCAATACTTAGAGATACTTTTTATAGACTAACTTTTATCTATAATAAATATAAAGTAAATCAGTCGCGCTACAACCTATTTAAGTCGGGGCCTTAGATTTCTGTGTCTGTTTCATGATCATTTGTCAATCTAATAGGCAAGTAGGTGATCAGTCTCCTGTGCCTGAAACACGCTTTGGGTCTAAGGCAAGCCGGTTTCCTCGCGGTATTTTCATTCACCGTTCGAGCGAATATTAAATGCGCACATAGAAAGAAAATTCATCGGCGCACAGCCAGGGATCGAACCTACGACCTCAGGGATGAGAGTCTCACGCTGAAGTCACTAGGCCAACACTGCTCTTTTCCTTCTTTATCTATAGTTTTAATCTCAATAAAATAAAAACCTCGCCATGTTACGAAAAACTATTAAAGCTAATTTCTTGAAATGGCAATAATCTTTAAGATGTCATTATTGATTGACATTGCCATCATCTGTCAGTGTGGTGTGCGTGTTCTAATTCTTCAATTTTGTGTGTTTTAAGTGGGTTTAAATGCAGAAAACTAATTAAAAGTTATGTATAAAGGCGGAAACATACTACTAAAACGCGACGCGACGTGTCGTGTCGACACCCGATGTCCATCGTGCACAATACCAACACGCGACCCCACGACACGCTTGCAAATTCAGAAGTCATTTAGCTGATTTATTCCCCGCGCAATGTGCCAGCAAGTTTTTACCACTTTGAGGTTCAGATTCGAGTAATGTTTGCAGCGCAATGGTGCACTGGATGATGTTATTTTTAAGAAATAAATTTCCCAGATGTCTATTTTAATTGAAATAATTTTTTTATGTGTATTGTATTTAGTTTTTTTATTATATTTTTTTTCAAATTCGCAAATCTTTCTGGCACATCCTGTATTTTTCTAATAAACTGAATTGATTAGCAGGTTATTTGTATTAAACTAACAACATCCTAACTCCCTGTTTTTGTCCTTGTATTGAGGTAATCTCATGTCATATAAAACAGATTATTGTTTCACCAACTAAATTAATTGTTCGTCGTTCATTTCGCCAAATAAATCGAAAAATATCTAAGTATATAAATTGACATTCGTGTCAAAAACTCGAAAGCATTGACGCATGACGTCATCATCACAACATGCACAACACGCCGATCCAAATCGATTGGATGTTACCGCGTGTGATCACATGGCGTGTTGTCTATGTGTATCTGACCATATTAAATATATGGGATTGATAAGTACTGACATGCGTCGGATGGCGTGGTGTAGCGTCGCGTTTTGGTAGTATGTTTCCGCCTTTACTTAACGATGATAAGAGAAGCAGTGCTGTCTAGGCCCTTGCATTGGCATTTATACAAATTTCTTCACAATTCTTTTTTATTTATTTAATATTTTATTCGCTATCTATCTATATACCTACTACATATATACTATACTAATGCCAATCGTTGTATCATTTAATCATTTTTCTGTTATTGTTATTTTTAATTATTGTATATGCAATATAAAAATTAAAGTACGTTCGTAAATACAAATATTTCAGCCAAACGAAGCTTACATTAAAACTGTCACGTATAAAAACGAAACCTGTACATTGAATATTTTTACAAAGCACACCATTTTCACCCTTTTAGACACAAGATCACAATCGAATTCATTTTTCAAGCCTGAAAACGTTTCATACAGAAATGCACACGATTCATCCATCATTCATCCTATGTGGAAGACGCTTGACGTGTCCGCGAATGTATATAAAGCAGTTTATATATACCTTAATACCATTACATAAGGTTCACATTCCTATACACAAGCGCAAAACGGGCAAATTTAAGCGTACCTTCACTTGATTGCATACAACCTACTATGTACAAATTTCAATAAGGAAAATTGAACCTTAGCTCCTTACGACAAGGTATACAAAGGTGTCTGCAAATAAACTACATATGCTCTTTTAGAATACAAAACTGTAACTAAGCCATAAACAATGGGAAGCATTTGATAAAACACTGTAATGAATTTTTGGCCCCTATACCGAGGGAATACGGTTCAAATCTGCGTGCAGCGATGGCTTTTGTTTGAATCTGAATGCGAGATGATAACGATATAAGCTGACGCTGACGTGTCGTGACGTGTAAACTTAGATATACGTCACTTTGCATACCAGCAATCCAGGAATTCATTGGAGACAGAGGCTGTAACTATTCTGTAACTCACTGAATGTATAGAAAAAGTGCGTGCGTACAAAGTAGGTACACATGTCAGAAGTGAAACTTCTTTGTAAATTAATTATTACTTAGGTATCACTCCATGTATTTGTATACCTATATTGACTTACTTGACTTAATGTCCTATAACCCCTAGTTGGGGCAGAGGGCGTCCACAGTGAGTCTCCATCGCGTTCTGTCTTGAGCCTCGTATTTTACCTCACTCCAAGTCTTTCCGGCTCTCTTTGCCTCGTCTGCGACTGTACGGCGCCAGGTTTGCTTGGGACGGCCACGTTTCCGCTTTCCTTGCGGGTTCCAATCAAGCGCCTGCTTAGGAATATGATTGGGATCCCTTCGGAGTGTATGGCCTATCCAATTCCACTTGCGTCGTTTGACCTGCTGGCTGATCGGGGTTTCTCGGCAGCGCTCCCAAAGTTGCTCGTTAGAGATTTTTTCAGGCCAGTAGATGCCCAGAATACGGCGAAGACAGCGGTTGACGAAGACTTGGAGTCGGTGCGAGATGTCTTTGGTGACCTTCCACGTTTCACACCCATAGAGCAGCACAGACTTGACGTTGGATCCGAATATTTTAAACTTGATTCGACGCGTCAACATCCGTGACTGCCATACAGGCCGAAGTTCTGCAAAGGTTGCTCGGGCCTTGGCAATGCGTGAAGTGATGTCCTCTTCTGTACCTCCAGTTTCAGACACGACGCTTCCGAGGTAAACAAACTTTTGAACGCTTTCTACGTCCTCTACACCCATACGCAATGGGGTGCGGTTCTCAACTCCAACACGCATTTCTTTCGTTTTTCGGGTGTTGATTTTGAGTCCCGCAATTCCCGCCTCGCGTTCCAGGTCGTCCAACTTAGATTGCATGTCGCGGTGCGTGTGACTTAACAGACATAGGTCATCGGCATAATCCAAATCTTCCAAGATGTTGGTTAATCCCCACTCTATTCCGCGGCGCTTGTTCTGATGTGTGCGATGCATAATCCCGTCGAGAACAACCAGGAAAAGTAGTGGCGAGAGTAAGCAGCCTTGACGGACGCCCGCATGCACCTGAATATCGTCTGAAACGAGGCCGTCGTGAGTCACTCTACAAGAATAGTTCCGATAGCTGGCCTTTATTAGGTTAATTATCTTTGGCGGGACACCAATGTTAGAGAGTCGCGACCATATGCTGCTCCATCTCAGCGTATCGAAAGCTTTTTCGAAGTCAACAAAGGTAAGATAAATCTCCCTCTGCCATTCTGATGCCTGTTCGAGAATGATACGAAGAGTATTAATTTGGTCAGTACACGAGCGATTAGGCCGGAAGCCAGCTTGTTCTATGCGAAGGAGAGGCTCGACGGCTCCAGACAACCTGTCCAAGATAATTCTGCAGAAAACCTTGGAAGGGGCAGAGAGCAAGGTGATACCTCTCCAATTGCTGCATTGGCTTAGATCACCTTTTTTGGGCACAGTTATAAGAAGTCCCCTGTTCCAGTCCTCCGGAAGCTTCTCGCTGGTCCAGATTTTGCCAATCAAAGGTGTTAGCGTGTCGACTGTGGTAGCCAAGTCCGCTTTTAACATTTCTGCAGCTATTAAGTCGAGACCTGGTGCTTTACCAGTCTTAAGACCCATGACCGCTCTCGCTACCTCATCACGTGTGGGTGGTTCGACGTCGATGTCAAGTAGCCTGGGTGGTGTAGAAGTATATTGCGGGGCATCTGACGTAGACAAAGCTGCGGGCCGGAAGGTTTCCTCAAAGTGCTCACGCCAGCGTCGTAGTTGCCCCTCTGAAGTTACGATAAGCTGACCATCTTTTGATTTTAGAGGCTTCTTACGCTGCCTTCTCTTGCCTGCCAAGATATTAGTAGCTTTATAAAGTTCTCTCATGTTGCCGGTGTTAGCGGCAGTTTGAGCGTGGTCAGCAATACCGTCAACCCACAACCTTCTGTCATTACGCGAGCTGCGATAGATTTTCTTACGAATCTGTCGATACTGCTGCCTGAGGTCGGCTTGTAGTAGCTCGTCGTTGGTTCCTAGCAGTTTTAGGTGGAGTTCCCTACGGTCGTTTATCAACTGCCAAGTGGTTTGTGACATCCAATCCTCGCGCGGGTGCTTAGTGTGACCTAAGACGAATGAGCTGGTCTCTGTGTAGGCCACTTTGATGCGTTTCCACTCTTCGTCTATTGAGTCATCGTCAGCATGAAGTCCGGTGAAGCGGTTACGAAGTTCAAGCCTGAACTTATTCATAGTTTCAGGGTCTCGCAGTTTAGTGACGTCAAACCTTCTTCCAGCCCTACCAGGAACACCGGCTGGTCGCGCAACCGCAACCTTAAGTCGCATTTCGGCAACAACCAGATGGTGGTCGCTGTCAATATCAGCGCCTCTTCGGTTTCGGACATCAAGGAGCGACGAGCGCCAGTTCGAACTGATAGCAAGGTGGTCAATTTGGTTTTTCGTTAAGCCATCAGGGGAGTTCCATGTGTACTTATGTACATCTCTATGAATGAAAAGTGTCCCACCGATGGTCAGGTCATGGTGTTGGCAAAACTCTATAAACCGTTCACCATTCTCGTTTCGCGCACCAAGTCCGTGTTTTCCCATGTTACGCTCACAGTTGCTGTTTTCGCTTCCAACCTTTGCGTTAAGATCCCCCATGACGATCACAATGTCTTGTTTCTTAATACCTTTAAGTGTGGCATTTAAAGTGTTGTAAAAGTCATCCTTGGTGTCTTCCGCAGACGTGTTGGTGGGAGCGTAACACTGCACAATGGAGATCTTCCGGGCTCTTGAGTTGAAACGGGCCCAGATGATTCGGTCTGAGATCGGTTTCCAGTCCAAAAGGCTTTTCTTTGCGGAGTTAGAGAGGAGGAAAGCGACGCCATATTCAAGGTCGTCATCCTCATTTTCCTTCCCGGAGTATAGAAGAGTTAGACCTTTGGACGTTCTCAGTTCGCCAAAACCATTTCTACGCACTTCGCTTAAGCCCAGTATTTGCAGATTGTATCTAAGCATTTCTGCTTCTGCTTGTGCTAGTCGAGTGTCGTTGCTAAGCGTTTTTACATTCCAAAAAGCAATTCGTGTCCGTGATTTAATGCCAAAGGTCGTCGGTAAAAGATCGGTCCGGTTTCTCACTGTTTCGGTTTCTTGAATCATTGTTGGTTTTTCAGGCAAGCAGGAGATTAGCCCACTGTGCCCTAGTCTGATAGTGGGGCTGCCACTTTAGAGCTTCCAGACAAGCTCGGTTTTATGCGGGTTACCTCCCTAGTGAGTAGATTCTGTTTTAAGGCGCAGAATATTCGCCTTTTGCCCTGCATCCTCAGCTCAACTGCAGCTCTAGGTAGTGGGCACGCGAAAGCGTGGCTGCAGTAGGTCCCAGGGTGGACGACTAGGACGTGGATGACTCGGACTGGCCGGGGTTCTGCTTAAACTAGTGTTCCACTACAAAACACAGCAGCTGGTTTTATTTGGCTTTTTCTAGGCAATGCTGACCTCACTCCATCAGCGATTCCCACCAACACCATCCCCAACTTCCCACCCCAAATACCTATATTAGGTAGTAGTAAATAAATATATATTATAATATATCTATCTTCTTAAATCTGACGAATAAGATATTAAAAAATATATAGTATATATAATATAGTATATATATATAATATAGTATATATATAAAATACTAATATTTCATAAATTCCCTTTACGAAATTTTAATTTTAAAAATACAATTTCGTATTCTACGTTCGCCCTTTCTCACTCTCTCTCAATTGCTCTCTCCCTTTTCTTCGACAAAAACGCTGCTCTTCTTCGTGACGCTAATATTATTATTTTTGCGTTTCATCCGAAAAAAATTTACCCTCATGCGCCTAAAGAAGTTTCACTCACTAGATTGACAAATGATCTTTAAACAGATAGTGAGATCTGGGGCTCAGAATTTTTTTTTATAAATTATGCATTATTATGGCTGTAATAACGCAATAGCTAACGCTGCGCCAACTTTTTTTTTATTTTACAGGTCGCAGACGGGCAGAAGGCTCATCTGATGTTAACTGATACCGCCGCCCATGGACACTCACATTGCCAAAAGGCTGGCATGCATTTTTTAAGAAATGGTACGCTCTTGTCTTGAAAGACCCTAAGTCGAATTGGTTCGGAAATAGTGCAAATAGTTCCACATAGTGGTGTTGTGCGGCAGAAATTGCCTTAAGAAACGCTCAACTGTGGAACGACGGACGTCAAGGTGATACGGATGGTTATTTTGTATTCTGCCTTGACGTCCGATGATGAAACTCAGCTGCCGGTATTAATCCGAACAACTCCTCTGAACACTCTCCATGGTAAATGCAGTAGAAGATGCAGAGAGATCCCGCATCTCATGACTTAGGTACTTGACTGAATGTCCTAAAACCTCTAGATGGGGCAGAGGGCGTCCACGTTGAGTCTCTATCGCGTTCGGTCTTGAGCCTCGTATTTTACCTCGCTCCTAGTCTTTCTGGCTCTCTTTGCCTCGTCTGCGACTGTACTGCGCCCCATCTCATAACTATTATATATTGTTTACATTAATTATATAAACATACGAAACAGTCACTCCTTAACCCCATATAAAATAGAAATTCTCAAATTTAGTCATAACAATGTGAACAACTTCAAACAGTGAAGGGTTAGATTGCTTAATAAATAGCAATTTGCAAGAAACGGAGTGAGGTTTCTTTAATTAGTGAAACAAAGTTTGAAAAGGGACATCTACAGAGCTGTTTACGGATAGGAAAGCTTTTAAAATCAACGCAAATACAGAGTACAGTGGTACCTCGACATGCGAGTGCCCTATACGAGTGTATTGAGAAAAGAGCAGCCGAGATATATTTTCCTTTGGATTGAGAGCAAAGTTTGAGATACGAGAAATCGCACACTACAAACAACTCTAACAGTTTTTCCCACCTCAGTTTTCGAAGCATTTTTTGCTTTTTGTTCATTATTACATTTATATTTATAAATACGTTGATCGCTTCAAGTACAGGAGTTTTCCTTTGATATTATTAGCATTATTAATACTTAGTACTAATCAACTCTCTATAGATATCTGTCATTATTTATATAAAAAAAACGTAAGGGACTAATAACGAACTTAATTAAAGCAGCCTTTTCGATTAAGCCAATAGTTACGAAGGGATTGACATTTAATTACAAATTTACAGTCCAATACGCATTTCTGTGATTTCTTGTTACATAATATATAGAGTGGAACTCCTTGCCCCCTTCCACCTTCCTTAGACAGTTTAATTAATCAATAAAGCTTTTTATAAATTTGACGAATATTTAAATGATCCTAATCTTTGCGATTGATTTGCTCCAGTTCAAAGAATTTTTTTGACTCAAAACTTAGCGATTAAAAAGAGTGGCGGAAAGTTTCTTGCCAGTTATTCTTGCCCGCTATATGCCCTTGACTTGCAAACTGGTAGTAAATATAAATTTAGAATTAATTTTCTTTCCTGACGTTCATAAGTGTACTAGTTGAATAGGAATAAAGGTGTTTTGACTTTGAATATGGGTTAATTCATGGCGGTTAAACTAGCATTTCCTGGATAAACATGCTGTCCAATAGGCCATATTATCTCACTTAACATCAGGTGTTCAGTTCTGTATGAAAAAAGTAAATGTAAATTGAAACATGATAACGCAGTACAGTTTGTGAAAACGAAAACCCGTAGTAAACATTCAATCAATTACATCTGTCTATCAATCTGTCTGGATCCCTTCGTCATGGCGAACACATTATTTCCCAACGTTTCAGATCATCGGGGAAATGACAGTGTTTAATGTTTTCATCTTTTACCGGATGTAACATTTTTTTCTTATAATGAGTTGCTATTTTTTAAGTGATTTCTAATCTCTATGTAAAAAATAAGTTTATATAAAATAGTTTTAAAAACATATGTTTAGGTCTGGGCCTCAGATTTTTTTTGTCAAACTAGTAGGCCAGTAGGTGATTATCCACCTGTGCCTGACACAAGCCGTGGACTTTTTGAGTCCAGGTAAGCCTAGCAAGAATGTTAAATGCACATAGAAAGAAAGTCGTAGAACGTTTATAAGTTAATTGGGATATTGTATTAAGCTTTTTATATACATGAAGCTTTTTTAAAGTCTTAATTGAAATATAAATATGTATCAACAAATGTGTTATAATTTAATTATTAATTGATTTTTTATTAAAGCTGTACCAAGTTACCTTACTGTTTCTCCAATAAAACAAAATGAGAATTTTATTGATTTCCATGTGTACCTTGTACCAAACTTCATAGCATAATATGTTTTGCAATATCGATCCTGTACATATGTATCTGGAACACAGCCAATTTTTAGTTCCTAATTTTGTCACCAGAATATTACTGATTAAATTACTTTTATTCTTTTTGCACAAAATCGGTATTTGAAAAAAGAAAAGTCACGGGTGCGCTGTGTGAGTTATAATTCATTATTTAATACTGTGGTTTCTTAAACAAAAGACTTACAGAAATGTTTTGTTTCCCTTCCTGGTGGTATAAAATCTTCCATTTTCTAAACATTACATTATCCTGGTCTTAACATTCCTGTCTTAACGGTCCTAGTCATTAACATTCTAATCGTATTATTATTATTAACCTTTAAAATGTATGTGTACTGCACTCGAAAACATTTCGATAACGCGATTCGATCTATCGAATGTTCGATTAAATTATAAATTCGATTCGAGTCGATGATTGATCTCCGTATTACTGTACTTAATATTTGTCTTAATTTTGTTGTATAATGTCTAATGTTTACTTATTATAAGTAAAACTATGCGCTACAATTGTTAGATTGTAGTACCTACTGACACATTTACTGTTGGATAATTTTGATTCATAAAAACCAAATTGCGATAATATTACAGCCCTGGTACGATAGCAGTCTGACTTCAGGTTGTGAACACTGACCCGAGATGGACATATGCAGCTACTACCCGAAAGCAGCTGTAGAAATTGGACTCGACTCGTACCAGAATCTCTTTTTTTAGAGACTGGATGAACAATATCGACTGAGAAATAATTTACAAGAGAAAAGAAATAAACGTTACAAAACTATATTTTCTAAAACTACAAATAACATGTTTAAAATATGAAAATAAACAACATTTATAACTAATTAAATTAAAATGAGTATTGCGCTCTGACTATTACTGCCTCTACTGAACACTAAATGGGTAATAAGATATCCTAGCCACATCTTCTGGCACATAGTGTAAATTCTGGTACGCTTTCACCATCATCTGCTGGTTGACGACGAAAGGCCGCGGGGAGATGCTCTCGATTGATGGTAGTGGCCTGATATCCAAGGGTATTTCATCTTTTCTTATTGGCACAAAGGATTGTTGACTTATCGGTGTATATATCATGTTATTATACATGTATTGGGTGTCAGGATAACTGATTGGTGGGTAAGGTTCTGGACGAGGTTCCATTTCAACAAAATCCCTGGTGTACATGGGCGTTCCGTATGGCGCATCTAATCTGTTCTTTCTTCTGGGCCGGTATTTGTAGTCTGGATAATCGTGCATGTGTTTCAGCCTAAGCCTCTTGGCCTCGTCTATGTAGGGACGTTTCTCTGCTTCACCCAGACTCTTCCACTCCAAGCCCAGACGCTTAGAGATTTCAGAATTGTGAAGCTTCGGGTTCATCATTGATATCTTCTTCCTTTGTAGTCTCGACCAGACCATGAACGCGTTCATTGGACGCTTTATGTGGTATGGGTTGTTTTTAATCTTCTGAACTTGTTTTATTTGATCAACGTATTCCATAGTTTTACCGAGGTAGCAGCATGTCGACCGTTAAACTGATCACTGAGGCGCACCAATGTGAACTGATGCTGCCAGCAACATAATCCGAGCGATCATTAAAGTAACAAAAGCCGACACACAATAGCAATGACAATTTTCATGTATTATCTGGATCGGAATAAAGAGCGGCGACAATGCAGTGATTGCCCGCGAATTGTCAAATGATACTGGTATGTTTTGTTAGGCGCGCCTGCGCATTGATCTATTAAACAGTGAGCTTTAACAGATGATTGAAAGGAAGTCTTGATTACAGGATGGTCTTCGATATTGACTACCTCAAAGTATACAGTTGCTCTGTTTTACCAGGTTACACAGCATTAGTTTTTGAAATGTACACGATGGAGTGGTGATTTGAAACATAACAAAACATTTATTACTAACGAAACACACACACAGAAACACACAAAATAATAATAATAACAATCAAAAAAGAAAAATAACAAAAAAATATGGAAAGAAAAAAAAGAAATAAATTACATTTTAAGTGTGTAATTAGTGTGTGTTGTGGTAGTAACTGGCCCTGGCTCAGCATTATACTGTGGACAAGACGTGTTGCTCAGCACTGGTCATTCTACAAGAGACCAACAACAAACACTTAGCTGTGGTCTCTGTGATGACCAGGTTATGTTTAATAGAAACTTGTTCATGTCAAGTCACATACAATATCAAGTACATATATTACTTTTACAGAGCTCATATATTAACAAGTGTAGTAGGGTGCATAATTTTGATATATTCGGTTAAAAGTTACAGCTATACAGGGTGGCCAAAAAGTCGTGGATCAAACGCAAATAGGGGATAGATGAGGTCATCAGCGGCAAAAAATTGTTCTACGGGAGGTCTCTAAGGTCAACCCCTGCAGAGTTATGATTTATTTTGGTTTTTATATAAAAATTGAAATTTTTTACTAATTCGAATTAAAATTCGAAAAAATCTACATCCTGTATCTTTTTCATAATATCCACTAGATTGGTACTGATGAGTTCTTGCGTTAGACATACTATTTATAGTTGTTTATTGAGTGTATTGAAGATAATATTAAGTTATACGATATAACATTTTTTCAAATGATAACTTTTTGTTTATTTCGGACCCCACTGTGAAAAAAATTTACTCTACCGAAAAGTGACCCTGTATTACAAGTTTTGGCGCATTTAATATGGATTCTGAAAAGGTATTACACATGGCCATGAGTCGCTCTAATATCTTTCTTGGACAAAAAAACAACAACGATTCGGACTTATGATATATTATTTACCTACCTGTGACCAGTACTGTGTGAATCGGACTAGATTCAAAAAAATGGACAGATGGCTGGAGGGTTACGTAGGAATTTGATTAGACGGTGCAGATTAAGTATTATGGTCAGAGGCAGGAATTTTGAGCATTTATTGTAAAATGTTTTGTTTCCTACAAACAACCTTTGAGAAATAATTGTTTTAATACAATTATTTCACACTTGTTGTTGTTCTAATTCTTCCTAGAAAGATATTTGGGTGACTCATGGCCATGTGTAATACCTTTTCAGAATTCCTATGAAATGCGCCAAAACTTGTAATACAGGGTCACTTTTCGGTAGAGTAATTTTTTTTCACAGTGGGGTCCGAAGAAAACAAAAAGTTATGATTTTAAAAAATGTTATATCGTATAACTTTATATTATCTTCAATACACTCAATAAACAACTACAAATAGTATGTCTAACGCAAGAACTCATCAGTACCAATCTAGTGGATATTATGAAAAAGATACAGGATGTAGATTTTTTCGAATTTTAATTCGAATTAGTAAAAAATTTCAATTTTTATATAAAAACCAAAATAAATCATAACTCTGCAGGGGTTGACCTTAGAGACCTCCCGTAGAACAATTTTTTGCCGCTGATGATCTCATCTATCCCTTATTTGCGTTTGATCCACGACTTTTTGGCCACCCTGTATAATAAAAACACGAAGACCTCACGCTAGCTTACAAATTCTGGATATAGAACCTTTTTTTATTGAGGTGGTAAAACAATTGCGCATTACACATACCCCTGCAACTTTTGGGGGCCCCCTGCTGGTATGTGCGACTCCCACACCAGAAGATCTGCTGTTCAGAGATTAAGCCTAGTAACAGAGGCTCCGGGGTTGCTCTTGCATTCTACCGGGACCTACTGGATATAGAACCTAACCATGACGAATGAGATCGAACACAGTATCAGATTATGTTCATTTTTTTAACCAAATAATGACTACGATCTCACACAGCTACCTAAGCAGTGTGAGATCTTAAAATATAATATAAATAATTTTATTTATTCAATACAGAAATTCATCTCCTTCATCCTTACAGACTATGCCAATACGATAATGTCGAGAAAAATAAAATATAATATATAAAATATAATATTAAACACATAACATCGCTACTGTGAATTCACTCTGTGAACATATAATATTTCGCTCGTAGTGTCGGAGACAGCATTCAGTAGGCGCAACGTCTTGGATAACGGAGATCTGTGCCACAGACTGGTTCTTGCTCTTGGTATCGCAAATAACATAGGCCTTTGCACATATCCCATAGGCACAAAGAAACCCAGTTCTTGGAGTACTTGGGTTGCACACTACTCCCCTCAAGACACAAGATAATTCAATCGGTGTCATTGCACCGTTTCAACTAAAGTACTTAAGTCTCTTTTCAGCACAGCGTCATCGTAATTTGTTAGAAAGAAATGTTGAGTGCTTTACATATTAAAATAGTTTGACTAATTTAATTATATTTACTGCCAGTTCATGGGCGTTCAACGGACAAGAAGAACTGGCAATCAACTCTCCGCCACTATTTTTTGTTTTACAAAATGTATGTAAGGAGCTGCAACCATTACACCATGTTATACATTGTCTCTTTACTAAGACATCATAGAACATTACGATCTAGCCTAACTTAAGACTAATAAGTAATTTAAGTCTAACCTAATTTACTAAAGGATATTTAACAATAAGAAAGTGTTCAATAACACTACAGTCTCTATTAACGGAAAGACACTTTTCTTCTCTTCTATTTTTACTTACCACTGTTTAGTTTAGTTTTGTCCTATCCAATTTTTGCACTAGGCCCGTGGTGTCAAGTTGAATAGCCTCGACATTCACGTGATAGTGGAGCCTTTGTTTCTCCAGCAATATTGCTGTTTATTACTCTGGCGACTTTCTACTAAAAAAAGAAAAATCTCACCCGAATGAAATTGCGTCGGTAGCTACGGATACGAGACATTGGCGCGTAAGTGCATAGGTAGTATCTGCTCAAATCAATATCGGGCCAGACTTTCTATAGACTCACGTGATTTAGATATTATTGTGGTAGGACTTGAGGTGTGGCGTAATCTATGACTCCATAATGGGTGTATTCATAGAATTGATCGGGACTAATGTTGCCATTGCTGATGTTTTGATACAATGATTTCAATGAATTTGATATGTGTGTTTGATAAGAATTTATTGTTGCTTAGCATGCTATTCAGTATTACTGTAGTACTAGGTACTATTTAATAATAAAGTTGTTTAAATCTCTTTGAATTTATATTTCTATATTTAAGAAGTTTTTATGTAGTATTTTCTGAATAAAATGGTGTATAGGTCACCGAAAGATAACAAAATCCGCACGTTAATTGATAAACTTACCGAACTCACGCGTAAAATAATAAGTAAATAATTCCTAGGAAATTTATTATATAAATATAGAGTGAAATAGCTAGGTACTATTATTTTTCACACCGTTTCTATGATTTGTTTCTGCTCTCAGGGTTCTTATTCAGAAACGAGATTAGCGCGAATTATGACTCCCGTATCTCAAAATCCAATGCATTTGTGGCATCGGACTCAAGCGATTTTTCGGTGTTAAGTCTCGTTTTTGAAAATTAGCCTTACATTACAAAACTAATTAGGTACGTTTAATATGACAGAACGTTAAATCTTTTAAGACAATCTTACGATAAACGCCATCTATGTCTTACAACAAACACTAACTTCTATACAGAGTAAGTTTATTCGCCTTCGCTTTTGGAACTTATTGTACTTTAAATATATTTCAATAGATGGCGCTGTGGACAGCAAATAGTTGTGCGTAACCAATACAGATGGTAGCACTGCGTTCTCCCGAATTCACGCGTTTAAAGCCAAGTTATTATTACATTACTGTAATAATTTTAATTGAAATAATTTAATATATTGATAACGTTAGAAAATCATTACAATCCTATTTTACTATGTTTGTTATAATAAATATGTTTACTAATAGACATATGGAATGTTTTGAGAAATTAAATAAATGTTTATTATAGAATAGAAACATCTGTCTGATCATCATGTATTTGACTAATCTTCTATTTTTAACCGACTTAAAAAAAACCTATTGACTCTTCTTACGTGAACTATTTATTTGTATATAAATAAAGTCTTTATAAGACCTTTCAATTCACTACACTACATAAGTCAAAACACAATAAAAATCTACTCAATTCAAGCGCGGAAAGTGGCTAAAAACCACAAAATTTATGCGTACAATCGTAAACTCTCGGAGGCTGGCAACACTTTGTAAATCACGGCGGACATAAAGGGGGTATTTAAACCGCTATATTTATGAAAATAAGATCCTATAAAGCTATAATGTGAGATACAAAAAGCTCCCTTCCCTCGTGTCGTCACGCGGTGGAGGACCTTCACGAGCTACGACACGACTCCTACGATTATAATAATTTCAGTTAGTCGCAGCACGACGCTGATAAATTTAAGCCACATTTCACTTCAACGATTCCAAAACAAAGTGCTCAGGGGAATAGTCAATGCAATCGCAATGAAACACTTTCTTATGTTAAATATCCTTTTAGGTAAATTTGCTTCGACTTAAATTACTTTAAAGTGGTGTAGAGTTTCTTGCCCGCTCTACGCCCTTGACTTGCGAACTGGTAGTAAATGTAAAGTTAGAATAAATTTAACATCTTTTTTGTTGACGTTAATTAGTGTATTTCTTTACCTATATGAATAAAGTTATTTTGCGTTTGGTAATTTTGACGAATGTATAGAACGTAATAATTATTGATTACCACTCTATTCGCGACCTTGATGAAACAGATATATTATTACCACTCTTTATTTATGTTTAAACTGTCGCATTAACTTTTGTGATTATATGGTAGAATTACAATCTAAACTAAATCTATGGTTATGTATGTTGCTATCTATTTCAGGAAATTAAAAATAGTTAAACGAGTATTACTAATTGTGCATAAATTAATTTCCATAGAATAAAGATATCCTCGTGTTTTTTTCATAATAAAACGTTCTGAAAAAATACAGTTATACCTAGTACATCTTCAAAGGAAGTCTAAAATGAGAAAACATTAATACAGTCGTAATAGTGCTTTACGACTTTGATTCCCGAGCCAAACGATGTTTAAGAATAAAAATGGAACGACACAATACAGTCTAAAAATCGTATCAATTAAAGGCGACATAAGCCGTAACTTATTGTTATTGCGAATTTTAAGCCTGAGTTTTATGTTTCAAATCGCACTGACTCACAGACTCCGGCGTCTATGTTTACGACTTTATACTTCTGAAATTCCAATTTTCAAAGCTATTCACATTAATTGACATCTAATAACTGGAAAGTAAAGCTACACAAATACAAAACAGACAAACATGTGTGTAACATATTATGTTAAAAACATAGACTGACTCTCACCGGAGAAAAATACTCTTTTGGTCCCTTCATTTTCCCGTTAATTAAAGGTTTTTTGTGAGTTTTCCGGGAAATTTGTCAAGGATGCATAGAATGCAAAATTTAAAATAATTAAATGTTTTTTAATAATAAAGAGTTAATAATACATAATAATAACTAGCGCTAGAAATTATTAAAAATATTAATTAATGATTTTTAATTATACAAATTACATTTTATGTAGTCATTACATTAAAACCTAAGTGAATGTATCACTTAAACCTTCCTAAAGAATTACACCATCTTTTAGTGAAACCGTACCAAAATCCGTTCGGTAGTTTTTGAGTTTAATACGCTCATACGTACGTTCATATGAGTCTAATAAGATGCATGATATCGTATGCATAGAAGAAAATAGATATACAAAGATATATTTAATAAGACCTAACGATTCTAGGACTATGTTTGTGTTATTATGGAACCTATACGAAAATGTTAATTGTCAATACAAATTTATATAGATATTTAAAAAAACAAAAAAGAAGAAAAGCCACAAAACTAACTTTTCCTTTTAAAGATAATGGTCTACGTCTGTTTATTCTAAACCAAATTAAAAAAAAATACTTGTAAAAGTCGGTTTATGACATAATTTATAAAACCACAGACTTAAGAGTGTCGTATTTATTCACAAACAAATAAGGCTATCATAGAGTATCGGTATGAATAGAATAAATGTCCCGCCTCGTATAATAAAACCTCCTTGTGTTGCCACCCGGCGTACGAGTGTACACGCACGGGTTTATAAATAATATATCTGAAGATGTATTATTAGATATATAAGAGACTTATATATATGAATACTATACGGGACTGAAACGTGTAAGTCCTATTATTAAACTAAACCAAAGAGGCGTAATGTAGCCTAGTAAATGTTGACGTTAACTTGAGAGAGCAGTGTTGGCCTAGTGGCTTCAGCGTGCACCAATGGACGCGTTTCATTGTGCGCATTAAACATTCGCTCGAAGGCTTAAAAACATCGTGAGGAAACTTGCCTTAGACCCAAAAATTCGAGGGCGTGTGTCAGGCACAGGAGGCTGATTACCTACTTTCCTATTAGATTGACAAATGACAATGAAACAGATGCAGAAACCGGATTCATGATTGATTTTACATTTGTTTATCATAATTAGGCGTACTAAAAGTATGAAGAGTACAAAAACAGAAGTGGAAATGGGCAGGGCAAATAGCAAGATGCACAGATCGAAGATGGACTTTACAGACAACTACATATGAGCGTTAGCAGGAGGCGAATTGAGAAAGAAACCCGTAGATAGAGAAATTTTAGAACAGCTGGAATTATTATTATGATGTCATAGGTCATAACCCGACTAAACATTGATGATTTAGGTCAAGCAAGAATTGTCACTATCCTCACACATTACACACATTCACACAGGTGTATAAGTATTTTTGACTCTTGGTACCAATGGCCCCAGAGCTGGTGCTTTCCTCGCTCAACGCAATCGCAATTTTTTTTTTGGAGTTTATGGCCTGGTATCTAGACCTTTAGGCCAGTACGCAATCGCAATACAGCGAGGAAATGTTGCCAGGATTAAAGGTTAAAGGTACAAGGCCACAGGGTCCAAACTTTTACATTTGTTTTAATTTTCTATTATTAATTATTAAAATTCAAAAATCATTTAATCATTTAGGTAACACATTGTACACTTATGACTTGTCAGTAAAGAAATACATATTAATGCTTCTAATTTTACATTTAGTGCCAGTTCTTTTATTACTACTATATTATTATTACTATGTACATTAAGAAAATTGTAAATACAGTATATTTGTGTGTCGGATATAAATATTAGTGTTCTATACAAATATTATCATGTAAAATATACGCATATACCGATTCCTACCGATTCCTACCGTTTCTTACTACGCTACCCACTTTTTAACCAGACTATCTTAAGATGTATCGTATGTTAAACGAGCATGTGTGTAATCGTATTGATACAGGACTTTTATTTCCACCCGTTCAATACAGCCATTCAGCTCTGCGCTTTGTCAAAACTCACTTAAGAAAGGCTGCTTTGGTTTATATTATGCATCCAAAATAATCACGGAACAATTTAGCAAGCTAATAGTAATAATCGATATACTTTTTATATACCTTGAATGTATACCTATATAACCTAACAAGCTTTTATACATATCGATACAATTATGTTTCTTATTTTTGCGTAACAGGAGGCTCACCAGATGTTAAGTGATACGGCCGCCCATGGACACTTACGTTGCCAGAAGGCTCACATGCGTTGCCGGTCTTTTAAGAATGGGTACGCTTTTTTCATGAAGGAGCCTAAGTCGGTTTTGAGAGGGCAGCTGGTCCCACATAGTCGTGGTGAGTGGAAAAAACTGCCTTAAAAAACGCTCAGTTGTGGTACGACGGACGTAGGAATACGGGTGATATATCATATTCTCCATAGGTAGACGTCCGATGACGGAACTCAGCTGCAGCTATTAATCCGAACAACTCCACCTCACACTCATGGTAAATACGGTAGAAGATGCAGAGGGACCACTACGCAACGCCAAGGGATCAAGCCGCCCAGAAACTTACTGTCGCTTATTTATTAATAATAATGATAATGTCATGATATAGGTCAAGGTAGGTAGATACGGTCATTGCAACGAGTCGGAGACTAATGCTATTCTTTTGACCCAGTCTAATATTAGAGGGGAAAAATCAATTACGTGGACCTCCTTACAATACTAACAAAGAGTGACAGCGGCGCCGGAAGGCAGAAAACAAACGCCCAATAAGGGATATTTGACACGTCATGTCACGTAGGACTTCGAGGCTCGATTGTACACGCCTAAATTCAATAACCTAGTTCAGAGTTCGATTTTCAAATTATTGTTTTAGAATCCACAAATGTCTCAACGGGCGATAAACGTAGTTATCGAGTGCCATTTTTGTAAATTTACGATTCATTTTTGAGACATATCCTTACAGGCTTTAAAAACTAAAAAAAAAACAATTCATATGGGTAGGCTCTCGTTGACAGTACGCATAATAATTTCCTGTTAATTAGTATTGTTCCTAAGCTAAAATAAGAATAATAAATAAGAATTTATAGCTATTAAGTGATTACCCCAGTTTTCTTATATTATGTCGATTTTGTAAACAGTTTAAATGAAAATGTTAATTGGATAATAGTAAATATACACAGTTATTTCTTGTATTTACTATTATCAGTTTTCTACTATTATTGTTATAGGTAACATCCTTTTTTTTTGCGAGGCGCAAACTAACTGTTGTAATCTCTGGCAGAATGACCAGCGCTGTGGAACACGTCTGCTCCACAGCATAATGCTGAGCCAGGGCCAGTTATTACCACAGCACACACACATTACACACTTAAAATGTACCTTATTCCTTTTTTTATTTCCATATTTTTTTGTTATTTTTATTATTATTTTGTGTTTCTGTGTGTGTGTTTCGTTAGTAATAAATGTTATCTGTCTGTGAAATATCCTAAATGACATCCAGAATTGTTGAAATTCATTTTAAATTTCGTAAATCTTACTTAAATTTAAAATTGGAAACCTAATAACGCGAAAATCACTAGGTAAATATATAATAAAATCAAAAACACATCAACAAGACTAATAGAGCATTTTACATAACCAATATAAAGGCCGTATTCAATGTAGATACACCAGACAAGTGTAAAAAACGTATTAACTCCACACCCTGACATTGCAAAATCAATCTTATATGTATGAAATACGGTATACTTTTCTAGTTTTATCTGTATGGACGTCGTATGATGTTATTGAGGTGTCAGGAATCGCCTGCGGTGCCGCACTGAAGCGCGAAAACGCTTCGTAATGTGATATTGTCGACGCGTTGTAGCGACGTTGTTTCATGTACGGACAGGTAAACTGTATTATAACATACTGTATATGTTTATTTGTGTATATATTAGTATTTTATTGAATACTGAAGATATTTGGTTGATACTATTAACAGAAAAAATTTCATAAGCCTGTCGGGCCTGTGTTGAATGTTGAGTTAAGATAAAGTTGGCCATTGGAAGATGGTTATAATAAATAAATAATAAATATAAATATATAAACACTTTCAGTATGACCAAAAGTGACTGGAGTCACTCTGCATCTACTACCGCATTTACCATGGAGAGTGTTCAGAGGAGCAGTTCCGATTCATACCTGCTGCTGAGTTTCATCATCGGATGTCGAAGCAGAATACTAAATTCCACCCGTATCACCTTGACGTCCGTCGTTCCACAACTGAGCGTTTCTTAAGGCAGTTTTTGCCGCACACCACCACTATGTGTAGTAGCCGCCCACTGAAGTATTTCCGAACTAATTCGACTAAGGGTCCTTCAAGAATAGAGCGTACCAATTCTTTAAAGCTGGTAACGCATTCGCGAGCCCTCTATCATTGAGAGTGTCCATGGGCGGTGATACCACTTAACATCAGGTGAGCCCGTTTGCTCCATTTTTTATAAAAATATTTCACAACCTGGTGGCACGAGATAGATTGCGACGGTGAAAGATACTAGCGGAGCCTATGGAGAGTTCAGCTATTAATGATGATGATTGGGACTCTATTCTTGTATTTGAGGAATGGGTATAGAAAGTATTTTCAAATTTAATAACGTTTTCTAATCTGACGAATTAAGTAGGTGATTCTATAGACATTTAATTAATATTTTATAAAACGATCTCCCGACCGCGTCTTCGAGTATGTGTATGATAGCGATATACTCAAAAACTATTGAACAGATTGTTTATATCTAACTTAGGGAACAGTTTAAGTTACATTAAAATTGGTACAGTAGTTTGAGATATCCATTGTTTTACCAATTGTTTGTTTGTTACCGGTCGGAGAAGGCTTTATTGATTTTATAATTATATTTTTAATTTTTTTTCTTATGTAACATCATACATGTTTATGCTTTTTTAAAATGTTTAATCTTTAAAAAACTTTTTTTCTCGTTACTAAATACCAATGTTAGTATTCTGGGCTCAATTTCAAACCTTTTAACGAATTGTGTCTGTCTTCGGTTAAAAAGTCAAAAGAAAAGTTAATTGTTTTTAACTACTTTTATTATTCAATCATGATAATGACGAGTGGCGCTACAATGTAGGATTTGAGGTAAGATTCGTGATAGTTTTATTCTTACATGACATACGCCGTCGACGCCGTATTTTTATATCTAAAACAAGTCGGTCTCTACACGATATTTTCCTTCACCCTAGCAAGTGTTACATATATAAAAAGTTTCACAGCGATTCGAACACAGGACCTCAGTGTTGGGAGGTGCACGCCTTGGCCAATACTGCTAATGTCAAAAAACTTTTTCATGAAAAAGAAATATTGACATATTAACAGTCCCTATTATAAGAGTGGAAATAAATAAATAAATCGTGTATTGGCAAAGAAAGTGGTACATTCAGATTGATTATGTATACATAAACCGCACAATCAGCCATATAAAGTGGAAATCCTTAGGTACACGTAATTAATCTGTATGGAGAATATTTGCATAAGACCGCAAACTCCCTCAATGGCGAGTACTAATGCCTTAATAAAACCTTTCTAATTGCCCTTATACATTCACTTTGTTTTATACAATTGGCTAGTTTCGCTCTGCGTTTGTACATTGTTCATTACTCCTAAATATCCCTCAAGTGGTGTAATTTTAAATCATTCCATACCTCTAATAATAAATGTTTTTGGAGTCATTTATCTATAAGTAAATACTATCCAGATCTGAAATTGCTTATAAATAAAAAAGGCTTTTTATTATTATAATAAATGTTTATTTTTGAGTCATGATAATTTTTAGTTTCTTAAAAGCAGGTAAATTTTTTTTTAGAATTTTTGGTAGAAGCAGCAAAAAAAAGAGTAGTCAAAAGGAGTCAAGTTTTAAGATTATTCCGTGAGTTTCGCAATGCAGTCCTAAACCTCTCGAAATTCCACCCGTATCACCTCGACGTCCGACGTTCCACAACCGTTTTAAGGCACTTTTTGCCGCGCACCTCTGTTATGTGGAACCAGCTGCCCACTGAAGTATTTCCGAACCAATATGACTTAGGGTCCTTCAAGAAAAGATGGTACTAATTTTTAAAAGGCCGGCAACGCACTCACGGCCGTATCACTTAACATCAGGTGAGCCTGTTCTATAAAAAAACCTTAATATACCAAAAGTGTCACAGACAAAATATAAATGCGGTTACAATATTAGTAAATAGTCCAATGTCGTATTATAATATATTTATTCACATTTCTTTGCATACAAGAAATCAATAAACACAAAATTCGATCACAAATTCAAAGACTTGTGTGCAAAGGGCGGCCTTATGGCTTACAAAAGATATCTTTCAACCTAGGTATGCGTAAAAGATAGAATATACGTTGCAAACTGTTTATAACTGATACACATACATACATACATACGATACCATAACATACCGATCACAATTTAGGCATTTTTTTTTAATTGTAATAGATAGAGGTTTTCTTTGATAAATTTCATGCGTTTAAATATTTATTATAATTAATTCATTAAATACAGCATTATAATTAATACAATAGTGTAGATATTGATAACTTGCCACAATCTAAAAAAAATATTTGATTTAAAATTCTGTTTAATAATATGTTTACCATTGATTTACCGAAAATAATTTTCTTTATTTAATTAGTCATAATTTTCAGTTAATTTATCATATTGAAGAGTTTATTTTATTTGAAAAAAAATTGCATTTGCAGTTGCAGTTGGATTGGTTGGAAAAGAAAACACAACAAAATAGGAATGTGCACCTACCCAGGATTCCCTATGTCTAGTGTTCCCAGGCATTTGTCATACTTAACCATGGCAAAACTTCCCATCCCATGGAATTGGGTTTCAAATTGCAACCGCATTCACCATATACTCCAAATTTAGCTCCAAACTACTTTTTCCTGTTCTCAGACCTCACGAAAATGCTCACTGGGCAGAAATTTTGCGCCGAAACTGATGCCTATTAAAAAATGTATGACTGCTATTATCGTTGTAGCGCTTTCGAAGGCATATAATATTCAAATTCTATAAAAGATTTTTTCCTACTTCTCAGGCCACCTAATATTATTAAAGGTTCTTCATAATATTATTAAATGATAATGAATGATGATAGTTCTTATGAATTAATAAATTCTACATAACACTTTTTTTATAATGACAGGTTTAGAAAATGTCGCTAATGATTGTTAGTGTTAGTGTAAAGTAGGAATTGTCGATTAAAATAACAATAACTTACTAAATAGTCTTGGGTAAAATCGTTAGTAATACACACATACACAACACTAACCTATTTTAAAATAGTTACATTAATGTTTGCCTGCACGTCGAATATAACATGTTACAATAAAATCATACTAGACTACGTACGTAATATGCAAATTAATGTCCTAAAGTCCTATTACGGTTTAGAGTTAAAAATAATAACGTCCGTTTGCTCTTTATAATAAATCTACAACAGTTGGTATGATCCTAAACATCTCTGTAATTATACAACAAACGTCACTTACGCCATAATTACGGCTTTGTGAAAAATCGATTCGGCCAAGATTTAAAAAGGAACCAACTAATAAACATGCTAACAAGCACGTCACCTGTTGCAAGTTTGAGAAGGACAGCACCTCAGCCAATCAGACACCAGCGTCCGCCCACGTCGCCCCCCAATTGGCCGTCAGGCGCGGGGAAAAGGGGCGCCTCACAATCAGCCCGTTAAACACGACAGAACGAAGAAAAGCGCCGCATTGAGCTTTTGGAAGCTTTTCGCGCGGGAACCGAAACATTCAAACATTTAATTCGAAATTCAAATATCGTGTAATATGGACTTTGTGTGTTGAATTTAAATAATAATTAAAATGAATATGTCGCTGGGGAAACAACCTACGGACCATATTAAAAGGCCCATGAACGCCTTCATGGTCTGGTCCAGGGGTCAGAGGCGGAAAATGGCTCAAGATAACCCGAAAATGCATAATTCTGAAATTTCTAAGCGGCTGGGTGCTGAGTGGAAGTTGCTTTCTGAAATGGAAAAACGGCCTTTTATCGACGAAGCGAAACGATTAAGGTAAGAATTTAAAAGAAGAGACTATTAAATACTAAATTCCTGACTAACAAATATGTTTTAGTAACATAAGCTCGATAATTCGACTTCTTTCGTGAATATTAAAATGCAGCCCAAAACTTTATTGCGGCCCAAAAGAGGCAATAATTAATTGAGGAAATACATTTAGCATTAACAGATGTTGTCTGTGATCTTTTCAAAGAAGCATTTCAAAACCGTATTTGTTTTAAAATGTTCCAAAATAACAGGCTCTCTCCTAGATTCTTGAAATACCTATATCAAATACTCTTATTCGTGTAATACTATCCATCCAAAAAAATATTTAGTTGTAATGCGCGTATTTCAAAGCCAATTAAAAAGAAACTTTTTATTTAAAACGTACGTCTTAACCTAAGCTAACATAAATCTTTAGTTATTTAAGTTACAGAATATTCTGACACGACTCATACTAATCCAGTGGAGACATTTTATGTAGAATTATTAACTTTATGTATGCGTGGTATTGTTTTGTAACATATTTTTCGAATTATTTATTACCTATTTAGTTCATATGAGCAGTGTTGGCCAGAGCAGTTCGATCTCCGGCTTTGCACCATTGGAGTTTCATTGTATGTGCGTATTTAACATTCGCTCGAACGGTGAAGGAAAACAGGAGGCGGATCACCTATTTGCCTATTAGATTGACAAATGATAATGAAAGCGGATACAGTAATCTGAGGGCCAGACCTAAGAAGGTTGTGGCGCCACTGACTTATTTATTTTTAGTTATATATCGATGTTAATAAGTTGCAGCTCCTTACAAATGTGGTGTAAAACCAAAAACTTGGCGATTAAAAAGAGCGGCGGAGAGTTTATTACCAGGTCTTCTCTTTCGTTCTATGCCCTTGATTTGAGACTGTAAAATTAGAAGCATTTAGTGTATATTTCTTTTTTGACGACCTATATCAATAAATTATTTTTGACTTTTTGAATTTTAACGAATTACATAGGTTTACGGACCCTTTTTATTCGCCGTTGAGCAAACTGGCAAAAATTCTATTATTTCTAAGTACTTATAGTAATACAGAAGTTCATTTCTTTATAAAATTTTGTTTTTCTTAATTATTTCTTGTTTGTTTCGTGTGTAAATGTTTGTTCATTTGCTGTGAATTCTTGCCAATTTCGGGTCATTTGTTAGGATTGTGTTTTTTATAAATAAAAAAATATAAATATTTTCAATTTAAGTGAAGTGAAGTTTTGGCTTGTTTATCCATTAATTTAAAAGAAGCTACAAATTAATTACGTATAATCTATCAGATATTTGCTACCACTTTGCACTTGTAGTTTTAGTTAGTAGCATTTCAGTCCTATTTTGCTTTGTTAGTATTGGTTAGTAAAACAAAAGACTATAGTGGGGCATGGGCAGCATACAATTTAAGTGTTATTTGTGAACACATTCAGGATATCATTGGTGCTATGCCAATGATACGTCAAGAATATCCTTTTCCGAATGATGGCATTAAAACGATCAGTTCGGGTCTAACCAAACATACCTAAACAGGCCATACCACGAGTAAAATAAATGACAGTACACCTGGAAAATAATAATTTCAACTTCTGTTGAGCTTCGTGAAAACCTTCGGGCAGTTTATCCATCTTTTATCAAACAAGCTGGGAGTTCTAATATTAATAATTATTTACACAAACAAAGGCTCTCTCAAACACAAAATATCACCCGTTTATTATTTAATTAGACACTATCTGGGAACAAATAGAGAAACAAACATCATTATCGTAAGACAGTTTGATAAGCCCCTTGTTCTTGGCTTTCATAAAGGATCACATTGTAGGTTATAAAAAACTTAAAATGGTGCTAGAGAGATGAATCCAAGGATTTTATTTGATTCAATTTTTATTAAAACAATAGTATAACTAAATAGACCAAAGACAGTAAATTTATTATTTAAGTACGAATAAGTTAAAAAGTTTTTTTTTTTGAGTTTTTTAATTATTCTTTTGCAAGATTATATATTTTTTAAATTATTTATTACCACACAAAGATAAAGTATTTACTATTTTCATAATCTACATAGTAATAATAGTAATAATTAAACATTATTTAATAGAAAATTGAAACAAACCTTTAACGCTGGCAGCATTTCCTCGCTATATTACGATACTTATTCGTTAAGCAAGGAACGCACCAGCTCTGGGGTCACCGGTACTATGTACCAGGCGCCAACCTAAATCTTTCATTAGCGTCTGTGCACTTGAACCCCACGGCCCAAGACTCTCTATTCCCAAGGGAACAAAATCAAAGATTATAAATTATATTTAAAAATATATATTTATTATTTTACATAGAAATAAATCATAAACTTCAATCAAATCGAATCTATAAAAAAACACTTATATGATCAATACTTAATCTATCATAAGTAGCTGGATTGAGTTTGATGACATTTTTGATTATTGATAATAAAATGTAATTTCACGTTGGTATAACTTTATTAGTGAAGGTCCTGGGTTTGAATTTCGATAATAATTTGATTTAAATTAATAGGAAAAATAGTTTCGGTCCTTGTGTTTTACTATAAATATCGATAGAAATTTAATATCTCTGTATCATTATTATAATAGTCAAAATAATATCGAAAGTTTTTGTTTATAAGGTTATAAAAAAATTCATACCTACATATTTAAAAACATTATGAGCCACTTTTAGAATGTTTTTTAATAAATTCACGCAACTTATTCTAATCATTCGAATAAGAGATTGGCACAACTTTCAATAGGGATTATGAGTCCGACGTATGAAATTTCGATGTAGCCCTCTTAATGTCCGTAGCGCTAACACCACCTTTGGTTCGCGCCTTGCAATTATTATTTTTATGCTGTATTTACTAACAAGAATTGATCTTTAAAAGTATATAAAGTATTATTATGTATTTCTAGTAATTCTCGTGTACTGAAGGCGTAAGAGACACAGGTCCAACACGTGAGGTCGTTTCGAGACACAGTTTTTTATGAGCACGCCTGATGATGTTTGCAATAATATAGGAATAAATATTGGTCTTTCGGAATGGGGGTTTGGTGGACTGGATTATTATTATTAAAAAATCATCAATGAATAGAATTGTCTATGTATTGTGTATAAACGTAATCAAATTTAAAGTCACCTTAAGAATACAGTATTATCTTGTACAGTGGATAAAAACGCCGGCCGGATGTGTATATTTCTTATCCTATTTTTATTATTTGAATTAGGTTTTGATTGTCAGCTTTTTTATTTGCAATACTATCGTGTTTATTTACGACACTTATGGGTTTGGTTTTAAACTTCACATAATAACGTATACAGGGTGGCCAAAAAGTCGTGGATCAAACGCAAATAAGGGACATATGAGGTCATCAGCGGCAAAAAATTGTTCTACGGGAGGTCTCTAAGGTCAACCCCTGCAGAGTTATGATTTATTTTGGTTTTTATATGAAAATTGACTTTTTTTTACTAATTCTTCTTAAAATTCGAAAATATCTACATCCTGTATCTTTCTCATAATATCCACTAGATTGGTACTGATGAGTTCTTGCTTACCACATACTATTTATAGTTGTTTATTGAGTGTGTTGAAGATAATATTAAGTTATACGACATAATTTTTTTTCAAATCAAAACTTTTTGTTTACTCCGGACCCCACTGTGACAAAAAATTACTCCACCGAAAAGTGTCCCTGTAATACAAGTTTTGGCGCATTTAATAGGGATTCTGAAAAGGTATTTCACGTGCCCATGAGTCGCTCTAATATCTTTCTAGGAAGAATTACAAACAACGATTGTGAAATAATAATTGTATTAAAACAATTATTTCTCAATGGTTGTTTGTAGGAAACAAAATATTTTACAATAAAATATGCTCAAAATTCCTGACTCTGACCATAATACTTAATCTGCACCGTCTAATCAAATTCCTACGTAACCCTCCAGCCATCTGTCCAATTTTTTGAATCTAGTCCGATTCACACAGTACTGGTCACAGGTAGGTAAATAATCTATCACAAGTCCGAATCGTTGTTGTTTTATCGTCCTAGAAAGATATTAGTGCAACTCATGGCCATGTGTAATACCTTTTCAGAATCCCTATTAAATGCGCCAAAACTTGTAGTACAGGGACACTTTTCGGTGGAGTAATTTTTTTTCACACTGGGGTCCGGAGTAAACAAAAAGTTTTGATTTGAAAAAAAATTATATCGTATAACTTAATATTATCTTCAATACACTCAATAAACAACTATAAATAGTATGTGGTAAGCAAGAACTCATCAGTACCAATATAGTGAATATTATGAAAAAGATACAGGATGTAGATTTTATCGAATTTTAATAAGAATTAGTAAAAAAAAGTCAATTTTCTTATAAAACGCAAAATAAGTCATAACTCTGCAGGGGTTGACCTTAGAGACCTACCGTAGAACAATTTTTTGCCGCTAATGACCTCATCTATCCCCTATTTGCGTTTGATCCACGACTTTTTGGCCACCCTGTATACAACACAATACTAGGTACTCTGCAGAGAAGGAAATTTTTAGTTTTACGTGAAACATAGACTATGGTTTTTTAATTTCGTAAATATTTTTTATAGATCCAAATTACTTCTTTTCGGTACTTTGTTACTTATTTTTTAATTACAATTAGCTATGAAATAGACGAGTCTACTTCCTAAAGTAAAAGGGTGTAATATATCATTTTACTGTAGTAATCTTTGGTTATAAGTATAACTTAAATTTATTACTGTTATTATATTACTTAAATTAAATAAAACGTCTTCAACATCTTCGTACTTGCGTAAACCAAAGACTAAAGATTTACATAAAATGAACAGTAAATAGTGAAATATATTTAGAGAGAAATATAATACTTGATTAGTGACTATGATCATAACAAGGGTTAATTATTTGTGATTCCATGCGAATTCGTTTAATGTGCAAATTTAAAAGACTAAAAATTCATATTACTTTTATATTTGTATATAAAATAATAATGCTTTGTATAAATATCGACATAATATCGTTTTATTAAAAGATAATTAAGACAAATCGAATAGCTAATCTACTAGTTGTGAGATAATGCTATCATGTCAGCTCTTAATGATGGTTTTCTATTAAGTTTGGGATCTACTCTTGCTCACATCTTGAACGTATAAGAATTACGACAGTGCTACAGCATCCAAAGTGATGTAAATATATAGATATAAAAGCAAGTAGCAAAGCAAGGAGAGTTCTTGAAACACAAGTCCATGAACAATATTGTGTGCTATATCATTTGTTGTTCGGCGCAGAAGTTAAAAGCTTACCACTACCGTATATCGCCTTCGTGGTATCAGGTTCTCAGTCCAATGTACGCGTCAACATACCCGGAACATACTATGAGATTCAATAACATAGATGTTTTTTTTTTTTTAAAGACACTTCACACCAATTGACCTAGTCTCATGCCAAGCTGGTGAAGCTTGTGTTATGGGTACTAGGCAACGGATAAACGTACATATTATAGATAGATACATATATAAATACATATTTAAACACCCAAGACCTAAACACAACACCAAATGCTCATCACATCGATGTTCGTCTCAGTCCCGAACCCGGGACCCATGGATTCGCAGTCAGGGGTACTAACCACTAGACCAATGAGTCGTCAAGAGAAACATATTTGCTTCCGTCTCTGGGAATCTTTACAAACGAGATCCAAAAATTATTAACCAATGTTTAAGTGTTAATACGCTTGCATGTTATGTGATAATTGGCTCGTCGTTTATTACAATCTAAAACAAATCAATTGTACAAAAAGCACCCCAGAAGACAATTATCTAGCATTGAGGCTATAATATCTGGCATTGTTGGGGGCGGGACGTTATCGCCCGCCAGCAGGGCTATAAAAACAAGCTTATGCTCGTCTGCAGTGGTAGGGTTACGCCTTTGTTTTTCTCGTACATCTTTGCTTTTTATTCTTACAATCTTTATAAGGTATAAGTTCTAAGCGCATTACAATTACATAATTTGTATTCGATTTTAGTTTGATTAGAATATTAATTCAAATTTTCGTTAAATTTGTTTTTTAGGTACTACATATGTCATTTAAAAACAGTCTTAAAGTTTACTCCCTTTAGTACTTTAGTCCCTTTCTATCATATTGTGTTTACGCCTTAATGGAAAGAGATAGATTTTAGTTAAAAGTGAATTGGCTTCTTTAATTTCTATGAATAAGGGGTTAATGTTTTTATTGAATTACTACTATTTGTGTATGTATCTAATCAAAGGAATCGAAGATTATAACATTTATTCAAGTATAATAAAATTCGGGCATTTTTTACGACACTATATTTTTTTTCATTATATAGTATAGTTACTTTAATTCAACTTACTATATCACATATTAACTTTTTTTACATATTTTTTTTATCTCTTCAAAAATAAAAAAATTAATCATATAAATACATAGAATAATATCGTTACTGTAAACTTGCTCCGCGAACACATAAAGATGTCTATTATGTCTGAGAGCATTTAGCCACTCAAACCATTCATTCCCAATAAGTGGTCCCAGTATGACCCACGTGTTTCCCTATCGGTCACACAATGGTTAAAAAGCCGCTCCCCTATTTACTTATTTTTATCAGTTATGTTTGATCAAACACAATTCCAATGCGATACAAATAACAATGTCTTAGTTTTTTATGGAATCTGTCGAGTATTTGATAATTGTTATCGCCCTATTTTGTTTCCTTATGAGACGTAGAATAAAATATTTAAGTAATACATTATTGTAATAATGTGTCAAAATTCAAAATCATTTCTTCATATAGGTAACACAATGTACACTTATGAACGTCAATAAAGAAATACATATTAAATGCTTCTAATTTTACATTTACTGCTAGTTCTCAAATTAAGGGCGTAGAGCGGACGAGAAGAACTGGCAATAAACTCTCCGCCAGTATTTTTTGTGTATTATTGTTATTAAAATAGTTAACTTTAAAATTATGATAATCTTTAAACAGTTAAATATTTGGCGATACTTCGTGGTAACTTACTCGTACAATCATAAACTTGCTAGAGCCGTTATTATGACTTAGTCATTAATTGAATTATGTATATCAATGCATTATAATAATTCATTCTGTGTATATTTTAAAAAAATTGCTCAACTGTATCTAGAGAATATGATATATCCATCGCCGATAATTAACTACCTACAAATGTATACGCAAATAATTTAAATGAATCTAAAGGCCCATTTACACGATGCCATTTTCTTGCCTGTAGCATACAATTATATCAACGCAATAAATGAATTGCATAGTCTAAACAAAACGTAACATTCTTGATCAATGGGAAAAGTTTCCTTTCAAAACTATTATTGATGTAAACAGCACGTACAATAATTTCTTACGCAATTCTTGTACGCAATTATCTCTTCATTGGCAAACATGAGTGCAGTGAGTGAGGGTGTGTTAAATTAAATTAAATAAAAATTAAATAAATTAAAAATTAATTTAGTCTATTTTTTTTATTTTGTTTGTTATTTCCTTCGGTCCGAAACCGTCAACTTCAAATTCCTGTGAAAATGCTGCTGCATTACGTGCATCGGTTCTTATAATTTACATTTTCGGTATCCCATAAACACTCATGACTGCGATAAATCTCAATGAACTTTATTATATCAGCATAACTGAATTTAAACACCTTTTTACTCATATTCATACCTCTCTGTTGGATGGTTCTAATCTTTTAAGAAGACTGAGTTCTGGTGGTGAGGGTCTATTTAAAAAAAAACAATAATTAATGTTTATAAAGAGCCAAAGATGTTACACTATCTGCGTCTAGAATAGAAGTACTAAAAACAAAAAACAGAAACTATCTTTTTATATAAAATTCAAACAGGTATTCTTTATATTCTAAACTAAAACTTTTTCTTTGTATGATGTAATAACATTAATATTTACATATTCAAACTCCGACACTCTTCTAAAATATTTAAGACTTGAATGAAAAATTTGTCAATGCAAATACGTGCAATACTTGCACGAAAGCGCCATTAAATGGTATACGCACGTACAAGCCTGTGTTTAGACAAGTCAAAACTTGAAAGCAATAATCTCCTTAAAATAGTTGCATTGGTGTAAACAAAAGGCAAGGCAATTATTTCCTTGTCAATACTTGAATACAATAATTGCATTCAAGTTTTCAAGTGTAAACATTTGCATACAATTCTTGAACGGCAATTATTGCGCTTCATTTATTGCATTCAATTATTGCTCTGGTATGTACAAGAAAATGGCATCATGTAAATTGGCCTTAAGTATAATAATTGCTAATTCTGCTACGGCGTAGCATGGCGCTACGCCGAGCGAAAATTACAATAACTGTACGTTGTTTTATTAAATAACATACTGCACATCCAATAATAAAAGTGATAAAAGCCTGCCACTGTATCCAAAAATCGTGGGTCAGTGACCGACGCTATCAATTCGTTCATTACTTTGTTTGCGGAACAAACACGATATCCTCAAGAAAAACACACGAATATCGATAGAAAAAGATAAGGCAAGTGCGACTTCAGTATGTTACTTTTGGGTTCAGTATAATATAGTTTAGTAATTCTGGTATAATAATTAGCAACTTTTGTATTGTATTTAAATAATAATAGCTTATATGCTAAGGAAATTAAGATTAAGATTTGCCTAAGTAATAAAATAAACGCGAGTAGTTTTAAAAGTTTGACTACCGTTTTTTAGGTCTGGACCTCAGAGTTTTGTATCTGTTTCTTGATCATTTGTCAACCTAATAGGCAAGTATCCGACACACACCTTCGACATTTTGGGTCTAAGGCAAGCCGGTTTCCTCACGATGTTTTCCTTCACCGTTCGAGCGAATGCCGAATGTTAGACGCGCATAGAAAGAAATTCCATTGGTGTGAAGGTATCGAACCTACCTCAAGGATGAGAGTCGCACGCTTAAGCCACTAGGCCAATACTGTTCCTTTCTCCTCCTTAATACTATATAATTATTATTTATGAAGTATATTTTTGTGATTTTAAAATAAAATTCGCCTCGAAACATACCGGTAACACTGCTCTGCTCTGTCTCGTACTACCTACCTTATAAATAAATAATTTGTATTTATTTAATTTCACGTAATGAGTTTTTTGTATACTTATTGTAATAACACCTTTCAATATTTTCGTTTACAGAGAAGCAACTTAAAATACTGTTTCATTCTCTTACGGTACCCAAAAAGACGATATTATTTATCGTACAGTTTTTTGGCGGAGTTTAATCGAATTGTGTAAACATTGATACGATTCTCGATATGAAAGGCGATTTCTTTCCCTATGTCGAAATGTTGGTATAAGAGGTTGTTGAGGGCAGTGGAGGTCAAATGTGTTTACTTCGAAGCACTCACACTTGACTGGAGTTAATTAAGTAATAGGTATCGATTAAATGACAATTACTGTATTATTTAATGCAAAAAAACATATTATAAGACGGTTAAGTAACTTATGAAAGAGTATGTACACTGTCAAACTGAGTAATAATAATAATAGCTAAAAATAGTAACACAAATACTTCTATCCCTGAGATTTTTTTTATTATTTAATTGTTACGTTAATTAAATATAATTTAAATTTTTAACACACAACCATATTACAGTATTTAAAAATTTATAAATAGAAAATTAAAACAAATTCAAAAATTTTGTCCCTATCTACCTTTGTGATTCGAGTTAGGGTCCTCAAGAAAAGAGCGCTTGCAAGCCCTCTGGCATTGAGAGTGTCCATGGGCGCTATCACTTAACATCAGTTGAGCCTCCTGCCCGTTTGCCCAATGTTTAAAAAAAACTTTAATTCTGGCAGCATTTCCTCCCTGTATTGCTATACTTATTCGTTGAGCGAGGAAAGCACCAGCTCTGGGGTCACCGGTACTATCTACCAGGCGCCGACTTAAATCTTTAAGCGTCTCTACACTGCACTTGAACCCTACGGCCCAAGAATAATAATAGTAATTATTATAATAATAATTGAAAATGGAATACGCAAAAGATAAATCAAATTTGTTTTTCAGAAAAACGTTAAAGAATTAATTTGCGTTTCGTTTAACTCAGAAAATTTTGTAATTGTTGTATTTTTATCTAAATGGTTATTTTTTACTATTGTAATGTACAAATAAGCGTAATATTGCTAGTATTATGTTTTCTGAAAGTTAATTAATTTTAACGTTCTTAATGAGTAATAAATATCTTTAACCGTTATTTATCACAGCTTTAAATAATGTTTGATTTAATTAATCAATTATTACATATAAATAAGTAGGAAAAAAACAAAAATCAAAACAATTACGAAACACATTTGAATATATGTACAATTTTAAAGCTATATATTTGATACCTGAGATCGTATAAGCACTATTATTCATAATTAATAATAATAATCAGTGGTGCTACAACCTCTTTAGTCTTTAGGTCTGGGCCTCAGATTTCTCAATCTGTTTCATGATCATTTTTCAATATAAGACACAAGTAGGTGATCTGCCTCCAGTGCCTGACACACGCCGTCGACTTTTTGGGTCTAAGACATGTCGGTTTCTTCACGATGTTTTCCTTCATCATTCGAGCGAATATTAAATGCGCACATAATATATAGAAAGTCCATTAGAGCACAGCTGGGGATCGAACCTACGACCTCAGGGATGAGAGTCGCACGCTGAATCCACTAGGCCAACACTGCTCTTTTTACTGCTCACACTATACATAATTAATATATGTTTTATATGTATCAAAATTAGTTGTAATAAAAAAAAGTAACCAAAGCATTCGATAACCTCAACTATCAACCCTCAGTTCCATTCGAATAATTACAATCGACTCGCTGACAATCGCGATTCTATCACAAAGCTTGCATAATCGGACACTCCGTCGACAATCCGCCCACCACTTAAAGTCACAACCACCAGCCGCATCTAACAAATCCTGTCTTTATCCCGCATGAATAGGGTTGCAATTCGAACGGCCCGTCACTCGGACATAGTGATGTGCGCTGAACAACATCGATTCTGACAGGACAATGCAATAATCCACGTATTGTTCGATTGACATTGTTGTTTTAAGGGCGGCGGGTGACAATTGTACGCTTTATTGCATAAATAATAATGTTATTCGGGCCGGTGCCGTTTCATTGTGCCGTTTTGTCGACTTATGTATAAGTTATAAAGTTAAAACTCGATCGAATTGAATTACATTGCTGAATCGTACAAATTGGGTGCGCTGCGTGTGTCCGCATTCTAAAAGAGCTTTTGCCATTTTATATTCAAACTAGCGTTGGTAGTTTTTTGTTTATACATATAACTGTTATATTGATTTGTATTTGCTATATTATAATTAGTTTTATTTATTATTAACAACCACTATCCCTGTGGAACCCGTTGCCCACTGAATTCTGAACCAATTTGACTTAGGGCCTTAATAAAAATACCAATTCTTAAAAGGCAACGCACTTGCGAGCCTTCTGGCAATGTGCCCATGAGCGGCGGTATTAATTAACATCAGCTGAACCTCCTGCCTGTTTATATAAAAAATATTTTATTTTTTATATAACTCTGAAATTAATATTTTTATAAAAAACTAACATCTACTTAACACAGTTATTGACTTAATAAAGACAATAACATATTATCATTAAATTAAAGCTTTTTTTATATTTGAATTACCGAAAGATACTCAATTATATGTAATAATAACACAGATAACTTTTTCGTTGTTAATCTGGATTTAATGACACTTTATTGCACAGTGCACACCTATTCAATATTTAGTGTATTTCAATGTGGTAATTTGCATGTTAATTTGGACACCATAGAACTGTCCTGTCTAAACATCTATTACCCATTATATGTTGAACGTTTATGGGAAATAAATAGTAATATTTTATCATATAATAATAAAAACAGAATTATTTTTGGATATTCAAATTCTTAAGGCGGTCATTATAGTAAGCGATATCTCCTTAGCAGTTGGTATAAAGGAATTATAGAACAATTGAGTTAATTTGAAACAAATGGAAAACATTTCAGCGTCATTAAATTTTTATATGTTGATTACTGAAATTGGATTGTTAACATAGTTCAAGAAAAAAAATAGAATCTATTTATTTCTCACGATAATCACACTGATCTACACTGAGTAATATCGACCATGAGTAAATGATTTGACAGATTTTAATTACTAAATATTGTTTTAACTAAAACGTCTTACATTTTTATCAAAGCTTACATAAAATTATATTCTTACATAATATCAAGTATTTACACACACGTATAATAAGGTTGTATAAGCATTTTGTGTTTTATTTAAGATTGTTTATAATAATATATAACTTAATTAAAGAGTAAAGTTGGCATCTGGTAGATAGTACCGGTGACCCCAGAGTTGGTGCTTTGATCAACAAATAAGTATCACATTACAGCGAGTAAATAATACTTTTACATAATAAAATGCCGGCATTGAAAGTACACTGCCACAGGGACAAAACATTTTAGTTTTCTATTTTTTATCATTGTTAAGGTTTTTACTAGATTATACGTTCAAAACATAATAAATGTCACTATGAAAAACATAAATAATGTTCAATTAGTACCCTTTAAGAGTTATTACAAATTACTTGTTTAAAATAACTATGTTAAAAATATAATAAACATTTTGCGTATGGCATTGTATATTTAATAATTAAGATTTCCAATTTTACATAAACCTCCTACTGAAAATTACATAAATTTCCAGAGCCCTACACATGAAAGAACACCCAGATTACAAATACAGACCCCGCCGGAAACCAAAGGCTCTTGTGAAGAAAGAACCCAAATTCGGTTTCAATATCTCCGGTCTAATGGCACCAGTCCCTCGTCTGGTCACACCGCTCCCACAGCCAGTTCCACAATTGCCCGTTCCACATCACTTCGAGAAGCCGGACCTTGGAAGACTGTTCCCACCACTGCCTTATCCGTTTTATCCCTTTGCGAAGTTACCGGATGACGGGAAATTAGCTGCAGAACTCGCACACTTACAGGTATGTGTTTCCGCTTATAAAGCTATATAAATTAACGATGTTTACACTGATTACTTGCTTATGATTAATATTAAAGAGATAAATAAAAAAATAAAAAACACCATAAACCGCTATAGATGGGATATCATCCCATCTGACCCTCCTTTCAAAAGAACTCGTTTTAGCCAACACTTACTGATACCCAGATTAAGCATTCTGATAAAGGAGCTAGGTCTGGATATCCATTATCCATAGCTTTCATTTCACACAGTGAAATCAATTTTCCTTTTGTTTATATAATTATTACCTATTCGTGTATGTTATGTTTGCTTGTCACATTAAAAACTGTATTTTATATTTCTTGTGCTAATGTATCAATGTGTCTAGAGTTGGTAAGCTTTTATAAATACCTAACCGCTAAGGAATCTTATAAAGGTTGATTAAAACCTGCACAGCGTACAGGTGTATCGTCAGTGCCCCGTTTTGAGTTCCTTAAGAAAATGGCAGGCCCCATTTATAATTTATAATTGTAGTCTATGTATTGGCCGTGTCCTGTGGTGTAGTGGTCCGATGTAATCTGTCTATGTTTTCTGCTCCTCCTAAATAGAATCTTTATTATTATGCAATTCCAGGGCATATTTTTAATTAATGATAAACTGGCGGTACTCAACCTCTTTTAACCCATGACCTCAGACATTACGGGTTCCTCTCTATGTTCCTTTAATGATGAGCAAGTCTGCGCACATTGAAAGAAGAATCCAAGTACACAGCCAAGATTAGAACGCTCAATTTCATGATCTCAGATTTAACCACAGGGCAAACATTTGTGCAACCCTTTCGCTCTTATTAAATTCACCAATTAACCTCTGTTTTAATAGTGATTATGATTGATATTTAAACATAGGACTCGGACATAACAGTCCAATTATTTCCAGGCCCTTTACGGCGGTGCGTTATACAGCAGTGCACTATACAATAGTGCATTATCGCCTTGCGGATGTCCGCCACGAAGGACGCCGTCACCACCACCCGATGTGAAGCGTCCGGTAGCTTACATCCTAATGAAGAGTGATGAGGAACCTCCTCAGCATGTTATATGAAGGCCGGTTGCCCTCCCAGCGCGACCTTACCAGCACTGGGAGAGGCCGTCCACTTCGACCGAGAGAGATAGCAGCACTCCCGACAGTGTTTAAAGTGTCTCTTTCGCTCTCGAACAGTTTTCGTTTTAGTAATGAACCTGCGTGGCCGGTGTAGTCTTTAATAAATTAATGTATAAATAAAACATGCCTGTAAGCTTGTATCCTGTATAAATATCATATGTAATAAGTTTGTCTTTTACACTTCAAAATTATATCTGTAGATAGTTATTTAGCCGCTGTATGAACTGCAAGAAAATGAAATGAATGAATGAAAATTAAAACGATGCAATGAGTAAGAAACAAATTTATTTTTCATGTTAATCAAATCAAAAGAAAGAAATTCAAGAATGCTACCCCACAGATCATCCACGCACACGTTAGTATTGTGCGAGGGCGCACACGAATAATATGGCATATAAAAATATTATATACCTACTAATTGTTAGTTACGCTAAAATTGTCTTAAAGAAGCTCTCGATTTAAGAAAGACTGATAAATTTATTTTTACTGTAACGCGTTGCAAACAACCACTGTTATGCAAAATTTTAATTTTGTTGCGTAAATTCAATATTATCATGTGAGTTTAAGTTAACATGTAAACTTCGTACTTTTTAAGATTTATAACCATACTCTGAGTCATTTATAGTAAAGCTACATATAAAAAAATGCGTAGTAGATACATATATTAAATAATATCATGAGATATTTTAATGGACGACTTGGAGAAGAGAAATCGATTTATACCGCGACGATGGCTAAACATTATTTTTATTTTAAGCCAAAAATGTTTAAATAGTCTTCCTTATTTAGAATTGATTGTAAATAAATAGTAATTAACTGTGTAGATTTGATGCAATATTATCGAGATGTAGACTAAACCTTAAGAACTAAATCTTATTCAATTAATTTAACTTTTCTGTTAAATTATGTTTAATTGGAAATTGTTCGTTAAAAAAGTTAAGATCAATTGTTAGGCTTAGTGAGAGCATTATATGACATTATGTAAATATCTTAGGTAAAATAAGTAGGTATTTTAAATTGTTTTTGTGAATACTGTTAATGTTTCTTATCGTTAAATATTAAGTAGTTATATTCAATTATTAATTGATATTTCTTTAATTCGTTTGTGGCTTTGGTTTAGAATTAAGAAACTGTAAGAGAATTTATGCAGTCGCTTATTTTGTTTCTTTGTTTTAAAGAATAAACCATATCCAATGAAATTTTTTAAAATATTCTGTTTAAAATTTTAAGCCTCTTTTGTTAGCAATATGAATTGTAAAATACTATTGTTATTATGAATTATTACGTTTAATTTTTATACTTTTGTATCTATGTTTTAGTTATTAATAAAATGGAAATGCTACATTTTGTTATTATTTCTCGTTACGTTTGCATAAATAACAAAAATATCACTAGCATACTTTCAATCGATAAACAAGACGCACTCTGATGCCAAGAGACACCACCGCCTATGCACTCAACATTAATGAAATAGCACACAAATTAGTTAAATCTTTTCTTAAAATGCTGGAAGAAAAGCACTGTTCTTCCGACCTAAAGAGAAGTTTTCGATAGGTCAGACTGGCCTTAGTGGCTTTAGATTAGAAGTTGTGTATATCCTTTCTATTTGATTTGATCCAAACAACGTATACATATATATCTCGCATAAGAAGATAAAAGAAAAGTATGCTTGACCTCGTAGCCCATCCCTAGATCTCTAAAGTATGTAGATTATAGAACATATGTATATGTGTATACAATATACATATATTTGAGAATTGTTAATACCCTTGAATTAAAGCTTTTTACCGGAGATCTAAACTGGTGTATAGGGGTAGTAATCTCGTGAAATTAAAAGTAATAGAAATCGACATGTGTGCGAGTCTCGAGCCACTTGAACGTTACTTCAGACAAGAGTTGCCAACACAGGATCCAAAAATATTTTCCATAGACTAAATATACCACAGATACTAGAATATAAATAAAATAATATCATTCTATTTTTTTAAAGAACACCACATTATATATAAGACTTTACTTAATAGTATACAATTATTACAATCTATCTATCTCGTGTATAAATTTTAGAGAAAATATTACACTCAAATCTCTTAGGAATTTACTTTTCTATATTATATATGAAACGATGTATGTAGTCTGTACCAGATCTATGAATAAAAATGTTTAAGCAGCTACAGATCTTTATCTGACTTTATAGATTATATTAAAAATAATATTAAACATTATAATCTATACTGCAATAATCTATATATATATAACTAGCAAACTCAGCGAACTCCGTTTCGCCACCAGATGGCTGCTTTTTATGTAACATTTCGTTTGGTGATCCCGCTTTTCTGTTGAAATTTTTCCTGAATTTTCTTTGCTATAAACCTCACGGAGCCCGAGACCTTTCCAACGAATGCAAAACCGTGGAAATTGGTTCGTGTGTTCTGGAGTTATAGCGTCAGGAAGGAAAAGCCGACTTATTTTTATATAGTAGATTCTTCTGTGAGAGTGTATGTCACTGAACTTCTCTCAAACGACTGGACCGATTTTGATGAAATTTTTTGTGTGTGTTCAAGGGGATCTGGGAATGGTTTAGATTCACAAATCAGCCCGCCAGATGGCGCTGCAGTCGGTACTTTCATACTTTGCTTTACTAATTGCTTGAAATATCATGCAGGACAACGTCTGTCGGGTCCACTAGTCTATATATATAAAAATGAAACCCGTTTTCCGTTGTCACGACATAACATGAAAATGGCTTGACCGATTTGGCCAATTCTTTTTTTATAATATTCTTTAAAGTACGAGGATGGTTCTTACGGAGAGAAAAATTTAAAAAATTGAGTGAAAAAGTCTAAAAACAACACTTTTCTATATTCCCATACAAAATATTCGTAATAATACTTAAAAGTCAATTTGAACTTTAATACCATATCATAAAGTTCAAATGTTAGTGGAGGGGTTCCGGGAAGGTAAATTTTTATTTTTGACTTAATGTATTTGTTGTCTTATCAACTTTCTTTTTTTATCTTACTAGCTAGACCGGTGTCCCGAATAGCAGAATAAGTATTTAAAAAAAAAATAAAGAATCGACTGTTAGGCGGTACGATGTTCGCCAGGCCAGCTAGTAATAATTAAAAATTAAAATAAATTTAAAATGTTAGGTACCCGTGGCAGTGCACATGCTGACTGACATTAGTGCTCTAAAGGTATCTTCCAATTTCAATTATTCATCATTTTTTAATTATCATTATTACTATGTAGTTGTAAATACTGTATATTTGTGTGTTGGAAATAAATAGTACATACTGTTTCTTAAAATCATTTTGCTCACAATATTATAACGCATTTTTCCTATAGATCATAAATTCATAGAAAACAAAAAATACCGGAAATATGAGGAAAGCGAGAGATAGAATATGCTGAAAATCAAGACGATCAAAAAACCGGTGTCTTATAAGAAATAAGAAGATAATATTTACATTTACTTTAACTAAATTTCGTTAATAACTAAGTAGAAATAAGATAAAATGTTTATATATTTATTTAATTTTGAGATAATACTATCTATATCCGTACTGACAATTCTGCAGTCAAATTGCTTGTAAATAATTATTATTCTACATTTCTCGGCGACAACCCTAGGAGTAGGACACTCGAAAGTCACTCGTCTGAAAACAACAGGGGAGACACTAATCCGATCCTCAATTATAACCGAATAAATACTGAACAATGAACACCATGTGTCTGTGAGGGCTTGTATCTTTATTCACTACAATCATGACCCTATATTTATGTTTGACGTTGTTTGCTTACAAAGAATTCACGTTCGCACGCTGAAGCCAGTAGAACTATCTTCTATTCTCGGTCAGGGAAAGAATTGTGAAATGAACTTACCGACTTACTTACACACATTACATACATACATCTTCTAGGTATGATGCATGACAGCTTTCCAATTAATTTGAAACATATTACCTAATGTTTGAAATTTTAACTTATTTTTATTTAAACATTTACCATAGCTGACATTAAGGTAGTTTTTTCAAAGGTATAGAATAATTTTGACATTTACTGACAAGTTTATATTTTTTTACTAAAAAAAAGTTTCTTTATAATTTCTAGGGTAGGTACCGTATTGGTTGAAATTTTGCAAATATTTAAATCATGTTAGCTTAAGTTAAGCGACCTTAACTCTCTTACTTCCTGCAATGAACACTTGCTTGTACGGTGAAGGAAAACATCGTGAGGAAACCGGCTTGTCTTATACCCGAAAAATCGCCTAAGTTGCCTCTCTCATAAGATTGGCAAATGATAATGAAACAGATACAAAGATCTCAGCCCACACCTCAAAATGTTGTAGCACCATTTAAATACATTCGCCTTAAATTTAAAAAAATATATTTAGAAATAGAACCGCTAGTTCAATACCACAATACCATGAATTAAAAAGAATCACGATGACCCTCATACCAAATCGATTTGTTGCGAGAGTGCCGCGCACCCACTGCGGTTTCCAAAGACAATTTTATTATCTCACAATAAAAAAACAATAATGCGAGTTTATGTACGAAATCGGTTAAGCGATTAGAGCAGGGGATGCCTCGGGCACTTCACACCCCGAGTGGGGTGACCATTAATAACGTGCAATAGAGAATGTAAGTAACTCGTGATCGACATGCTCATCAATTCGTTTTCAATACATCCGGAGCCTGGCCGCCGTGAATGATAGGTGCCGTGGAAAAGGTAAACAGACACTTATTTTAATTAAAAAAGGGGTTATTTTTTATTGTGAATGCAACAAAAATTATGCGTAGTCAATGCCAGTGACCCTAATTCGAATTGGTTCGGAAGTACATAGTGGTGGTGTCGTCAAAAACTGCCTTGAAAAACTCTCAGTTGTGGAAAGACGGAGGTAGAGGTGATACACAGGTATTATGCCGAACAACTCTAAACACTCTCCGTTGGAAAATGCTGTATTAGATGCAGAAAGACCCCACATCTCTACGCATTGTCAAGAGAACTATTAAAATCATGGTCATACTAGGGTGGTCCCTCTAAATAAACACCCTTTAGCTACTAATTGTGGAGGCGGCAACCGATCGGCGTTTATTGTGCACCATAACTCCACGGATTTCGTGATCTTTATTGGGAAGCCTAAAAATCAGTACTTCGCACCTCGAAACACATTAAAAATTTTACTGACTTGCGATTAAGTATTTCAGTACTTTTTTATTACGTCAAAACGTACTATAATAATTTGTTGCCATGGTTACGACGGAATGAAAATGATTTTGTCATCTATTCATATTTATTTGAATTAGTGTTAGTGCAAATTAGTCTTATATGCTAAACAGTGGTAAGTGAAAAAATAGAACACAAGAACAGAGTTTTCCCTTTAATAGAGACTGTAAGTGGCATTCGACACTTTCTTATGTTAAATATCCTTATTAGTAAATTAAATTAGACGTAATTTACTTATTAGTTCATATTAAATTAGGCTAGATCGTTTTGTTCCAGTCTCATTAAAGACACATACCTATACCTATACATATTTTTTTTATATTACAAAAAAATATTGGATCAAATAGCAAGCGCCTGATTTTATTTGTACGCACCAATGTTTGTTTGTAAAGAAATTTTATAAAACAGAATACTAATTTAAAATTAATACCGTTTCATTTATATATAACTTTCACCGTAATGACAGATACATATACAGGCATTTTGATTAAAAACCTCTTAAAAATAATGACGTTCCAAAGCTGAGTAAGCCGTTGGATGAAATAGAAATAAAAAGATCGTTTGGCCTGCAACGTCCCTCTAATTGAAATTTGCTTGCGGTCACAGACAGATTGAAATTTACACCAAAGCTAAACAGATTTTTTAAATTATTCACTGATTGTGTCAAATATAAATTGAATATAAATGCAAATATTATGAGTAAATTCCAGGAGGTTTCGGTTGATACTATAATATTAGAAAGAGTGACGTAGAGGTTATTGCCAGTTCTTCTCATCCGTTCTGCGCCCTTGATTTAAGAACTGGCAGAAAATGTTAATTAGTAGCATGAAATTTATTACTGCAGAGCAGTGTTGGCCTAGTAGCTACCGCGTGCGACTCTCATCCCTGTAGGATCATCCCCGCCTGTGCACTAATGGACTTTTTTTCTATGTGCTAATTTAACATTCGCTCGGACGGTGAAGGAAAATTCGTGAGGAAACATTACCTTAGACACAAAAAGTCGACGGCGTATGTGTAATGCACAGGAGAATGATCACCTACTTGCCTATTAGGTTGACAAATGATCATAACAGATACAGAAATCTGAGGCGCAGACCTAAATAGGTTGTAGCGTCATTAATTTATATTATATCCTTTCTTTATACATATTTTCATAATCTTACTGTTCTCCTTTAAACGTGTGATGTTTGAAAGCAAAAATAAAATATCAGATAATTAACAAACTAAAAGAATTATAATTATTTCTTTACATATCTATTTTTTATTAGAATTACAAAGACTACTAGGTGACCCGCAATTGATTTCACAAATAATACTGGTGATAATATTACGAGTACATATACAATAGTATAAGTGGCGTAAATTTCTGCAATAGGCCACTAAATAAAATGACGGACGTTCAATTTCATGTAAATCCGTGAAGACATACGTATCGTGCAATTTCTCGGTTCGATCAGTGTAATTTTGTGCCAACCATTGTCCGGCTGAGATTATGGAGTCGACTGCATATCGGGAATCCTCTAGTAAAATACCTTCGGAAATCTTTTCAACAGTTCAGATTTTATAGAAAATGTAAAATGTTTATAGTACAGTGCCTTATCAAGTGTTTCATGTTTTGTTTTATAGAAGAGGGGGACAGAAGGCTCATCTGATTCTAAGAGATTCACTCCCATCGACAGCCGACGAATTGGTTCAGATATACTTCAGCACACAGCTGGTTGCACATAGTGCGCGTGGAACGACGGACGTCGAGGTGAATGGGATTAGACGTCAACGATTTGAAAGAAAAATAGTGACAGAGTGTGGTTTTTAGCGGAAAACGCGCAAACTAAAGTATAATTAGACTCTATTTAGTCGATCCCGGTCTGATATTCCACGTAGCAGAGTTTCGACTATAGACACAAGTTTGTTCCATCGCAGAGAAGAATAGCTAGAAAGGGTGTTTTTTTATCGGAAAACGCGCAAATTATGTCTTATTGGGGTAAAATTGGACTAGATTTAGTTGACCCCAGTCTGAGACTCCATAAAGGGTAACCATGGTAACAAACTCGGCAGTATTTACTCCACTGTAGCCAGAAGTTTATATTAACATAATTTGTTCACGTTTAAAAAAAAATACACAATAATAATAATAATAAATTCCGTAGTACACTTAAATTAAACATATTATAAAATAAATAAAAAGCACACAAAAGACAAAATAATATTTGCCAGTAATTCTGGGTCGCACATACCCTGGGGCCAACAAATATCGCACCAAATAGAATCTCTGTGATTGACTGATTCGAAACCTATAAGTGCTAATAAAGCTATAGATGTTCTAGTTAATATTGGTCTGCGAAATTATTTTATACACTTAGCTGTAATTTGAAAGCTTTAGAATATAATTTGTTTTAAGTATAGCGTTCAAGCGAAATGATTAAAATATAGTTTAGGGTAGGGCAGTAGTATTACTTGCAAGTTTTCCTCCCGATGTATGTAAGAAAGTATGAACAACCGGGGATTGAATCTACGGGATGAGAGTCGCGCGCTGAAGCCAACAGGCCAACACTGCTCTCGTAGTAAGTATTAATAGTATATATTACGAATAGTATTAAAAATTAAATGCCTGTGAATTTGTTTTTAAAATTACAGATACCTACGCCACCTGTATATAACTCTCAAGCTAAAATCCTAACCGAACCAAACATTTTCTTGAATAATGCGCAATTAACACTTGCTAATTTAGTGAAGGAACACCTCTGATAGCCCAAAATCGACGTGTGTCAGTCACAGCACTATGACAAACCTGTAGAAATTTATATCATAGTTAGAAATATATAATTTTTACTCAAATATAATAATAATAAATCGAATTAAAAAATCGCACAATCAGCCATATAAAATTAGGCATGCAAATGTCATATTAATTATCATTATGTCATAAGAATAAGAACAGTTATTATCAAAACTCATGGTCTAAATACTCTCCCACGCCATAAAGGCACTTGCATTTAAAAATTCACCACTTTCCCCTTAAACTCACACGGCAGTGAATAGTTATATTTAGAAACAGTTCTAATTCCTCTATTCCTAAGTCTGTCCATTGAATACGCATGAGAGTTTATTCTTTATGCTCTTTGACAATCAGCAAAACCTTTCAAATATTCAGGATTGTATCCATCGCTTGCCATCAAAGTCTATAATAAGGCTGATAGTGTATGCAGATCACGTGTCCCGCACAAAGGCGTCAAATTTGGCCGACGCGGCGTTTATACGACATCTCACATTCATCCGATGTATATGAAAAATTGCCGTTATTCTACACTATGACACCTATACGATGAGTTTTGTTATAACTTTTGATGTAAAGAATAAAAAAATACCTTATTATGAAAGATTTTCAAAAGATAAAAGTCCACAGGAGCTGCTACGCAAGATAAATAAGTACTCTCCAACCCAGCTGCCTACTGAAGTATTTCCGAACCAATACGACTTACGCCCGAGCCCAATAATCAATCCACAATCTTACATTAAAAACAATCTGAGATCAGACCGTGACAGTCGATCGATCTCCTATCTGCATCTCAATAACCAAACCCTACGAAGACAAACCATTTTAGGCGACGTATAAAATGCTCTTCGTCGTTCCATTTAAAATGGAACGACGAAGTAAATAAAACCGTACAAATAACATTAAAATATACATGTGTATGTTTAAAACATAACAAATAGTTTTTTAATAATTAAAGAAACTGGTTTAAGTTAAAATCTGTTAAAATAATTAACTGTTAAAGTCGAGCTTTCGTCAACTGTAATTTTCATACAAAGGTCTATCCACAGATACCGATACGACCTCCCATGGATAGCTTGTATCGACGGATGGCTATTACAATCCGTCGATTGGTTATTGGCACACTTGTTACAACATTTCGATTAATATTACTATCTCAGATGGTGGATTATGAATCGAGGTAGGTTATTGGGTTCGGACGTTAGTGTGTGTCGGTTAGTACTGGCGAGCAATCGCTTCTATTATGTGATCTTAAATATAATTGAACGTAGCAGGTGTCATTCTATAATAAACGTACAATTTTCTTTCATCATTTACTAGCATTTCCTGAGAAACATAAAATGTTCCTGTTAGGCACCTGTTCCTCAACAGAGGATGTACCCAACAACTCTTGCTTCTTCTTTGTCAGCAGGACTCATTGTGAATCGTAAACCGATTAATTTTAATAAAGCGTCATGTTCGTTGCGACGGGTTGACTAATTTTTACTGGTCGATTATTGTCGGGTAAAGTGGAGAAGCATAATCCGGCCTGCCGATATATTTCTTACGACTGATTCCGGTTTCCTACGGACCGAAGAAGTGGAGAAAAGGCCTTAGGGTCCAAAAAAAGAGCGTACCAATTCTTAAAAAGCCGGCAATGCACTCGCGAGCCCTCTGGAATTGAGAGTGTCCATGGGCTCTATATCAATCACTAAATATCGGACGAGCCTTCTGCCCGTTTGCCCCCAGTTTCTGTTAAAAATAAAAAAGCCCTAAAGCACCCCTAACTACGGATAATCATTTGTTGAACTTAATTTGTATCGCAGTGTTTCACAATGCTGAAATGCCTGCACATTCAGTAGGTATTCTTGGTTTTATTATTAAAAAAACTGTTGTCACATTGTCGTTTTGTGCATTTGTCTAGGTGATGGTGGTTAATAATTAAAAAATAATTGGAGTCACTGGTACTATCTACCAGACACTTATTTAAATTATGATCCCATTTTTATATATGATATACATTTTTTAAATATTTTAATTAATCTTATACTTGAAAAATAAACCTATTTATCACGATGGGAAATTTACACTGTTAACTCAGTGACTATAATAATAAAAACTTAACAAAATTCTTGGGTGAACGTGCCAAGAGCTGAAAGCCGTTTTTTTCTCTCTCCAATTTTACATTAACTTAACACTAATAATACAATAGAAAACTTATGAATACAAAAATTAAACTATAAACTTGATTTAAACAAAACAAGAAAACATAAAACCTTTTTATAACTAATTATAAAAATATCTTGCGACAGTTGCTGCAGCTCTCCCACAGTCAACTCCATTTACGTAGCCATAACTCTTCTGGGTTCTCACCAGTTTTCAAGTAATTTTTCTGAAGATGGTAACGATTATGGCGCAAAGTTTCTAGTTATAGATATAATATTAAATCTAAATCACTGTCAGTGTCAGTGAGGTCAAAAAATAGGTTTTATTTGTAGTATAATCTGTAGAAAGGAAACCCTCCACGATCCGATACGATAGTGTCACAAAGGAGCTTATTTCCGCCCGACCCCGCCATAAAAGACATTATATTTTCTTCACAAACAAAATCAATACAAAACCCGACCTTATGAGCTTCGTAAAAAGGCCAAATTGGTTATTTATCAACGAAATAAAAACTACAAATGTTGATAAGGTTTTGTAAGGGCGCGTGGTGTCATTGGATATGCATTTAATTAAAATTCATAAATACTAAACTTTGATGAACCTCAGAGAGGCTTTATGACATTACTATATTATGGTGAAACAATAACTTTTATAATTCAACAAATGCATGGTGTAAGTACAGTATATTAAAAAAATCTACGGCAATTTTGAATAAAAACATTTAATGAAGTATTTTAGTAGTTTTATTTTAACAAGTCATATGTTTGATAACAATCCGATGTGATGTTAAGTGAGATACGGCCTATTTCAGAGCCTTTAGGACAGCAACACGTTTGCAAGCCCTCTGGCATTGAGAGTGTCTTAACTTAACATCAGCAGAACCTCCACCCCGTTTGCACCTATAAAAAAATGCCACGCCTGTCCAGAAGATGCCAATTTAAGCAGCCATATTAAACTGTATAGGGAAGATGGATGGAGTTCCATTTCTTTTCTGTATTTACAAAGAGTGTCAGTAGTGTAAATACAGACAAAAATCTTTACACTCTAATCTAAATTAAAGATACGTGATTGTATTTAATTTTAAATTAATTTTGCACATCTACATTAATAATCTTTGCAGAACGGAAGAGTGCAAGCAAAAAGCGAGGTAGGGTGATAACAACAGACAATGGCAGCTAGTGTAGTTAACAATGGTTCGTTTGTGACAATTCTTCGCATAATATCGGGGCGCAAAACGTTGTAATTCGATAAAAGACGCCTTTATGAGTTGTGGGCGTGACTTACTTACTGATTACACCTTCTGTTTGTTGAGTTATCAATGACATACATCTTTTGTTTTTTGTTTGAATCTATGGTTAATTTAGTTTTAATTTTCATCAGCTCATAATGGGAAAGTTGAAGATTTTTTCTTTATAAATCATTTAAAGTTCACCTATGGCTTTAACCCTTTTTTAGGTCTGGGCCTCAGATTTCTGTTCATGATCATTTGTCAATCTAATAGGCAAGTAGGTGATCAGCCTTCTGTGCCTAAGGCAAGTTTTCCTCACGAAGTTTTCCTTCACAGCCGGAGCTCGAACTCCAGTGATGAGAGTCGCATGCTGAAACCACTAGGCCAACCTTGCTCTTAGGTATACCTCGAATATATTGTATGTAGTCCGAAAATGTTAGTATTCCAATTAATACTTGGACCTTCAATCGAAATATTGTTGAGTTTCAAAAATTTCATGTCGTTTATATTGTCATTTCTACATTGAGAGCCAAACCAGCCCTGCGATTCTGTAACTCATTTTTCGAACTCACACAGCGGTTTTCGCATCGGCGGTCGCTCTCAAATCAGTCGTGAAGCAGTCATTGTGTGAGTTCGAAAAGTGAGTTACAGAATCGCAGGGCAGCAGGCCAAAACATTTTTAAAACAGGGCTGTGCTTGGGTAAGTGGACAAAAGGGGGTACACTCCGCTCTTACTTTAAAGCGGGATTTGCACCTCTTCGACAGAAGATATGTGTCATTTTATGTAAGAATTTGAACACAATGAAAACATCTTTTTAAAGTCGCTTAATATAAAATCGATACAGTGGGAGTGATTCGCGCACAATGCCGCTGCAACAAAGCCTCAAAGAGCTTATAAGCTAGCGTCCTAATCGGATAACGTGTTCGTATAAAAGTCGCGCATACTCTTATACAGATAGCCAATGATATAGAGACATAGATGAATTTCCTTTTATTTCACCGGTGACCCCAGAGCTGGTGCTTTCCTCCCTCAACGAATAAGTATACAGCGAGGGAATAGTGCCAGCATTAAAAGTAGACTGCCACAGGGACCAAACTTTGTCAATTTGTATTAAGAGTCCTAAGCTATAACAACAATTTTTTTATTTACAAAAAAGAGTCCTCAAACTTCGACTTTGTTCCCTTTGGAGATGAGACTCTTGGGCCGTGGGGTTCAAGTGCACAGACGCAAATTAAAGATTTAAGTTGGCGCCTGGTAGATAGTACCGGTGACCCCGAGTATGGTGATTTCCTCCCACAATGAATAAGTATACAGCGAGGGAATGCTGCCAGCAATAAAGGTACACAGGGACCAAACTTTTTAAATTTCTTTTAATTTTCTATTTATTAATATTTTTATTACTATTTAGGTTAAAAAAATTGTAAATACTGTACATTTGTGTTGAAAATAAATACTGAAAATTATCTTTAATGTTTACATGTTACGCATTTAACTTTTGTGGTACGTGGGTAAATTGGAAACATAAAAAATTATCATGAAACTGATGAAGAAATCTAAGCCCAAGGCCAAAAGCCACTGGATTTTTTACATAACATACATTCTTCTTATAAGGGAAGTCAAAGGTGAAATACCACGCCTGTTTAGAAGGAACCCTTTTCCTCTAATTTGAGTCCATTTTTTCACACACAGAGAGAGGTCGCAAGTGCGCAACGCACTAATTAATTATATATCCGACTAATTCTCTCTAAAATGTAACATTTAGTCCTCCAATATACGTGACTATAGCGTCATTATGCTTATTTAACCACAAAACCGCTTAAATCACATCACAAACCGCGATTATGCACGCCATTCACTGCCTACAATGGATACAGTAGACCGTTGACTAGATAATTATTGAAAATTGTTAATATTACATAAAATACAGTGATTTATACTAAATCATCTAATTTTTTTTGAAGTGAAACTTCTTAAGGTATGAGAGTAAAATTTTTACGGAACGTCACGAAGATGTGCAGCGTTTTTGTAATATCATTATTATTTTTACAATTTTTTTTGTTGGTTTTGTATTTGTTTTGTTTTGTTTTATAAGGGCACATAAACAAGACCATTTTTGCTAAAACCCAGTTGGCCATTTTATAAAATGTGTCCACATTAATGAGACAGCAATTATGATAATAAAGAATTTGTTATATTATTTGGTAATTGTTACCATATTAATGGTAGTATTTCTATATACATAACAACATCTAATTTTAGTTCTAATTTTTAATCAACCTTATTAGACTTGGGCACCTTAATTACTCAATAATTAATTTACAAAGAAGTTTAACTTCTGACATGTGTAGGTACTTTGTACGCAAGCAGTTTTTAGTTATTTCTAGGGGGGCAAACGAGCACGAGGCTGATGTCAAGTGATATGGGCACTTTCAATGCCAGAGGGCTCGAGAGTGCGTTGCCGTCCTTTTAAGAAAACGCTCTCGATATTAAATTGGCAATGGATAACTGATGACTTTATCATTATTTTAGATCTACGCCACTCATTTATTTGCCCTTTCATCTACCAATAATAATTATCATCAATAGTCTAAAAAGTTTGTAATACCACTGTTTTTTTTTAGTATATTAAATGACTAGCAAAATAAAAGCTTCAATTCATAGGTTTTAATTAATAAATAAGTAAGACAAAGTTAAAAAAATATAATTAGAAATTTGGTCTCTTCTAGTGTATCAAGTATCTTCCAGAGTGATGCTTCACAAAGTGACCGACACGGTTAGGTGGATACGAAAGAGTTTATTTGAATAAAGCCAGCTTCCGCCTTTCATGCTCTATATTGTGACGTAATCTAAATCATTTCGAAAATACCACAAAAACCCTTGAAAGGGTTTATAAGTATCCAAATTAATATCTTTCGTAAAACCGAAATCTGTTACATATTTTATGTTTGTCTTGATACGATTGTCTAAAAAAAATTAAACACATTTTAATTTAGAACAAATCTATTTGAATACAAACTTTAAAAGATCTAGAATTATAGAGGCTTGTGTGTCAACGTACTGTCAGGTTGCTATACCTAATTAAGTTTATTAGAATATCGTTTATTAAAACCTAAACATAACAATTTAATTATTATATAATTGGCATTTTCCAGAAATAGTAAAAAGTTTGGTCCCCGTGGCAGTGTACCTTTAAATCTGGCAGTATTTATTTTCACGCTGTATTGCGTTACTTATTCGTTGACCGAGAAAAGCACCAGCTCTGGGGTCACAGGTCTCCATCCAACTTAATTAAATCTTTAATTAGCGCCTGTGCACATAAACCCCACGGCCCAACAGTCTCTACTCCAAAGGGAACAAAATCGAAGTTGAAGAAGACTCTTATATTTTCCGCCTACTCTACGGCCGCCCCAGCTTTCTTGCTTGTTCGAGGGAGGTGAAACGGGGATAACGGACACACAAGTAGCATCCCAAAACATCCAATCTATATTTTAAGTTATAGATTTTTTATAATATCTTCATAAATAGATCACTATAGTTTTTTATTAAAAATAATTAATTAAAAGTTCATACAGAGCTCACAAAAGGTCAATAATAAACCAAAAACACCATAGACAAAAGGCAACGAGGTACCGTGAAGTGATCTCTCTTAACTTAAAAAGAACGTAGGTACGTCAAATATATGTCGTTAGTACCTATTATATACATATCTATTTAGATTTTATAAAATAAAAATATACAATTGTCATTCATTCAATTTACGATATAGCTCACACTTTCTTCGTGAAGAATGAGGACCATAAATAATAGCAGTAAATAAGTGTAAAAATATTGAAAACTGTCAGAGCGGGTGAAAAGGCGCGAAACTGAATATCCTCAGGTTTCCGGTCGCGTTTATAACAAAATACTAAAACGGATATTTTATATAGCAATGCCATTGACAACATAGACAAAAGACAATTTGTTTTTTTTTTTTGCATAAGCAGAAGAGATTTTACGATGTAGATTTAGTTAAACTGATATTTTATTATCGCAATTTTATAAACGCAATAGTGATATTTTTAAGTCTCTCATAATAATTATGTTTGCTTTGTTGATTAAAAAAATATTTATGCGTGCATCTATAAGGCTTCAAAATTCGTTATATTTACCGGTTTTTCACTGCGTTTGTTTTATTCCCTTTTTCATATTCCTGACTCAAAGAGTTTATCTCAACCTTATTGTAAAAAGATACGACATTTTCATTAAAATTTCAATTTATTCTGTAACAGCTTTTTGGCAAAGCTTACTTAATATACCTTAAATCTATGATTTTTAAATAAGAACTCAAACGCTTACTACAAAACAAAACACTATTATTCTACATTATCTATGGGTCGTGGTACCCAAGCTGGGGAAGCGCGAGATTTGAAATTGGAAGCAAATAGGCGTTAAATGGCGGCGTGCGCTGTCATAACGTCATTTCGCGTTCATCAGTGAGCGAGACAGCATCGTTGCAGGTTTTATTAGCGTAAGAAATGGCGGGCCATTTGACTACAAAATTGGGATTTGCATCGAGGAAGCTGATTGCATTTTCTTAGCACTGCACCGTCATTAAATTTCGCTTGAAGACTGGGGATAAATTTTGCTGTAACCCGTACCTGGATATAACCTTCGCAAATTCAATTACCTGGCCAGCTTGCACTGGACAATTTATGCAGTACTTGTCCTAGCCTTTAGTATTTAATTTAGAACGACTATAAGGCAGTAGATCTGCTATTTTACGCTTTAGTAAATACAACGGTCTTACAACTTAACTACTAACATCAATGAAAATATTGATATATTTTACAACAATCGTCTACTTTAATTATACATTTTTGTTTCGCGTAATGAAGTTTAAGTTTCTATTTAGTTTTAGTTTTTTTGTGCTGTTTGCTTGTTTAATTTTTTCCTTGCTAGTTTGAAATTTTTATGCTCTAATATAATTGTATTTTTGTTTTTTTATGTACCTCCTGTTTACAGGAGGCAAATGGGTAGGAGGCTCACCTGATGGACACTCGCACTGGCAGAAGGCACGCAAGTGCGCTGCCGGCCTTTTAAGAATTGGTACGCTCTTTTCTCGAAGGACCCTAAGTCGAATTGATTCGGAAATACTTCAGTGGGCAGCTGGTTCCAAATAGTTGCAAGTGGTGGCCCGGGGTGATAAACGTCTCGCCTTGCTGAGCACACCAAGCTTCTTAGAGTTTAGCTTTTCCTTCCAAATGACCGCGAAACTGAACGTCATTTGATATGTCCAGTAGTTCGATGCTAGCTGAGGCTTTAAGTGAGAGTGTCTTCGAAGAGAGGAGAAGCGACAAAGGGTGTTTATTTAGCGGTAAACGCGCAAACTTGTGTCTTCTTGGAGTTAAATCGAACTAGATTGAATCTACCCTACAGACACAAGGTTGTTCCGATACTTATGGACAACTGCCCGAGAAATACCTGCCCGGCTAGTGTAAAGAGTGCCCAGTGCTGTCTTCCGCATAGCAATGTATATTGCTGAGTTGCGACATATCATGTATTCAAGCGGTCTTCCAGCACTTACACTTTAAACAAATAGGTAGAAAATGGGAATAACTTCGTGAATTATTTCATATGTTAATTGAAAAGTCAATTAGTGCAGAGCTTACGGCACGACTACATGTTTGACATTTGCACTCTAAACGTCAATATTATTGAATATATAATATTTATCAAAGAACAAAAACTATTTTAGGTAGAATTGATATCGTAAAGCAGCGCGTTAGGTAAAAACGACATTTTCTTATAAATTTGATTCAGATTGAATCGTTTCTTCGCTTCAATCCAGCTATAAGTCAACCCGAATGTTATTTCAATGTAAATAAATTGATTTATTTTGGAAGGTTGTCTGACTTTTTCATGTTTAAGGTTAAATATTAGATCGATTATATTACTCACGTGACCGGCGCTATATCTTTTATTTATTTAACAGGGGGCAAAGTGGGGGTGAGGCAGTTAAGTGATAGCCCATAGAGAGATTTCCAGAGGGCTCGCGAGTGTGCTACCGTCCTTTTACGAATAAGTTCGCTCTTTTCTTGAATCCTAAGTTGAATTGGTTCGGAAATGCTTCAGTGGGCAGCTGGTTCCTCATAGTGGTAATGCAAAAACTGCCTTAAAAAACGCTCAGTTGTGGAACGACGGACGTCAAGGTGATACGGGTGGGGGATTCCGTATTCTGCCTCGACGTCTTATGATGAAACTATATTATATATTTATATAGTATATAAACTTTAGGTTTAGGTTTATCGATTAAGTTAAAAAAGGTTTTTGTTTTCAAAGATAAAAATGCCATTCGCATTACCGATCTTGGTACTTGTATTGTATTCGTAATTCCTTAAATGATTCAAAAAAAATATAAATAAAATGTATGCTGTCTTATTTCTGAGAAACAAGAATCATACCCAGGGTGAAACTTTGAACACGAAGAAATCTTATTTAATTTTGAACTTTAACTATATTTTTCAGGTAGGTAGGAATATTATACGAAGTGTAGTGTTGGCACTAAGCTTCAGCGAGTCATCCCTGAAGTCGTAGATTCAATCCTCGGCTGAACAATGAACTTTATTTCTATATGCGCATTGAAAAATTCGCTCGAATAGAGTAGGAAACGGCGGCGTCTGTCAGGCAGAGGAGGCTGATAGCCTACTCGCCTATGAGACAAATGACATGAAACAGATACAGACATCTGAGGCCCAGAACTAAAAAGTTGTAGCGTCACTGGATTAGTTTTTTTTAGGAATATTATACAAATATGTAATATAAATATGTAATGTATGTAAGTAGCTTTGATATGTTAACGTTAATTACCTTTTATAATTAACTATAAAAACATACACAATATTGCTGTGCCTAACCAAGGTCCCTATTGTAAAAAAAATATAGCATTTCACCTGTACATATAGAATTCAGTAAAGATTTGACTTTGACTTATAATCAGACATTATTAAAAAGTCTGTAAATCTACTTAAAAACCAAATTAATATATCTATCTTACTTTAATAATGAAGAGTAAAACAATTTGAACCTTATAAAATCTCCACAATTACACTTGACAATAATAAATAACTGTGACGCCCCTTTAATCCACGCAACAAAGCGTATAATTTCCTCAGTCTGTTTGTCTAACCGCGAGCACAGATTAAACACCGATAAATAAATACTTAACGTTCTAATTCGTTTACTTCGCGCTCCTTGAATAAAAATTATTTAGTCTATGGTTTGCCATTCAATTTATTTAAAATGGATAAACTTGTTTAATTCTCGATAAATGTAGGTATAGCATCTTCCCGTGGTTGCTTTCGCAGTAAATGTGTCGAATTTTAAAACAGTTATAAGCCTTTCGTTAATAGCAAAACAGGTTGAATACAAGAGAAAAAGTGTTTGTTTTAAATTTCATATTTTTCGTAGGAAGAAATCTTAGTCTGTAATAATAGGCAAGAGTTAACCGCCCCATTTTCTCTCCAAGCCTCCATTTTCACTATAAAACGTTCACAAACGCGTTCAAGAATAAGAAGTAATAAGCAGTTTTCTTTCGCGCCAAAATTGTCTTCCATAATAGCGTCTCGAGATACCGCGCCCGCCATAAAAAGAGATAAACGACCTGGCTCTATTATTTTTGCTCTTTAACAATAGCAATGTGTGCATGTACTGTTGTCTCGTTCTGGCACGCGACGCGCTCAGTTGTCCGTTTCGCGAACAAGAGAAAACAAAAATTTGTCGTACGCCCCCACCTCACCCGCTAATGTTCAGGGAGACAAGGAAAATGTTCCCCCTCTTTTGTAATTTACTCGAAAAACTTAATATGAGTCAATTAAAATTTTATTAAAACATCAAATTGAGTGCTCTTCAGTATGTAATATAAGCTGTATTTTAATAACGTTTGAGAAGTTAATTGCGTGAGAAGATATTTTAAGAAAAGCTTTTTATTTGCTATTCCAAGATGAAAAATATGAAAATTATCTCTTACGTCACATATATAGTATATATGTGGGGTAATATATAAAACTTCGATAATCTTTGAAGAATTTATGACTTAAGTGTGGGTTCAACCTATATTGTTCGCTTTTGTGTTGCTATTCTGTGGCGACAATAGCGCGATGTTTTGGCGGGAGAAAAGGCGGGAACGTTATCAGCGGGTGCCATTATGGCAGCTTATCAAAGAAACTCGCTTCCGCAACTCCGTTTTTCTTTTACGGTCACGTCTGGGCGGCTGACTTTAAGATAGCAGAATGCATAACATGTTTGAAACAATACTAAAGGAACTTGGCACTTAGCTGTCATATTCGCCGCTTAATTACGTTTCATATTGAGACAGACACCATAAATTAATTTATTCAACAACAACACATCTAAATCTAAAGTAACACTTTGGTAGTAACTATAGACACATAAAACTAATAATAAAATAATATACATTGAAATAAATAACTTAACATAAACTAAAATATATCATTAATAAATAAAAGAGTGTTTACTTTATCTGTTTTATACTTTATTTATATAAATTTTATGATAGAATTTATATATATAAATTAATGTCGTAAATAATTAAGTAATACAAAAAGTTCAGCGTTCGAAATTTCATCCGCATCACCTTGATGGCTGGAAGTCTTCCACGGTCCGCTTCACAAGACATAGGCCGTTAACGCACCCACTAAAATGTGTGTCAATAGGCTGCGATGACTGCCCTTTTTGGGCGTCCTCGTTTGCTCGGAGGCTCGTTTGCCTATAAAAAAGATCAACTTTTATCAAAAAAATAAATTAAATATAGGTACACGTAGATATGCTCTATTGAGTCATTATTTTACTTCGCTTTCAACGAATTTTAAACGTTTTTTATTATATAATAAAAATAATGAAATATAAAAAGGCAGTTGACTGCGTGGAGTGAGGGCGGGCGACGATGAATGAGCTAATTAGGACGCCAAACGAAAGAAAACGGGAAGAAAAGATGAGAAAACTCAGAGAAAACAAGAATACTTCGCGGAACAGGGATGGATTTGAAATCATCATATAATAAACTTGCGCTACAACCTTCTTAGGTCTGGGCCTCAGATTTCTGTGTGATCTGTTGAATTATAATTTATCAATCTAGGCAAGTAGGTGATCAGCCTTCTGCGCCTGACACATACCGTCCACTTTTTAGGTCTAAGGCAAGCCGATTTCCTTATTTATAACAGGGGGCGAACGGGCAGTTTCATATAATGTGATATGACACCGCCGTCCATTGCCACTCAGACTTCGCGAGTGCGTTAACGGCCTGTTAAGACTTGATATTCTCTTCTTAAAGGAAACTAAGTCGAATTAGTTCGGAAATACTTCAGTGGGCAGCTGGTTCCACATAGCGGTGGTGCGTGGCAAAAACTGCCTTAAAAATCGCTCAGTTGTGTAACAACGGACGTGGAGGTGATACGGATGATATTTTGTATTATGCCTTGAAGTCCGAAGATGAAACTCAGCTAGTCATTCATGGTATATGCGGTAGAGCGGTCTCCTTCGGTATGGGCTAGGGACCTTTTTATTTGTGTTTGACAACTGACAAACGGTTTGTTCTATGTGTCAGCCTCCTGCCTCCTAGAAACAAGAGTAATAATAAGAATAATAATAATAAAGCCATTTATTCCAAAACTTGCTTATGTTTTATAATGTTGTTAGTACTTAATTGCTTAAATTTAAAATGGTTACTTATAATTACCGTTAGTATTATTATTTATGTACAAGGTTTGGATCCCTGTTGGGTAAAGGCCTCCTCCATCCTTTTCCATGACTCCCTGTCTCTGCCTATTTGTATCCAGTCGTTTCCTGCGACGTGTGTTATATCATCAGCCCACCGTCTTAATTGTCGACCAACATTTCTCTTCCCCATGGGTCCTTTCCATCGTGTGGTTTCAATGGTCCATCTTCTGTCTCGGTATCGTGAGATGTGTCCAGCCCATCTCCATTTGAGTAAGAGTGCGTGCCTGAGAGCATCAGTTAATTTGGTTTTTTGACGAATTTCTTCGCTCCTAATTTTGTGTATTCTCCTAATTTTCAGCATACTCCTTTCCATTGCTGTTTGGTTACTTTTAATTTTTTGTTTTATTTTATTTGTAAAGGTCCAAGTTTGGCAGCCATACAGCAAGCAAGGTAACAGGCATGTATCAAATATTGTCCTTTTCATGTGTGAGCTGTAATTGCCTTTTAAGATTTCTTTTAATGCCCAGAATTTCTTCCAAGTTGTGTTGATTCTCCTTGTCACTTCTTCTTCGTTATTTGAAGTTTTGAAGGAAATTTGTTTGCCCAAGTATATGTATTGCCTGACGTATTCTATATTATTACCTTTTATCACTATCTGGCGCTCCCGATTGTTCGTTAGTATCTTCGTTTTATTTACATTCATTTCAAGGCCGATTTTGGAACTTTCGCAGTCCAGTGATCTCATCATTTCGTCTAAGTCTTTTGCAGTCTCAGCAATAACAGCAATATCATCTGCGAACCTCAGATTGTTTAAGTATTGTCCGTTTATGTACACTCCGCTGTTCTTCCAGTCTAGTTTTTGGAAGATAGTTTCAAGGACTGCTATAAACAGCTTCGGGGAAAGAGGATCACCTTGTCTAACTCCGCGTTCTATGTTTATTTCGTCACCTCTAGTTTCTAATTTAACTCTGCTCGTGCTTTTTGTATAGATATATTTCAAAACATTGATGTATTTCTGGTTGATATTTGAATATTGTAAAGCGTTCCAGATTGCACAGTGACTAATGCTATCAAAAGCTTTGCTATAGTCAATGAACGCCACATACAGAGGTCTATTGTATTCTCTGTATTTTTCTATGACTTGTTCTAATGTCTGTATGTGGTCCATTGTGCTGAAGCTTGATCTGAATCCTGCCTGTTCTTTTGGTTGCTGCTTATCAATATCGTCAGATATTCTCTTTACAAACAAGAGTAACATTATGCTAATTAAAGTTTTCTGGATAATCCACATTTTAGCTTGCTGAAAACGTTTGTAACTTGTGGTAAAATCGAGAAACATTTCAGTCAACCCATCTTCGAAATAATATACTCGTATATTGTTTTGTGTTAGTTAAATCCGGCATTGGGGTGACATGACATCATTTAGTTGAATAAACAATTCCTAAATCCGTCCCCGTCGCAACGTCCGTGTCCTTCGTGAATGGTCCGCTAACAAACTCTTTCACAAAAATACAATAATTACTTTAAGTCGAATAAAAACCGCTTTCTTTCGACACAAGGCGCCTAATTCACCTTCGCTCCCTCAAGTCCTTTATTTAAACGAATTACAAATGTTTAGAAGCGATGATTGCAAGGGTTTTAGACCAAAGTAGGCAAGTCAATAAAATCTATTTGTGTTGATTACTAAGCAAAAGTTATAAGTTTTTAGCGGACTATTGGCAAACTAATTACGCTTAGAATATAGTACGGTTCGCTGCCCTTAAACACCTGTCAACGCCAGGACGCTTACAGGTGTGTTTCTATTATCTTACTGGCCATGATATATGCAGAAGGAGTATGAGAACTCTCACTCCCTTTTATTGTAGCTGAGTTCAATAAATTATTTATAATACAAAATAAACCCGCGTTACTTTGTTCCTTTCATTTTCTACAGCAAATATGATTGCTGTGGTAAAAGGACATAATTGACAGTTTTGTATATAAATATATAATTTTACAATATTCTTAACCTACATAACAAAAATTATAATAATTAAAAATTAATAAGTAGAAAATTAAAACAAATTTAAAAAGTTTTGTCTTTGTGGCAGTGAACCTTTAACGCTGGCAGCATTTCCTCGCTGTATTGCGAGACTTATTCGTTGAACGAGGAAAGCATCAGCTAGACACCGGTACTATCCAGCAGGCGCCAACTTAAATATTTAATTAGCGCCTATACACTTGAACCACGGTCCAAGAACTACTACTCCAAAGGGAACTAAATCAAAGTTGGAGTTACAAATTATTAAAAAATAAATTGTGACATATAACCCATACTTTCAACGAAAATTTTTTTCTTAGATTCCAATTCAAATAAGCACACATATATTGAACAAAACCTATTTAATTATAGTTAGAACGTAATAGCCACTAAAGCGCAATCCTGAAGACCTAAGTTCACCTAAACCCCAATTCAATTATCATTTAAATAAGAAGGAAAGATAAAAATTCAAATAGCTACTTGAATGTGGCTCATTACTGCATTTTCCTATCGCGTAGTCAAACTTTTGAGTGTGGGAACTAAAAAATAACCTGAATTTCAATGCAAATATACTTTCGGAATACTATTGAAAATTCTCGATTTAGTTCGTATTAGAAACTATAGTGAAGGAAAAAGCTTGGAAGGTTCTTTTGGGAAACATAATTGTATTTATAAATGTTATTGTTAAAACAAACATAGTATGTTTGAAATATAGTTACGTAATGAGAGATGCCGCAAAGATTTAACTGTACATCATCTGCGTTTAAATTAATACAGTGTATTTACTTTAGATTAGATTTACAAAATAGGGGGGCAAACGATCCTACGGCACGCCCAAAATGAGAGGTCATCGCAGCCTCAATGAGAGGCAGCGATACCCAATTATAGCGGGTGCATTGCTGGTCCTTTTAGAAAGGAGTATATCTTACTTAAACAACGTTTAAATTGGTTAAACGGAGTTGCTAAAAATATCGACCGAGTAATTTTTCATCAGAGTATTAAGTATCAAAACTGTCAAACTATAATGACGTAATGGATAAAAATAAAAGATAATTTTTCTCCTCAAATCCATACGTAAAATTCAAAGACATTGTTTTTAATAAATAAATAATATATAAAATTATATATAAAAGTGTTTTAATTTCCTTTTTTATTACATCTGTTAGTTCTGATACACTTCATTAATTAATAAATTATCGTTAAAAACGTGTACAAATTAAACGTAACTTAAATCGATTAGTAGATTATATCACTCAATATCCTGCGCGAAGTTTGTCGATTAATCTCTGCAAACTTATGTCATCAGCATTTATAACTAATTAACTGATCGTAAATGAACCACAATAAAGGGGTATTCCACACATTATAATAAAACACATTTTCAATGATTATAGAGCTTATATGTAAAATAAAATATAGGCACGTAAATCTTCAAATCTTCATCTTCTTCTCTTTTTTTGAAGGACCCTTAGTGGAATTGGTTTGGAAATACTTCAGTGGGCAGCTGGTTCCGAAAACGCTTAGTTGGAACGACATACGTCGAGGTGATACGGGTGGAATTTATATTCTGCCGATGATGTAACTCAGCTGCAGGTATTGATCCGAACAACTACTCTGAACACTCTCCATGGTAAATGCGGTAGAAGATGCAGAGAGACCCCACATCTCTACGGAACGCCAAGGAATCTAGCAGCATGGTAAGGTATTGGTCGTCGACGATTCGAACTGTTCTTCGTTTTATGAAGTGGAAGGTCAGGGTCAAGTGGAATGAGCTGGTACGGGGGAGATTAATACAAACAAAAAAAAAACTAGCCATTACAAATATTATATACGAACGGTTTATACACGAAGAAAGCGGGCGATCATTTATTTAGGAATTAGACTTCAGCAGCGCCATGTAAGTCACAATAATATAAAATGATTTAAGCGTTGCATAATTAATACGCGATAATGATGGTTTATTGAAAAACTTTGTGTTCTGATTAAGATTAGTTCAGAACTTGCATAATAATTCAGATGTAGAGATTTCACCATGCACGCGAGTCGGGACTCGCGGTACATTGATCCAAATAACTGGATGAACCGAATTATTTATTACAAAAAGGGTTTAACGTTAGGGTCCCTCAAGAAAGGAGCGTACCAATACTTAAAGGTCAGCTACGCACTTGCGAGCCTTCTGAGTCCATGGGCGGTGGGTATCACTCAACATCAGGTGAGCCTTCTGTCCGTTTGCATCCTGTTATATAAAATAAATACATACAATACTTTTCAACCATACCAAAAAAGAAAATATAATCACTAAACAACGAAAAAAAGGTTTTTGTCAAAGTCAAAATCATTTATTCATATAGGTAACACAATGTAGGTACACTTATGAACGCCAAAGAAAAATACATATTAAATGCTTTTAATTTTACATTTACTGCCAGTCTATTATTACTTCGCTTTATGTAACGATTTCAACAAATAAACAAAAATCAGACATAACACATTTAGTAATACATTTTATTTGTACGCACCATCCAGTCTCTTCAATAAAACAATCCTACATCTTTGTAAACATCTTATTAGTTGAAGCACTTAATATCTTAAGACGCGTTTGTAACGAGTTGGTTAATGAATTAGATCTGAATTTAGTACGCTAATTATTAAACTTAGCCGCGAGCGTTTAGTTAAATTGTTGGTGTATATCGATGCTTCATTATTTAGGTTTATCTTTAACATCCAAACAACTTTTGTTTGGTATTTAGTCATAAACTCAAAATCAATTTATTCATATAGCTAACCAAGTACACTTATGAACGTCAACAGAAAAGATGTTAAATTTATTCTAAATTACATTTACTACTAGTTCGCAAGTCAAGGGCGTAGAGCGGGCCAGAAGAACTGGCAAGAAACTCTCCGCCACTCTTTTTAATCGCCATATTTAGAGTCATACAAATTGTTTGAACTGGAGCAAATCAATCCCAAGGATTAGGATCATTAAATCGTAAAATTTATAAAAAGCTTTATTGATTAATTTACGTTTAACGAGAGCTTTGAATTTATTCAGTGATGTTTCTGGGAGTATTTATTGGGAGTTTTCATATCAGGGGGTTGTACACGGTAGACCTACACCAGTATAATACGCGAAATAGAACTAATTTGGGTGTACGACCAACCAGGCTCCAGAAGATAAACCACTCCTTATATGGAAATTGTATTCGTTTTTACAACAGACTCCCAAGCGAAATTAGAGAATTATCACTAAATAAATTCAAAGCCCTCGTTAAACAAAAATTAATCAATAAAGCTTTTTATAAATTTGACGAATACTTAAATGATCCTAATCCTTGGGATTGAATTGCTCCAGTTCAAACAATTTGTATGACAATACTTGGCGATTAAAAAGAGTGGCGGAAAGTTTCTTGCCAGTTGTTCTTGCCCGCTCTACGCCCTTGACTTGCGAACTGGTAGTAGATGTAAATTTACAATTAATTTAACTCTTATCTTGTGTCGTTAATTAAACAAATAAAAAATAAATCTGTGGCGCCTTTTTAGGTCTGGGCTTCAGATTTGTATATATGTTTCATGATCATTTGGCAATCTATGATCCGGCAACGCACTCGCGAGCCCTCTAGCATTGAGAGTGTCCATGGACGGTGATATCACTTATCATCAGGTAAGCCTGCAGGTTTGCCCCGTTCTAAAGAAAATCTAATAAGCAAGTCGGTGATCAGCCCTGTGTGCCTGACACACGCCGTTGACTTTTTGGGTTTAAGACAAACCGGTTTGCTCACGATGTTCTCCTTCACCGTTCGAGCGAATGTTAAATGCGCACATAGAGAGAAAGTCCATTGAAGCACAGGCGGGGATCGAACCTAAGACTTCAGGAATGAGAGTCGCACGCTAAATCCACTAGGCTGCTGCTCGAAGTAACAGGGATCGAAAAACTTTTTGTTTCCGAACTTTCGATGTGAGAGTAGGAATAAAAAAATATCAACAGTGACCAATATATATTTAATGAAACAATCCATTATAAAAATAGCAACAAAATATACACTTAAGCCTCTACTAACCTAATGTTAACATTTTCTCTTACCATTTAAATTCTTTTTAATGTCAATAAATTCAGGCATCTATTGTACATATTAGGCGCATAGCTCATTTTTAGTTTTGGTAACATTAACTATTTAATTTGAGAAAAAAAATCTCTTTTAAACGCGTCAAAATTAAATGTTGTCTTTATCACTCACGTTGCACATTGAAAAGAAAAAAAGGTGACAAAACATGCTTGGCAATATAAATTTTTTTATGGTTAACATTTTTAATATTTTATAATAACCGGACTATATATTTTTTAATTTTTATAATAAGCACTTAATGTTCGTTTCTAAATACACGCCCAAATCGCTGTTTTGGTCACCCATGACCAGTCTACACCGGTAAAGTAGCAGGGTGAGATTTGGAAGCTAGACTTCGCGGACTATAACTCACGTAATACGTCATCATTCAATTCATATTTGACGTAAGCGAGTCAGTTTCTAAATTTCTACACTTAGTCACTCGTAAACTACATAGCTTATATAGAAAATTACGTATTTAAAACCAATCAAAATCCGACTTTACAATTACAATTTACCCGCTTAAAGTCCGTGGGCTTTTGGGCGTCCAATAGACTCGTTTGCCCCCCTTTGTACTATAAAAAAAAAGTTTTTTTAACCTGTCTTTTATTATGTTTGGAAGATATCGCTCAAACTACCCGATGTAGTATTTTCTATTTATTAAACAAATGGGAAAGCTTGGGACATCTTCAATATATAAAAACATTTAGCAAAAAATACTGTCACCACGATGCCTATAAAGCACAAAATTATACATAAATTAAAAACCGATAACCATTAGTAATCTTCATGAACAAAACCGAAACAATCAGGCGAGCGTGACCCTCTGTTTTAGCATCTGTTGCGATATCATTTTTTGTTCGGACGAAAGAGGGTCCCCTCGGAATCTTTTGTATCTGAAACAGAGGAATTATTTTTTTTAATAAATTCTAAGCCTATTAAAAAACATAACCTTAGTTTAAGCTATTCATTGGTATTGTAGACAATTAAGTCATCATATTATTTATTAGATGTAACTATTGTATAGACTAGATTGTAATTCATGTAAAGTCGCACTCTTTTTTATGTTGCAAAAAAAATTGTTAAAACATATATGTATTGAGATACTTGTCCGATGTAGATCAAAGTTTTGAGATTATTTTGAGTTATCTGAAAGAAAATGCTTTTAACAATAAGGCCGCTCATTTTCTTTATGTGCTTCACGTTCATATGCGTTTTTTTTATGTTACAGGAGGCAAACGGTGATGTTAAGTGATATCACCGACTATAGAAGACTCGCAAGCGCGCTGCCGGCATTTTAAGAATCGGTACGCTCTTTTCTTGAAGGACCCTAAGTCGAGTTGGTTCGAAAAAGTGGGCAGCTGGTTCCACATAGGCTGGTGCGTGCTTTAAGAAACGCTCAGTTGTTGGACGGACGTCGAGGTGATACAGATGGTATTAACCGACTTCAAAAAGGTTCTCATGTGATTTATGAATATGATAAACTGAGCGTCACACATATCGATTTCAACGTAAGAAAGTTTTATAAAAATCAATCGATTACGTACACAATTTTTTTTTTACAAACTTACATCATATCATAGAAACTTCTCTGTTCCATTGAAAGTGAGGGTTTGGTTTCCTTCAGTGCAGCTTCAATGTCTTCTTCATTGACTGTTACACTCTCCATACGACGACTTTCGCTGCTCATCTGAAATGTCAATTAATATCTCTTCATTTATGATTCGAAGTGTACAGACCTACAACCAATATTCAACCTAGTTTGACATCGATCTTTTCTGTTCTTCCATCGACTCTGTGACACGCACACTCACATCCAGCTATTTCCATTAGTATTTCCATTAGAATTTTCATTAGAATAGTCATATTTAATTTTTTTTTAATTTACTAAAGTTCTTTAATTGTTTCATAGTATTATAAATTCATAAATGTTAACTTTATTCCTCCTATCTCCTTAAGGTATTTATCGATTATCTATAGGTGGAGATTTGTAATTAGTACTGACTTTATTTTATTGTAATCATAATTTACCTTCTGTTAAAATACTGTAAATCTTCCTAAAATGCAATAAATAAATAAATAAAATAAATAAATAAATCTCTATCTCTTTATCTTTCTTAGACAGGTCCTGACGGAGACTGTCAACCCTGAGGTCATGTATTCAAAGCCTGGAATTTTCTTTCCATGTGCATAACATACAAACATTTTTCCACTAATAGATATATGTCAGACAGTCTGAACACCTATAAAATTATTTCGTGAGGGTTTTAGCGCCACTGAGTATAATAATAATAATATTATTTCTGTACTATAAATATTTTACTAACCTATACAACTGCCAACCTTTTTTAGTAGAAATTTTGTTTATCCATTTTTTTTTCAGCCATATACATAGACATAACACTTATTACAAACAAAAACACACTCACATAAACACACATAATAACAATAATCAATGAAAAAATAAAATGAGAGAGAAAAAAAAACTTAGTAGAAAAAAAAATACCAGTGTACGTAATGAAGTCTTGTGTAAAAGCGTATAGTAAATAGTAATTAATAAAAATGTAAATTAAAAGTTAAAAATAAGAATAATTGTTAAGAAGTAGATATTTTTTTTTTGAGCTAATCAAATTAATTTTGCGAGATTTTTGTACATATTATATATGACGGCCTTAATTTTTTTTAATGTAATAGGAGGCAAACGGGCAAGACAGTTCACCTAATGTTAAGTGATACCACTGCCCAAGGACACTCACAATGCCAGAAAGCTCGCAAGTGCGTTGCGGCCTTTAAATTTATTGACAACTATTTTCGGCAGCCTTTAAGTAATGTAACTCACCAGCTGAGTCTCCAACCTTCCAAGTTGCGCAGTCACCAGCAGAGACTTCAGATCGGCCGGTGAGAAGCCCTCAGTCTTTTCCGCTATCAGCTGGAAGTCTACGCTTTCGTCTACTGTTACATTCTGTGCCAGCGTCTTTAGCACTTGTTTGCGATCATTCTATAAATAATATATTATACAAGCTGACCCGGCAAACGTGTTTTACCATGTATATTAAGTATATATAGGAAACATTTTTGTTTTTTAATAAAAATAACTATCTACAATAATTAAAAATAGGGGTTCATCGTAGAGGGGAGAAAATTAAGGGTTGTATGTATTTTTGTATGCTGTATCAATAAAAAAATGTTATCCAAAAAATAAAAACTCAAATCACTTAGGGGTTTGAAAGATAGAAAGTAGCCGATTCTTAGACTTACTGAATATGCTTTAAAAGTTTCATAAGAATCGGTTGAGACGTTTCGGAGGAGTATGGGAACGAACATTGTGACACGAGAATTTTATATATGTATAGCTTATCTCAGCTTTTGTCGTTTGAAATACCACAGAAGACCTTGGAACTTGGTAATACGTGGGCATATTTTCGTTTCAAATAGACACAGGGCAAGACAGATTCTACAAAAGAGTCTATACAAATTTATAAATGAAACAAACATGTTTTGTCCCCATTGTAATGTAAGTGGGCCATAACTCTTTCCATGTCATATGGAGCAAGATAATAGTTGCATCATATCATTTCATCAGGAGGCTCATTTGATGTTAAGTGATACTGTGGACTCTCAATGCCAGACGGCTCGCAAGTGCCTTGCCGGCTTTATAAGAATTGGTTTTTTTTTTTATAGAACAGGGGGCAAACGGGCAGGAGGCTTACCTGATGTTAAGTGATACGCCGCCTATGGACAATCTCAATGCCAGAGGGCTCGCGAGTGCGTTGCCCGACTTTTAAGAATTGGTACGCCCTTTTCTTAAAGGACCCTAAGTAGAAATGGTACTGAAAAACATCGTGGGCAGCTGGTTCCACATAGTTGTGGAATGACGGACGTCGAGGTGATACGGGTGGAATTTCGTATTTTACACTCTTTTCTTGATTTCGCGATTAATTTTCTTATTGACGTTCATAAGTGTACATTCTTCTTATAGTGCCATCTCCTTTCAAAGGTTGGCAATCATCATAACTTCTTTAATATTGAATGCCGCTTCTCAACAGAGACTTGCTCCTATTTAGATCATAGCAGCAAGTCATTGTTGAGAAGCGGCCCTTCATCCACCACCTAAGGTTCTTCATTCATCACGTGCGTCTGCGGCCAGGTCCCCTTCTGCCACTTTTTCGTATATGATTAGTTGAAGGAGCTCGTATTTTACCTAAATGAAATCGTCCGCGAAGACTCAAAGAACTCACCAAATCCGGCAAAGCACAATAAATATGGCGTTCGATTCTTCCAGCTCTCAACAAAGCTGGGTCCACCAGGTCCGGCCGAGACGTAGCAACTACAACTGGACCCTTCGCACCCCCTTCGGCCCCATCGAGCCTCGCCAGTAATTGGTTTACCACTCGGTCGGTTACGCCGGTTGAGTCGTGACCACGTCTGGACAAAGCATTGTAGTTGACATATTTATATATTACTAGCTGCCCACGCGAACTTCGTTTCTCCTTAATGTGATTATACTTAGCCTACCTTTTTAGTACATACCAACATGGAACATTTTGCTATGCTACCCCAGAGACTGTTCGGTTTTTCGGAACAAAAACTTTTTAGGTTGTTCTGTGAATTTTTCTCTATATAAACCTCAGAGTTAATGTCATAATACATAAATAAAACATAGGGGTTGATCGTAGAGGGGTGAAAATAAAGGGTTGTATGTATCTATTTTTATAAATAAGATAAAAAATAAAAATAAACATTTAAGGGTTTGAAAGATAGATAGTAGCCGATACTCAGACTTACAGAATATATATTAAAAAATCATAAAAATTGTCTAGCCGTTTCAGAGAAGTATGGGAACGAACATTGTGACACAAGAATTTTATACATTAGAATACCATAAACAGACATTGATAGAGAATGATGTACATAAATCTATTTTAGTTATAGCTCTGCATAGAATACATTTTATTTCACCGTCTATTGTATATAAAATGGTTGTCTGTAAAGTCGGTTTACGGACGATCGTTTAACGTGACAACGTCATAACAAAACATTGATGAAATGTTGAAATTATGCAATCATAAGTCTTATTTATTTATTTATTTTATTTATTTAGTTATAAGCCCACAACATCACACACAGTCCGAGGTCCACCAACTATTTCACAAAATCCCACATCTAAAGTGTGTGACAATTAATGCAAGCATAAGTTTCTCAGTAAAAAAATCAAATAGAAATTTAAAAAAAAACACAACTAAAACACACACGACAATGCAAGCACACATTAAAATAAAATCAATTTTTTAACATAAACATAAAATAAAATTTTCAAAAACTATGGCACTGTGCAGAAAAAAAAAGAAAAATCATCAGAAAAACAGCGAAATTAGGTTCTAGAAAGGCACCCCACAATGCTTTCTCTAAAACCGATCAGCCCACTACCGAATATATCCAGCTCTGGATACGCTGTGTTCAATTTGTTGAAATCGCGAAAAATACGAACGAGAGGTGCCTGAACTCCTAGGTTGGTTTTGGCAGATGGAATTTGGAATATATTGTTAATTTTAAACCTAGGGAATGAGTAGTCTATAAGTCTTCGAGTGGAAGAGAGATAGATGCGAAGCAAGCGTACTATGAGCGTAACGGGACAATGAGACATGCTTTTTGAAGTTATACTTCTTCAGGCGCGTTATGAAAAATTGATGAGAGTGAAATTTTACGATTGCGCGCACACCGTGACACAAAGTTATCAGTGTGATTATAGAGTGCGCGAGCGAGATAGGAATAAGACAATCTACAAGTAAAAAGGAATAGAATATGCGTGAAGTTCGAAGATCACAAATTTTGAATGACCATAATGATTAATGAGATTTGTCATTTACCTTTTAAACAAATAAAGGAGTTTTAATTATTTTTTCAAAGTAATTTAGCAATGTTTTTTCACAAAGACCTATTGTTACTTAGTTAAAAGGTTATGAAAAATACAAAGTTATTAAATTGAATTAATAATACATATAATAAAATAATAAATAATAATAATAATTGTTATTAATATTAATTAATAATTGAATAATATATTAAAAATTAAATATTATTAAATTGTTTACGTTAAATATTAATTAATTATATTTAAAAAAAATAGAGAAAGCCAAAGAAGTACAACTTCTTACGCGCGTACATAAGTACACGCAACCTTTTTTTTTTATGCGTGCAGCCGGCGTTCATCGACTTATTAGACGTTGTCACGTCAAAAACTCGCGTAGAAACAGATTGTTGAATTGATTGTTGAATAAATAAAAACTTAAAGTACCGCTAACCGACAAAGAAATACTTGAGAAATAAATATGAATGCCTAACGAACTAATCATAAAATGTTCAATTAAATTTGCATAAAAATGGAGTGTTCGAAGGTACTTACAATAAAACTTACTTGGGCGCGAGACTGTCGAATTCGTCAAAGAAGAGAATACACGGACGCTGCAACTCCGCTCTGCATGATAATTCACGATTAAAGAACACTGTATTTATGTGTAAACATAAATATCCTTACTCTAAATAAAAATCTGTCTAATTTCTCAGATTTTTTTACAGAACAGGCATTGCAAACTTCGCATCTATATCTATACTAGCTGACCCGGCTAACTTCGTTCCGCCTTAATAATAATATCGTTGTTACTTTAGTTAAACTTATTTTAGGATTTCATTAAGGTGATAACTTTTTTTGCAAATAGAGAAATGTTTTATTGCTTGCCATTGCAAAAGAAGAATGGCAGTTTTACACATTAGGCCTCTTCTCTCTATCGCCAATATTGCGATACTGCATGTTAAAGCACTTTCTGCTTTACAACATTTTTTGATGAGGTAACACATGTTTTCGATCAAGATCAAAGCCTGGTTATACATCTCCTCATTTACCTCAAGTTCGGAATTTCTTGAAGTGACACGAATTTGACGTAAAATGATGCGTAGTTTTGTCAACAAATGTCACCACATGCCGTGTGCATTCGTAAAATTAATTAATTAATTTATTGTTATTCGATAACTTATCCGATATTTTATTACTTATTCTGCTATTCGGAGTGGAGAAAAATCCATCAAAAAAGACAACTAACATCGGTCCAGCCGATCTCGAGTTATAAGTGTTGTAACAAACACGACTTTCTTTTATATATATAGATATAGATATATAAATATATACAATATACATACTACAATAGTACATATATGAACTTTTCCATTTGACACTCCCGACAAGATCGCTCTTACATTACTATAAACCAGTGGTTTCATACACATATAAACGTGTACATATATATAATATATATTGAAAAATAATAAAAATACTAACTTGTCAAAAATATCCCTCACAGCCTTCTCGCTTTGCCCAATATATTTGGAAAGCAGTTCCGGCCCCTTCACGGTGAGCATTCGCATATTAGCGGCCCGGGCCAAACAAGACCCCAAATGGGATTTGCCCGTCCCAGGCGGGCCATACAGCATGACCCCACAGCGTTTAGAGGGGAATAGCACTGGATACATGATTGGCCAGAAAATGGCTTCCGTGAGCTGCCGCTTAACGTCCTCCAAGCCTCCCACTGGAGTCCAGATATCTAGTTCTTTAGGTGTTTCTTTTGTTGCTTCGTTGAGACGTGGTTTGTCTGTTGGTGATTCTGTAAAGGTATTTCTTTTTCTAACTTTTTAAATTAAAAATTGGGCAGTGTTGGTCTAGTGGCTTCAGCGTGCGACTGTCATCCCTGAGGTTGTAGGTTCGATCCCCGGTTGATGTTAAATGAGAAGAAGTGAGAAGTGGCCTTTTGGAGGAAACGCCTACAGTAGATGCCTGTTTAAACGCCGTTTAAATGAACCCATATTAAACTTTCTAGGAAAGATAATTTTAATTAATTTAATTTTAATTATATAGTGGTCAGTAAAATTATCGCTTATTGTAAAGTTTCACACCAGGGGTTTATATTATTTTAACTATTAAGAATATGGAAACGACGATCCAAATCGTGCAGTGCGGTAAAAAAATAAAATATGTTTATTATGGATATAATAAGATACATGTATCACTTATTCCACGTCATTCAATTTCAATCAAGACACCCCTACTCATCGGCAAAGAAGTCAGAGAGTGTAGGCCGAGAGAAAAAGCCGGCGTAAAAAACTCTCGGTACTCTTTTAAAATAGCAAATCATCATACAAAATGACTATGTCAAACAACACTTATTTTAAAACCGGTACCAGAAGTCAACAACGAAGAGATCAAACTACAGCATCCGTCAAGCGTTGTTTAAAAGGGAATGACGGGGTCAGAATACGCATGACTTCACCAATAGTAAAAACTTACTTTTCTTCTTGATAGCTTTGAATATCTTCTTATTGAGGTAGTCCACGACATCTCGCACGTTGGAGCCGGCCGTATCCATCGCCATCCTGATGACGTCATCGTCTTCAACAACGAACGACTCGCGTACCTTGATATTTAGTAAGTGCTTGAACAACTCTACCCTCTCGTCCTGAAATTAAAAATTACAACAATAAGTAAAATAGTCGATTATTTTCATATAGAACAAACATAAACGGTGGCGAGTGTGTTGCCAGCCTATTGAATTAATGTCTAACGATAAACGGCAAGTTTTGTTGTGAGTATATGGTTACACCTTCAGCTGTTTTAAGTTGACTGATTATACCATAGAGAGTCATATTCTAGAAAGTCAATCAAACTTAAATCTAGTGTCAAAAGCAGTCAAACCATATTTATGAATGAATATGTATGTTGTTTTATAAATATAATAAATTTGCGATAAAGTAGATCCGTATAAAAACTAAAACTTACTTGATCAAGTTCAGGAACGTCAAAATGGCTGGTGAACAGAGGTTTCCCGCCAAACTCTCTCAATACCGGATGCAAGGAATGCATACTGAGTGACGTCATTATTACACAGACTCCAGAACACGACTGCAGCATGTTCTTAATACAAATTGCTAGTCTGTAATATTAAAACGAAATTAACTGGAAATGTATTATGAAAATTATTAACTTTGATTGTGCAGAGAGCCTGTTGGCAGTATGACTCCGGTGTCATCTGTGTCGTTATATTTCGTCAAAGTCGTAGAATAGTGACAGATTTGACAGATATTTTATCAAATCCGACACTCTTTCGACGATCATGACATCAAAATGATATACTTAAATTTTTTCAACAACAAGATTTTGGTCAAACTTTATTTACAGTGCAGTCAAGAACAAAAAAAGCTAATTTAGGAGCTTTACCATCAATATTCTCCAATAAAGCATTAACAAAAATTTACCTTTGATAAAACGCAATATCTTGCGGCGAATCGCCTTCCATATTAGGCGATACCAACGCATCAAAGTCATCACAAATCAATACAGATGGACTATGCTCCTGGCAAATTAGTATTGCCTTACTCAATACTTCTGGAATATCTTTCCGGCCCTTTAGAGGCCGACAATGAAGTACATGGGACCATAGAGTAAGGTCCTTTTGTACTATATGACAAAGAGATGTCTTTCCACTGCCGCTAGCACCTAAAATGTAATTTGTTTTTGTTATTATTTAAAACAAAACTCAATTTTTTTTTTCAGATTGAAAGATACCAAATGCCTAAAATGAAAATGACACATTACTTTAACCTCCATTAACATGCCCAACTGTTGAAATGTATGGAGGATGAGAAGGTGCTCAAGCTAAGAGCTCAAACCAGTCAAATTATTGACTGGCCCTATTCCACTTGTATTAAGTTTATACTATTATTTTTATAGAATTAAAATATTTTGTTAACTTACAATTTTGTTCTATTTTCTAAATTAAAAATGTATGTTCAATGCAATAAATATAAATTTAAATTCAACACAAATAGACATTTATTAAAAATTTCTGTGTCATAAACTATAAACACATCACATAGACAAAATATTGACTGACAACTAAAATATTGTTTTTTATCTATACTGATACTGAAAAATATTTTTTTTGTAAACTCCACAAGCATAATTTCAGCCTATTTTAAAAATTAATAAATATGTAATGTCTTACCTACCAGTAATTAAAATATTACTCTTTATTTCAGATACTCCTTTAAAACATGCCTCCCTATGAATTTCAAAATATATGTTTGCAACAACTTTTTCAACAATATTTTGCATTGATCTCATAGACCTACAATAATTTTTGAAATCATATTCTAATTTTGAGGGCACATGTTTTGGTAATTCCAAATCAGCATCTGTCAAACTTTTCGCAGACACAGAACAATGTCTGAATGATTCTGAATTTAACATTGTGTATTTCAATTTCTCTGGTTTTAGCTTGAATCTTAAAAATCCATTTGTTATTTGATTATTTTGCTTCACTATGTTGTTGTTTATTAAAAACTGTTTC